>RYFJ01001563.1:0-241120 GCA_003991445.1 Oryza meyeriana var. granulata
GGCTCATCACGAGTCTCGACCCTGTGCAATCGCTGGATCACGCCCTCAAGGTTATTGACGAACCTGCCACCGTTATACCACCTTGCTCGCTAGTCTCAAACTGTAAGAGTCTGTAAGTGCTTCATTTCCAGTTCCACTATCCTTGCATATAGTAGTTGATAAGGATAATACTTTTGTGCTGTTTGTTTCCATTTCTACTAACCATGGCAGGTGAGTTGAATGATTCGCTAATTGTGCTTCAAAGAGGAGATCGTTAAAGCTAGATCAGAAGATTGAGGAAAATGTAGCTGCGCTGAATGCTAGTGTGGGAAGACCCTCCTGGCTATGATGTGCGGGAGCATTGCCACCCTCATAACAGCATAGCAGTGCACAAACCGTCCACACCAACCAATTGTTGACGATGACGGAAGGTAATGAAGAGGAGGAAGCTGACATATGATGCCACGTCATGACTTAAACGCCTAGACAATGGCTGCAATTCAACCGGTAAGGTATGGGTTAACCGCCACCAAGGCGACGTAACGATGATTTCCTTTTGCAAAATTAATTACCTGCCTTCATTTTCTGGAAAATATTGACCTGAAGCTTAGTTTGGATTGGGAGTTTGACGTAGAGCCAGAAATTAATTTCATTCATTCCTGAAATTCATAGGGTTAGGCAAGCAAACTATTGAGTTCAAGACTTTGCCTATTATCTGGTGGAATGAACTAGTTAAACTGGCCTAGAACCTAACACACATGGAAAGTTGCAAGCGAACTATGGGAGTAGGTTTATTCTCCATTCCTTCCAAACGTTGATTTGAGAAATAAGGTTGCAATGCTGTGCAAGGAGAAATCTATAAAAGATTCTTTAGGAGCTCAATAGGAATGTTTCATTGTGAGGTAGAGGAGGATGAGAGGATAAGATGGCTCCGATTTTATGGGGGGTTGAAGACCTGAGAGAATGGTTTTAGGATATTCCCATTGGGCAGATATAATAGACTGGAAGTCCAGAATGACTTTCTTAAACCCCCACGATGGTTGCCGATTCTAGCTCCCAGTGATGTAATCGTGGGTAAAGGAATTGCAATCACATTTCGCGACAGTGGAGGCAAGGCAAGCCCATTGAGAAGTGGGCCAACATAGTTGCTTTCGGGGAGAGCATGTTTAACATCGAGGCTGGTCCATTGGGGCGAAGACCAGATGGCAAAGCGCCGGGGTCCTAGGACATACGGGGCAGCTGCTAGTGTATCTAGAAATGAGCGGGTGTACGCACTCGAGCATAGGGCATATGCGGCTGGTTATCTTGAGCTGGTGGCAGCCATCGCTTGACTTGTCATCGTTGCCGTTAGGGCGGGATGACTAACCGAGGTGAGTAAATCTGTCGCGTTACAGCACCGCAAAAAGCGCATCATCGTTGCTTCTACGGCGGGACGAACGAGGGATGTCCAATCTTTAAAGTGCAAATGGATGGGCCATGTGCAATGTGATTGCCCAAATCGGAGAAGTTCTTATTTTGCTACAGAGATGGTGAGTACACTAGCGCTCAGTGATGTTGATGATGAATTAGCACATGGCACTAACAATGCAGTGATGAAGACCGAGAGATGAGGATATGGAGCACATAGGTGCGAAGATACAAGCAGTACCTGAGCATTGTAGCACAATGGGTGCTAAGTGTTCAAATGGGAAGGCGGAGCCAAATCAAGTACCACAAATTTGTTCCAGATGAAGGTTCTGTGGGTCACAAATAAAGCGTGCCGGTGTTGTCATTGATAGCGCAATTGTAAACTTGGCTAGTTCAGATTTGGTGACAAGCTAGGTTTGCCTACACAGCCACATCCACAGCCTTACTACATCATGGTTCAACTCTTGTGGTAGTTGAAGGTTAAGTAAAGTTGTGGAGAGTGCAATTTTTTGTTGGAAAGTACCATTATAGTGCAGAATTTATTCGTTTGGGGGCCTATGCAAGCATGTCTTATTCTGTTTGGTAGACCTTGGGAGGACACGTGTTTGGGGATGATAGAGATGTGCTACAACCGTGTGGATACGAACTAACACGCGTATGCTTCACACATAATAGCAAAAGATTGAGTTGCTACCAACGGTTTTGACGGTGGTTTCCCTTCTCTGACTGAATTTTTTGAGGACGATATAAGCGTGCTGAAAATAAATCTAAGTCTGAAATCAGCAAGTAGCTAAAGATGTTTAAGAGATTCCCCACCAAAAAGGGAGAAAAAAAACCACATGCTAGGCAAAGACACACTTAAGTTGAAAGGAGTTTTCCATGTTAGCTACTAAATCTGAGATTCTGAGTTAAATTTAATGAATCTATTTGAACCCACAGGGATGCTGTATTGCTTTGTTGTAAGGAAACATTCTTTACAACTGAGGACTTGCCTCCTTCTTTGCCACGTGCTATTACTAACCTTTTGTAGGAGTTTGCTGATATATTTCCAAGTGAGATACCCTGGGGCTGCTGGCCTAAGAGAGAGAAGGTTCAGCCCATCAAATTGATTTAATCATCCGGGAGCCGCTTTGCCAAACCGCCGCGCCATATAGGACCAACCCCCCAAAAAGACTAAGGAAGGTCCTCAGCGTCAAGTGCAAACTTGTTTTGAGAAAAGGGTATGTACCCCTGTGAGAGCCTTAGTCCTTGTCTGTTCCTGTATTTTGGTACCTAAGAAAGATGGACATGGCATATGTGTGTTGATTGCTAAAGCCATCTGTGGGTGCCAGCTGACATGAAGCAGGACTCGGAGAAGCAGCACTCAGACAAAGAGCACTCGGGAGCAATGCACTCGGAAGACTTCACCGTGGAGGATGAGCACTTGGCATCAGCTGTGACTTCAACTATGAAGGTTCGGGGCTACTGTGGGTGCCATGGGCCCGGGTACCTCATGACAAGCATATGGGCCACTCGATAGAGGATGGGCCTAGCCTTGTAATTAGAGATATAGCTAGATTTCGGCAGACTTCGCCTTGTATAGAAAGGAATATACAGTCCTAGTCGGGTACGTTATATCTCTAAGGGGAGATCTCCTAGTCGTAATCCGATGGGACTCCTACTTGTAACCTTGTCCCCCAGTATATAAGGGAGCAGGGCGCCCCATGAGGGCAGAAGAGCTCATAGAAGCCTACACGGCCATACAGTTCATCAGAACTACCACCGTATATCCTCAAAGGAATACCATACAAACTGGACGTAGGTATTACCTCACATCTGAGGGCCTGAACCAGGTATTGTGCCCGGGTGAAAATTTCCTTGTGTTCCTTTTTGCAATCCACCGAGTTCCATCCGCCGAGTAGCCCATATATTTATTGCCGTGTAAAACATCGACAGTTGGCGCCGCCAGGTAGGGGCTTCGGCGCGATCTACATCTACAAGCTCGATGGATCCAGCAACCGAAGTTCGACGCCGGCAAACTCCCCCCCGGAGATACAATCGCATTCAGAAGCCTTGACTTCGTCGGACGAGCCCCCCAGATCGGCAATCTCACCCCGGCGACCACGAGACCCGATCCAACTCGGCCGAGGAACCAGCTGACTCCTCGCCAGTCGGGAAATCCCACACGACGCTGCCGGTAATCTTTCGACGACATGCTGCGGCGATCTCCAATACGCCGAGTCCAGGACAACTCTTCCTTTCAGTGTTTTGTGGTCGACTCGGACTCGGTTCTAGCCGGCAGAATCGGGCCGAGAAGGGAAGAGATCGTCAACTTCCCGTTCGGACTCAGCGACGCCGCCGAGATAATCTACAATCTACATCCGACGCAAGGCAAAAACGCCGATCCCCTGGAGTTCGACTCGGATACGGCTCCGATGCCGCTCGAGATCGGACTCTAGGGAGTCAGAGTTGTAATCACCCCCGATCAACTATTTCGACTACGACTCGCAGTCGGACTACGACTCCCCAGTCGGATTCCGACTCCAAGTCGGTATACCAGCTCGGCAAGCTTCACCCGCCGCGAGAAATTTTCATGGCATCCAAGGCTCTACTCCTATTCAGAATCATGCCGACGACACGAGCCACAATAGAGAGAAGGCCGCCGACATGCAAGAACACACAGGGAGGAAGAAGCAAGACGCCTGCCACGCCCGCAACGACGATCTGCGCAAGCTGAGCAAACCCGCTCAGCAGCAAATCTCCAAACCCGAGTCGGCGACCACGATGTCTTCGTTACTCCCCAACAGAACATCGTGGCCGCGCAACCCTACTGGACACAGCAGCTTGGGCGTAGATCATCAGGCCACCCCGAACATCGCAAGGATAAAAGCATGCTTACCGCTGCTGCATGTCAGCAGCACCAACAGTCGGGAGATACCCTCATACCGACCAACCGTCGGCATCCCCAATGCATCTCGTCACCTCAAAGCGACGCCGAGTGGCCGGCTCTAGTCAGCTGCACACGGAGTCACGCCAAACGTCATTCGCAACCCAAACAACAACCGGCAACGTCGAAGTGACCGTCGGACAACCGGGATCTCGAGGCCAACTATGCGTGATCTTCGGCAGGACACCAATGCTCGGCGCCACGAACGAGAAGAAGACGAGCAACGCCAACTGGAAGAGAGAACGAGCATTTCGGCCTCCACCACGAGCGGTTTCGCCGCCGTAGTCGGGGTCGGAGTCCTCATGAAGACGAAGGCATACCGGCCTTCACCCAGGAGCTACAACAGGTCGACTGGCCGTCGGGTTTCAAGCCTACAAGCATCGAAAATACGACGGCAAGACCGATCCGAGTCCTGGCTCACAACATACACTCTGGCAATCCAAGCTGCTGGAGTGACCACAAAGTCATGGCTAACTACCTCTAGTTGCTCTAGCCGACTCAGCGAGGACATGGCTAACAGGACTTCCAAGCAATTCAATCGGCTCTTGGGAGAACTCCCCGGGAACGTTCATCACCAATTCCAGGGAACATACGAGAGGCCATCTCTGAGTACGACCTATATCAGTTGCGTCAAAGGAAGAACGAGTCTCTTCGTGACTTCATCAAGAGGTTTTCTGAGAAGAGGAACTCAATCCCGAACATCAAGGATGAGGTCGTCATCGCCGCCTTTCGAAAAGGAGTCAAAAGACACCTCGTTCATCGACAAATTCACGCGGAAGCCTCCCAACTCTGTCAAGGCCCTATTCGACATGGCAAACAAGTACGCCGACTCGGCCCACGCTGTGCCGAGGCCCTCGATGACAACAAGTCACCCTGACAGAAGAAGCGGACGACACCGACGACGCGGTCCGACTAAAGCTGGGAATCGCAAACGCAAGTCAGACGGCTCCATTGTGGCAGTCGGTCACAACCGCCTTCGACCTTCAACAACTGAGGATTATCAGAACAACAAGTGACATGCTCGAGGGCTCACAAGCTCAAACACGAGGATGGCATCCCACTCCCAAATACCGAACAACTAAGTCGCTTTCTGATAAACATCTCCTCACTCGGCCTTGCTAGTCCACAGCCGCTTACACCTAATAGTGTATAAGCTGCGCATTTACTTTTTTCCGTTTTTGCTCTTAAATGATTACAAAAGTACTCGAGTTAGCATAAATCTCGATCCGTGAAACTCTGCTCCTGTAAGACGAACTCAAGTCACCCAAAAACGCGTGCCTGGGAAAGAGCCATGAGCCAACTCCCGACGCTAGGGGGCTATGACTAGTCGGGCAGAGTGCTTAAACGTAAGGGTCAACTACTCGAGAAATTAATATCAAAAGAGGAAGAACACGTATTACATACATTGTAAAATACATTTTATTCGGTGATTATTTCCATCATCAGATGCTACTCATCCGATATCTTTATATTGCAGGCCCAGCTCCGGATACGCGTGACAGGAAACTCAGGCTGCGAGCCTATTCCTACGCTCGGGGCTGGACAAGTCTGCCGAAATACACTCGGTGCTCCATGAGGGCTACTTACGAGTACTTGCGCAGTCGGGACGTCATCTTCCCCGACTACGCTCCATGCGAGCCAACAATCGGCCCCGGCGCCAGTCGGGGCTGCATACCACTCAGCTAAATAGGGTATGCCCCAGAGGGTCGCCAGCGAATCCTACGCTAATGCTAGGTTCGGGTACCTTATTTGTCACGATTCTGTCAGTTGGTACGCCCCATGAGGGTCGCTACCGAATCCTATGCTAATGCAAGGTTCGGGTGCCTAGCTTGGCTATAATTCTGTTGGATAGGGTACGCCCCATGAGGGTCGCCAGCCGAACCCTCTGCTAATGCAAGGTTCGGGTACCTTGTTCGGCTTTACCCAAGTCAGAGAAGACTTATATCGTCAAAGTGCATCCGGAGTTCTCATGCACTGTGTCACACCTGAGGAGGGCAAGCAGATCCTGCATTATACCCACTCAGGCTTACGTGGCAACCAGTTTGCATCTAGAACGTAAGTCGGAAAGGCTTGCGAATAAGGATTTCTCTGGCTGATTGCGGTTACCAACACCGAAAAACTCATCCTGACATGCGATGGATGATACTTCCCTAGAGCTATGCTGGATAGGTCGGCTCAGGCTGGCTTATTTGGTAGCAGCCACCAAGATATGAGTTCCTACAGTAGCATGCTCCATGTGGGCCGCCCGCAGGCTGAGTTGAAATTATAGCGCTGGTGCTACCAACAGGAGCCGATGAGGTAAACAGATATGCTTCATGAGAGCCTTATTGCTAAACATATATGTTTGGGTATCTGTCTTATCCACCAGGTCTCGAGGATACATCCTTACAGGGATCACAAGCTGGTCTTCATTAAAATTGGAGATGCAGGTATCTCTCTCGAGTACACCTAACCACGTAATGGATTTATTTTTCATACAGTGGTACTCGGCCTACATGCGTGGCCACCAGTGCCATGAGCAGCATTATTCCCGCTGACATGACGCGGATGAGTCTAACTTTCGAGTAGTTCACTACTCGGGAGAGACTATAAAATTCTCATTCCCGCTGACATGACGCGGATGAGTCTAACCTTCGAGTAGTGCACTACTCGGGAAAGACTATAAACAATCTTCCAGCTGACGAGCTGAAGAGTCTAACTTCCGAATGGGACGCCACTCGGGAAAGACTATAAACACCTTTTCCGGCTGACATGATGCCGACGAGTCTGATTTTCGAGTAGTATACTACTCGGGAAAGACTATAAACACCCCCTTTTCCAGCTGACATGACGCTGAAGAGTCCCATATACGAGTAGCATCCTACTCGGCAAGACTATAAACACACATTCCGACTGACATGAAGTCGAAGAGTCCTATATACGAGTAGTTCCCTACTCGGCAAGACTATAAATCATATTCCGGTTGACATGATACCGAAGAGTCTCATGTACCAGTAGTAATCTACTCGGGAAAGACTACCAGGTTAAAGATCTTTGACTTTATGATTAATTGTCTTCACAATTAAGCACAAAGTCGGGGGCTACACCTAATAGGTGCGCCTATTCGGCGCACACTATTCCAACATCTACATCGAGACCTTCATAGCCTCGCTGCCAGCTGACATGAAGCAGGACTCGGGAGAAGCAGCACTCAGACAAAGAGTACTCGGGAGCAATGCACTCGGGAAGACTTCACCGTGGAGGATGAGCACTCGGCATCAGCTGTGACTCAACTATGAAGGTCTCGGGGGCTACTGTGGGTGCCATGGGCCCCGGGTACCTCATGACAAGCATATGGGCCACTCGGATAGAGGATGGGCCTAGCCTTGTAATTAGAGATATAGCTAGATTCGGCAGACTTCGCCTTGTATAGAAAGGAATATACAGTCCTAGTCGGGTACGTTATATCTCTAAGGGGAGATCTCCTAGTCGTAATCCGATGGGGACTCCTACCTTGTAACCTTGTCCCCCAGTATATAAGGGGAGGCAGGGCGCCCCATGAGGGCAGAAGAGCTCATAGAAGCACACGGCCATACAGTTCATCAGAACTACCACCGTATATCCTCAAAGGAATACATACAAACTGGACGTAGGGTATTACCTCACATCGAGGGCCTGAACCAGTATAAAATTTCCTTGTGTTCCTTTGCAATCCACCGAGTTTCCATCCGCCGAGTAGCCCCATATATTTATTGCCGGTGTAAAACATCGACACCATCAATAATATAACTATTAGGTATCGTCATCCTATTCCTAGGTTAGATGATATGCTTGATGAATTGAGTGGCTCTGTTGTGTTCTCTAAAGTAGATTTGCATAGTGGATACCACCAAATTAGAATGAAATTGGGTGATGAATGGAAGACTGCGTTTAAAACTAAATTTGGTTTGTATGAGTGGTTAGTAATGCCTTTTGGTTTGACTAATGCTCCTAGTACTTTTATGCGACTCATGAATGAAGTTTTACGCACTTTCATTGGTAGATTTGTGGTGGTTTACTTTGATGATATACTTATTTACAACAAGTCTTTAGATGAACATAAGGAACATTTACGTGCTATTTTTAATGCTTTGAGAGATGCACGTTTGTTTGGTAACCTCGCGAAGTGCACTTTTTGTACGGAACGAGTTTCTTTTCTTGGTTATGTTGTGACTCCACAGGGAATTGAAGTTGATGAGACCAAGATAGAAGCGATCAAGAGTTGGTCGACTCCTACATCGGTTACACAGGTGCGGAGCTTTCTTGGGCTAGCTAGATTCTACCCCCGCTTTGTGAGAGATTTCAGTACTATTGCCGCACCCATGAACGAGCTCACAAAGAAAGGCATTCCTTTTCGATGGGGACAAGCACATGAAGACGCCTTCAATTTGCTTAAAGAGAAGTTAACTCATGCACCACTACTCCAACTCCCTGACTTTGGTAAGGTTTTTGAGCTTGAATGTGATGCAAGTGGGATTGGGATTGGAGGTGTGCTTATTCAAGAAGGTAAGCCAGCTGCATATTTTAGTGAGAAGTTGTTAGGACCTAGTTTGAACTATTCAACCTATGATAAAGAATTGTATACTTTGGTTCGAACATTAGAGACTTGGCAACATTATCTATGGCCAAAGGAATTTATCATACATTCTGATCATGAGTCTTTGAAACATATTCGAAGTCAAGCTAAATTGAATAAACGACATGCTAAATGGATAGAATTTATTAAGTCGTTTCCATATATCATTAAGCCTAAGAAAAGCAAAGACAATGTGATTGCTGATGCATTATCTAGGCACTACACTATGTTATCTCAACTTGATCATAAAATTTTTGGATTGGACGCAATAAAAGAATTATATGCTACTGATTTGGACTTTAAAGAAGCTTATGATCACTGTCAAGAGGGGAGAACTTAGAATAAATATGTGTTGAATGAAGGATTGTTGTATCGAACTGACAAATTATGTGTTCCTGCAAGCTTGTTCGTCTTTTGTTTTTGCAGGAAGCGCATGGAGGTGGATTGATGGGACATTTTGGAGTGAAGAAGACAGCGGATGTACTGGCCACTCACTTCTTTTGGCCAAAAATGTGGCGTGACGTTGAACGATACGTTGCACGATGCAGCACTTATAACAAAGCTAAGTCCCGTCTTAATCCACATGGTCTTTATATGCCTCTACCCGTCCCTAGTGCTCCTTGGGAAGATATCTCTATGGATTTTGTTTTAGAGTTGCCTAGGACAGAGGGGGAGGGATAGTGTCTTTGTTGTTGTTGATAGATTTTCCAAAATGGCACATTTTATTCCTTGTCATAAGAGCAACGATGCTACCAACGTTGCTGATTTGTTTTTCAGCGATGTCGTTCATCTACATCGAGATACCAAGTTCTTGAGTCATTTTTGGATGACGTTGTGGAGGAAATTGGGGACGAAGTTACTATTTTCTACAACTTGCCACCACCAAACCGATGGACAAACGGAGGTGGTGAATCGTACTTTGTCATCGATGTTGTGGGCTGTTTTGAAGAATAATTTGAAAATATGGGAAGAATGTCTTCCACATGTGGAGTTCGCCTATAACCGTTCGTTGCACTCCACCACAAAGATGAGCCTATTCCAGGTGGTATATGGCTTTAACCCTCACGCTCCAATTGATTTATTGCCTTTACCATTTTTAGAAAAAGTGAATTTTGATCCTAAGACACGGGCTGAATTTGTGCTTAAGTTACATAAGACCACTAAGGAAAATATTGAGCGTATGAATGCAAAGTATAAACTTGCTGGTAGTCAAGGTAGAAAGGAGCTTATTTTTGAACCCGGTGATCTTGTTTGGTTACACTTAAGAAAGGATAGGTTTCCTACTTTGCGCAAGTCAAAATTAATGTCTCGAGCTACTGGTCCTTTTAAAGTTCTTGCGAAGATAAATGATAATGCATACAAGATTGATTTGCCTGCAGACTATGGTGTGAGTGATGTTTTTAATGTTGCTGATTTGAAGCCTTATTTGGGTGAAGAAGATAACCTTGAGTCGACGACGACTCCAAATCAAGAGGGGGAGGATGATGAGGATATTACTTCTTTAGATACATACTTACAACCTCCTCATGTTGAACAAGATATACCACAGATCCAAGAACCAATTACTCGTGCACGTGCCCGTCAACTTAATCGCCAGGTGAATGCATCCCTTAGCTTACATGGAAATATTTCTACGAATGGCATGCTATTTAATTCTTGTGATGATTTTATTGTTATTAGGAACCTGGGAGAAGACCATGGAAAATAGCTCAAGAAACCAAATATTAAAGTGGAGACTACAAGTGCAAGTAAACTCCTATTCCCGAGACCTATTCAGTTTCGGGCTAGGAGATAGCGTCAATTTCAAACGGTCATAACTTGTGATCCAGAAGGATTTACAGGGCCTACAAGTACTTGTTGGAAAGCTTATGAAGTCTACTTTCAGATGGTTTTGGTCCCATGTCAAAATTCCTCCTGAGATATCCGAAATCATCGAAACAAGACACGTACCTCTTTCAGTCCGAGTCTGTTTTGGGCCTTGGGCCTTGTAATTATGTCGTGGGCTAAACCCATGAGAAGTGCGCCCCTCACAGGGCAAACCCTCACCCTAGGATGTTCTAACTCATATATATTCAGTAGCCGCCGCCGTTTAAGGTGGGTTTTACTTAGATTATTCTGTCTTTGAACAGTTTCGCCGTTTATCGGTTTGTGAGACCCCAACTTCGAGAGTATAATCATTCATCTGTAAGTTGAGTTGCAATCTTCCTTGTTCTTGCTTGTGTTTGTCGATTTACATGCAGGGATTAGCCTTCGTGGTGAGGTCAACCGGGCAGCGCACGGTTAATAACAAGAGGAGTCATGGTGCTACGATTGCAGGGTTCGGGTCTTGGTGATCAGAAGCCGGATCATGAGTGTCAATTCTCCACCAAATCGAGAGTTATCCTTACCTAACGGAAGATCGGGCACCCCGTTGCCATCAGAGCATACCAAAGTAAAGGTGACATTCGAGTCGCAACTGGCGCGAGTACTTGGACAATAGCTCTCGTGGAGCATTCCAAGTAATTTTGAAGCGTCGCGCTCCAAGTGTATCATGGCAAACTGGTCCAGCCCCCGAGCATAGGAGATAGGCTCGTAGCCCTGAGTTCCTGTTACGCGTATCCAGAACTAGCCTTGCATTATAAACATATCGGATGAGTAGCATCTGATGAAGAAAACAATTACCCAAAGAAAATTTATGTATTTTACAATAGATGTAAATATGTGTTCCTCCTCTTATTAATATTAATTTCCCTGAGTAGTTGACCCTTTACGTTTAAACACTCTGCCCGACTAGTCATACGCCCCTAGCGTCGGGAGTCGGCTCATGGCTCTTTTCTAGACACGCGTTTTGGATGACTTAAGTTCGTCTTTCATAGAGCAAAGTTTCACGGATCGAAATTTATGCCACTCAAGTACTTTGCAACCATTAAGAGCAAAAACAGAAATTGCACAGAATGTACACCTATTAGGTGTAAGCTACTGTGGCATTGGCAAGGCCGAGTGAGGAATATTTATTAGAAAGCAACTTAGTTGTTCGGTATTACACAAGTTGGGAATGGGGATGCCATCCTTGCATTTGAGCTTGTGAGCCCCCGAACATGTCCCTTGTCGTTCATATAATCTTCAGTTCTAGGAGGTTGAAGACCGTTGTGACCGACTGCCACAATGAAGTCATCCGACTTGCGTTCACGGTGCCTGGCTTTAGTCGGGGCCGAGTCATCAGTATCCTTCCACTCCTTCTGTCGGGGTGCCTATTTTGTCATCAAGGACCTCAGCAACAGCGTCGGCCGAGTCAGTGTATTTGTTCGCCATGTCGAACAAAGCCTTGACCGAGTTGGGAGGCTTCCGAGTGAATTTAGCGATGAACAGGGTGTCTTTGACTCCTTTTCGAAAGGCGGTGATAACGACCTCATCCTTGATCATTGGGATTGAATTCATCTTCTCAGAAAACCTCTTAATGAAATCACGAACAGACTTGTTCTTCCTTTGATGCAACTGATATAGATCATACCTGGAAGATAGCCTCTCGTACATTCCTTAGAAATTGGCAATGAAGCATTCCTGGAGTTCTCCCTAGGAGCCGATTGATCTATTAGGAAGTCCTATTATCCATGTCCTCGCTGAGTCGGCTAGAGCAATTAGGAGGTAGTTAGCCATGGCCTTGTGATCTCCTCCAGCTGCTCGGATCGCCAGAGTGTAAACTGTGAGCCAGGACTCGGGGTTGGTCTTTCCGTCGTATTTTTCAATTCCAGTCGGCTTAAAGCCTAACGGCCAGTCGACTTGTTGTAGCTCCTGGGTGAAGGCCGCTACAGCTTCATCCGTGTGAGGACTCCGACTTCGACTACGGTAGTGAAACCGCTCATGGTGGAGACTGTCACACCCTGACTTCAGCCACACAAAATTATACCTGAGAAAAATACCCAAGAAAATAAATTTAAAAAGGCTAGAGGAATTAGTTAAAGGTGTAAAATGCAAGATAATAAATTATCGTGGCCGGGAATATTTTTCTTGTATTCTCTGTGCCAAAATACATTAACTGGATTTTTAGTGGAATTTTCAGAGCACAGGAACTATTTTTAATAAATCTAAAACACTTATTGAAATTTAAATCGTCCTGGAAAATCTTTTTCCTTTTTCCTCTCTCTTTTTCTTCTATTGGGCCGGCGGCCCGCTATTGTGCGGGCCTCTCTCCCCGCGCGCCCGCAGGCCGGTTCCCCTCCCCGGCCTCTTTCTCCCCACGCGCCCGCACCCCACACCCCGCGTCCACGCCCGCACCCCTCGCTCGCGCCCCTCGCCCACGCCCGCGCCCGCGCCCACGTGCCTCCCACTGACAAGCCAGGCCCGCGTGTCAGCATCGTCTTCCTCCTCTGTCCGAATCGGGCGGAGGGGAAAATCCCTGAAGCCGTCCGATCCGGCGCCTCCTCCCGCGCTCGCACTCGGTTCAAACGGCCGCGGACCGAATCCGCCCCACCTCCCCGAGTTCCCCGATGTCCACGCCCCCTTACTCCCATGAATTGTGCGCACGATCTCCATGCCATCTCACTCTCTCTCGTGCACGATTGGAGACGTTTGGCCTCGATCTCTCCCGGTCGACTGCATAAAAAGCCCCTCCGCCCTCTCCTTCATTTTTCCCCCAACACACCGAGTTTCCCCGTGCTCTAGAACCCCCTCACCACCACGCACCCGAGCTCCCCTGTTTTTCGCCAACTCCGGCCACCGCTTGCCGCCATTCTAGACGCCGCCAGGCCATACCGCCACCGCCACCGCCATCACCTCCGTCGTGCCACACCGCACCTCGGCCTCCACTCCGTGGAAGCCAAAGCCCGCCGAACCGCCCTGCCCACGCGCACGGTGAGTATCGGTCCTCTACCTCCTCTCCGGCTGGTGATTCCCGCCGCGCCGCATCTCCATTCTTCGCCCTAACTCCTCCTCCGTCCTCCTCATCCTCCAGGACACCTCGGCAACCGCCTCTCGCTCGTTCCCCGCCGTCGAAGCTCCGTCGCCGACGTCGTCCTGAGGCCGCCGCCGCTTTTTCGTCGCCACCGTCGTCTTCGCGCCGTCGCTCACCGTCGCGAGCCGCCGATGAGAACCCCCTCCGTTTTCCCGTTCCATTCCGCCCCTCCTGTGGTCGCTGCCGCGCCGTGGTCGCCTCGGCAACATCGGGTCACGTGCGCGCCGCCGCCTCCCTCCCGGGACGGCTGGCTTCGGCCGCCACTCTCCAGGACCGTCCGATCTGCCGGGTGGCAGATCGGGGCAGCCTGCTCGCTCGCCCGCGTGGTTGCCCGCGGTGGCGCCACGTGGTGCGCCCGCTCTCGGCAGCGGTGGACTTGGTCCACCGTGCGCTCGCCTCTGTGCGCCGCTGGCCTGTGGGCCCACTGGTCGGCGCCGCCTCTCCCTCCGGTGATGTCTTTAATTCGGTTTAATGCGCAATAAATCGCCTATTAATTATATTTACACTGAAAATAGCAGTAAAACTTCAATAAATCATAACTAATTCATACGAACTCCAGTTAAGTCCATTCAAATTTCATTAAATCCAGAAAAATGCCAAGAATCCATTAAAAATGCTTTCAGCCCATGTTTGATTGCCCCCATGTACTGTTTTTAATTGTTTATGCATTGTTTGTTGTAGAATCCGACGCCGGTAATTCTCCCGCGTATTTCGAGATCGTAGCAGAGTACCTTGAGCCGGAGCAAGGCAAGTCGCACTGTTACTTTGATCACTTTGTACCTATTTTTCATTAAATTGCTTTGTTTACTCAAATAAACTGTATTATTTTAATATTTCATGTGGGTGGTTTTTACCTATGCAATGTTAGGACTGAGCCATAGTTTTGAAACCTGAACCCTTGTCACCTGGGTAATAATGTGAGTAGATTACAGTTCCTAGGATGCTTAGCCATGCTTAGCAACCTAACTCACATGGGAATTAAATAAATTATCGTGGCCGGGAATATTTTTCTTGTATTCTCTGTGCCAAAATACATTAACTGGATTTTTAGTGGAATTTTTAGAGCACAGGAACTATTTTTAATAAATCAAAAATACTTATCGGAATTTAAATCGTCCTGGAAAATCTTTTTCCTTTTTCCTCTCTCTTTTTCTTTTGTTGGGCCGGCGGCCCACTCCTGTGCGGGCCTCCCTTCCCGCGCGCCCGCAAGCCGGTTCCCCTCCCCGGCCTCTTTCTCCCCGCGTGCCCGCACCCCACACCCCGCACCCTGCGCCCCGCGCCCGCGCCCGCGCGCCCCGCTGACAGGCCGGGCCCGCTTGTCAGCATCGTCTTCCTCCTCCGTCCGAATCGGGCGGAGGGGAAAATCCCCGGAGCCGTCCGATCCGGCACCGCCTCCCGCCTCCTCCTGCGCTCGCACTCGGTTCAAACGGGCGTGGACTGAGTCCGCCCTACCTCCCAAAGTTCCCTGGAGTCCATGCCCCCTCACTCCCACGAATTGCGCGCACGATCTCCACACCGCCTCACTCTCTCCCATGCACGATTGGAGCCATTCGGCCTCGATCTCTCCCAGCCGATTGCATAAAAAGCCCCTCCGCCCTCTCCTCCATTTTTTCCCCCAACACACCGAGTTTCCCCGTGCTCTAGTACCCCCTCACCACCACGCACCCGAGCTCCCCCATTTTTCGCCAACTCCGGCCACCGCTTGCCGCCATTCCGGACGCCACCAGGCCATACCGCCACTGCCATCACCTCCGCCGTGCCACACCGCACCACGGCTGCCACTCCGTGGAAGCCAAAGCCCACCGGACCGCCCCGCCCACGCGCACGGTGAGTATCAGTCCGCCGCCTCCTCTCCGGCCGGTGATTCCTGCCGCGCCGCGTCTCTATTCTTCACCCTAACTCCTCCTCCGTCCTCCTCATCCTCCAGGACACCTCGGCAACCGCCTCTCGCCTGTTCCCCGCCGTCGAAGCTCCGTCACCGACGTTGTCCCAAGGCCGCCGCCGCTTTTTCGTCGCCACCGTCATTGTCGATGCTTTGCACCAGCAATAAAACTATAGGGCTACTCGGCGAAGGTGAATTCGGTGGATTGCAGAGGAACACAGAGAAGATTTATACTGGTTCAGGCCCTCGATGTGAGGTAATACCCTACGTCCAGTTGAGGTGTTATTCCTCTGAGGTGGTTTGTGATCAATGTTCTTCCGTCTGCCCTCATGGGGCGCCCTGCCTCCCTTTATATACTAGGGGATAGGGGTACATGATAAGGATCCCAGCCGGATACGGCCAAGGGATTTCCTTCTTAGAGATAGAGACCTATCCGACTAAGACTATGTTTCCTTATTATACAAGGCAAAGCCTGCCGGGTGCCATCTTATCTCTAATTACATGGTTCGGCCCATCCTCTATCCGAGTGGCCCATATACTGGTAATGAGGTACCCGGGGCCCATGGCCTCCACAGTAGGCCCTGAGACCTGCATAGTTGAGTCACAGCTGATGCCGAGTGCTCGTCCTCCATGGTGAAGATTGCCCGAGTACGATGCTCCCGAGTACTCTTTGTCCGAGTAAGTCTTCTTTCCAAGTCCTGCTTCATGTCAGCTGGCAGCGAGGCTATGAAGGGCTTCATGTAAATGTATGAATAGTGTGCGCCGAATAGGCGCACCTATTAGGTGTAGCCCTCGACTTTGTGCTTAATTGTGAAGACAATTAAACATAAAGTCAAAGATCTTTAACCTGGAAGTCTTTCCCGAGTAGATTAATTATGGTATATGTGACTCTTCGGTATCATGTCAACCGGAATAAACTTTGTAGTCTTGCCGAGTAGGGAACTACTCGTATGTAGGACTCTTCGACTTCATGTCAGTTGGAATATGTGTTTATAGTCTTGTCGAGTAGGATGCTACTCGTATATGGGACTCTTCAGCGTCATGTCAGCTGGAAAAAGGGGGTTTATAGTCTTTTTCGAGTGGCGTCCCAATCAGAAGTTAGACTCCTTCGCATCATGTCAGCGGGAAAAGATATTTATAGTCTCTCCCGAGTAGTGCACTACTCAAAAGTTAGACTCTTCCGCATCGTGTCAGCGGGAATGACGTTGCTTATGGCAACTGGTGGCCACGCATGTAGGCCGAGTACCACTCTATGAAAATAAATCCACGGCGTGGTCTGGTGTACTCGAGAAAGATACCTGCATCCCCAATTTTAATGAAGACCAGCTTGTGATCCTTGTAAGGATATATCCTCAAGACCTGGTGGATAAAACAGATACCCAAACATGTAAGTTTAGCAATAAGGCTCTCATAAAGCATATCTGTTTACCTCATCGGCTCCTGTTAGTAGCACCAGTGTTATAATTTCAACTCAGCCTGCGGACGGCCCACATGGAGCATGCTACTGTAGGAACTCATATCTTGATGGCCCAGTGCTGACTGTGCAAGCCCAAGCCCATCTAGTCGGCATCGGCTCTATAAAAGCGGGGAGAGAAAAAGATTCCTTCATCTTCCCCAAATCAGCCAATCGCTTCGTCTTCCACCTTTGCGCCCAACTTTTCGCTTCCTGCCCGGCTAGGGTTAATTGCTGCTATTCCACACCCGAACTCGGGCGATTCCAATCCTCTTCGTTTGTTCCAAGCCCCCGAATCTAGCCGCCTCCAGTCATGCTGAAAGCTTCGGATCTTGCGGGTGCGCCGGAGAGTGCTTGGCCGATTTTAGATTGCGGCTCGGTGAGGCTGAAGCTGCTGGAGAGTCAACTGAAGTTGCCCAACCAAGAGGTGATTCGCTAGCGGTCAGCTAAGGGTGAGTCAGTCCCAAATCCCCAACCTGGTGAAACAGTAGTTTTCGCCTCTTTTTTCGATCAGGGCTTGTGCCTTCCATCTTTTGATTTCTTCCGCCGCGTTCTTGACTTCTATAAGCTAGAGTTGGTGCATTTGAATCCCAACTCGATTCTTCAGATCTCCATCTTTGTTACTCTGTGCGAGTGCTATTTGGGCGTGGAACCCCATTTCAACTTCTTTAGGCATTTGTTCCACATTAAACCCCAGCCCTCCAAAAATAACATCAACGTAATTGGGGGGGCTGGTCTTCAGTTGAGGAGTGATAGGAAAAAGTCATATCTTGATCTTCCCTTGAAATCCTCCTTGAAAGGCTAGCACAAGGAGTGGTTCTATTGCGCAGATCTAGCTCCCTCCTTGCGGCCATTCACCGGCTCGCCGCTGGTAGTTTTACCGAATCGGTCGGCAGACCCGACCTATGAGGAAATGGGTCAAGTGCATCAACTGCTGACAAAGCTGGATAACTTCAAGAAGGCTGGCCTGACTGGACCCTGGGTGGCCAGGCGGTTCCTGACTGGGTGCTTCCAGCCCCTGAAGCTGAGGAGCGCGTTCGGCTGGGATTACCAGGGAAGACATGACCCTGACTGGGTCAGCCAGGAGTCGGCCAATGAGCAAAAGGTGACGGAGACCCTGTTCGGATACTTCTCCAGTGGGGTAATTGAAACCGAAGACAAGAAGAGACGCATTGCGTCCTACAGGCGCAGCTGGCCCCGCTCCGAGGTAATATCCGTCTTTCCTTTGTAGCGCATGCCTGTAGACTTGGATGTGTGATCCCCCGACAATATATGATGTATCTTGTTGAATCTCTTGTAGTGGTGCATGGAGTTCAATGAAGACTCCCGCCCGTTGTCGGCCGTTGCATCAAAGAAAAGGCCGAGGAGCCCCACCGCCGCCCAGCCCGACTCCAAGAAAGCCGGGAAAAAGCCTATTCTTTATCGGGGCGAAGGGGCCATGACGCCGCGTGTCGCGGTAGGGGGCTAAAAATAAAGGACACTGTCGCCGTGACGCCCAGGCAATCAAGCCCCAAGTTGAGACCTACGGGGCCGAGCCCAACGCCGCTGAGCCCGGCGACAGCGCCGCCGAGTGGACCGCCAGAGCGGATGGTGCCAAGCACGGATGCACCCAAGCCAGCCACACCGGAATCGGGGCCGACTCAAGCCGATGCGCCGCCACCGACTGTGACACCGACTGATTCGCCGGCTGGGCTGACAGCTGGAGGTAGCGCCCCGTCAAGGCCCGGGTCACCCGGGAGAAAACTGAAGTTCTCCAAGAGGTATGCTGCTCCAGATCTTCTAAAATCCTTACGTGCTACAGTAGTGTTTTGATGTCTTGTTTCGTCATGTAGGAAGCGAGCCGATATCGATCTCAAGGAGACCGATCCGACCGCTCCCCTTGAGGAGCCTGCTCCAGCCGAGCCGGCGGCCACGAACACACCCGTTGAGCCGGTGGCCAGCCCAGTTGCGGAGATTGAGGTGGTCCCAACTGCAGGGTCGCCGCCGCCACCCGACCAAGAGGCAGCTGCTGAGGTTGAGGCCCCAGCCCCTAAAGCGTCGGCCATTGTGGAGGCCGCTGTCGAAGCCCCCAAGCCAGTCCCCGAGGCCATGGGGGACGGCGGCATGGGGGCCAGGACCCCGTCGCCGTCGTCGTCGTCGCCGCTGCCAGAGAACCCGAACCTGCCTCGGATTGAAGCTCCTCCACGTAGGATGCCCCGAACGTTCACCTGGACAGCGCCTGACGGGACCGTGAAGAGCTTCAGGCTTGACGAAGTTGTCGCGAGAAGGAAACGCGAAAGCTTGCTTCGCACCGCTATCAGCGGGTCCCAGGGAGTCGGGGTATGATTCTTGTGGCGGAGTCTTGGCGATCTTCTTGTTTTGACATCTGACTTCATCCTTGATTTGTTTCTTATCCTGAGCAGAGGCTTGTCGACCGCAATGAGGCATGACAGATTCTGGTCGAAATGGCTCCCCACCTCGCAGAATTGGAGCAGCTCCGGGCATTGAAGGCCGAGATGGAGGAGCGCCACTCGAGGAGGGAAGCCTGGCTGAAGAGTGCCGCCGACCAGCTCAGGGACGAGACTTGGGCCCAAGCCGGAAAGATTAGAGGTAAATTCCTCGAATGCATCTTCCCGACTGAACCGTTGGTGTATTCCTCTAGCTGCGTTGTTCCCGGCCGCCCAGTTGCGTCTTGACCGTACGGTTGAGCTCTTGGCTAATCTATTGTGCAGCCCTCGAAGCAGAGTTGAAGACCCGAACGGAGGGGGAAGCCCAGCTGAAAGAGGTTGAAGAAGCCAAGGCCGAGCTTGAGAAGGCCAACGCTGAGCTCGAACGGGAGAAGGCCGAGTTAAGGGAGGCCACCGTCAAGCTTGGCGAAGAAAAAGCCGAACTGGAGAAAACCGTAGCCAAGTGGGAGGCCGACTATGAGAGTAAGTCCCCAACCTGACCGTGATCTTAACCAATCCATTAGTCATTATATCTGCAACCGAGCCTAACAAGTTTACTTGCCGGTGGACCTGGGCAGTCATGAGATTCAATGTCCAGGCCTAGTATCGGTTTTACACAGAGGAAATAAGAGTGATCAGGGAGTCACAGGAAGCCCTCGTCGAGTCCGTGAAAGGGCTCCTTGACCTCATAGATCCCAGCCCTTTGGGAACCAGTTACAGCAGGATCCCCCAGATAGAGGCGCGTCTTGAGGATGCACCGAGTGCCATGAAGAAGTACTCGGATGAGCATGTTGTTGCCGGCGTGGCCCAGACCCTGGCGATGACCAAGTCCATCTACCCAAGGGCAGATATTGAAGCCATTGGGGAGGGGTTTGCCGAGGAGACGACGCCCGAGGAGGCGCTGGAGCTGATTGCCCGGGCGCAGCCGACTACTAAAATAATTGCCTGAGACCTGGGTCTGTAAGGGCAACATGTTATGTAGTCGGTATGTATAAACTTTTGTGGAAAAACATGTGTAAATATGGTGCAATGCCGCCAAGCTAGCTATTCAGTCGTCACTAGCTTTACTTGACCGTGTAGTCTGCGCCGAGTTAGTTTGTCAGAACTTAATAAAAACGTTCAACGTAAGAAGCTGTACTCGGGCAAACGTGACAGTCATAGTAAGGCTTCATAACTGAAGTAGGATAAGCTCGTATGTTAAAGACAGAACACATATATACATGCAGCCCCCGACTCACTACTCGGTTGATACAAGCGACGTAGTGAGTCAGAGAAACTGTACACATGAAAATTATAAAACTCAGGTATAGAAAGGACGTAGCTGTTCTATGTTCCATGAGTTGCTGATGAGGACCCCGTCTTCAGTCTTCAGTCGGTAGGCGCCTGGCCGCGTGACCTCGGCTATAATGAACGGCTCTTCCCAGATTGGGGATAATTTATGCCTGTCTTTGGTGGTTTGTATTTTCCTCAGGACGAGATCTCCGAAAAAAAAAGGCGCGGCCACAAACATTGCGGTTGTGGTAGCGACGCAGGCCTTGAAGATACCTTGCCGACTGGATTGTTACGGTGTCTCTTGCTTCTTCCAACTGATCTAGCTCGACCAGTCGGGTGTTATTTGAGTCATCTTCTAAGTAAGCCCGGGCTCGCGGAGAGCCGAACTGTATCTCTGTCAGAAGCATAGCCTCGGCACCGTAGACCAGAAAGAAAGGGGATTGCCCTGTTGCCCGACTAACCGTGGTTCTGAGAGACCAGAGAACGGATGAGAGTTCTTGTACCCACTGGCCCACATATGGTTGTAGTCGGTCAAATATCCTAGCCTTGATGGCTTGTAAGACCATACCGTTGGCTCGTTCGACCTACCCGTTGCTCCGCGGGTGAAGGCTTGCTTGATGTCGCTGCGGAGGGAGAGGACTCCTGCTGGCCCAGGCATCTTGAGCACCATATATGTGTAGTGTGGTATCGCCATGAATTTGGCGAGTGCCGGTCGTCCGAGTATTGCATGGTACGCGGTCTCGAAGTCGGCAATCTTGAAGCAGATATTTTCCGTGCGGAAGTTATCCCGCGTGCCGAAGGTTACCGGCAAGGTTATCTGCCCAAGTGGGGTTGATGACAGGCCGGGAATTATCCCGTGGAAGGGCGTAGTACTCAGCCATAGTTCTGAATGAGGAATTTTCATCTCGTCCAAAGTCTTGGCGAACAGGATATTGAGCGCGCTACCTCCGTCGATGAGGGTTTTCTCCAGCCTGATGTTTCTGATGACCGGATCCAGGACGAGTGGATAGCGTCCCGGGTGGGAAACCCGATCTAGGTGATCTACACGATTGAAGGTAATGGCCATCTCTGACCAGCACAGGTACTGAGGGGTGTCCGTTGTAGAGACTGTGTTGATGTCGCGTGCTAAAAGCTTCTATTTGCACTTGGACTCGTACGCGAGCGGCCCCCCCAAGATGTGGTTGAGCTCGGCTTGAGGATCTTGGAAATCATCAGCCGAACCCGAGTCTGGCTTG
Source organism: Oryza meyeriana var. granulata (assembly GCA_003991445.1). Taxonomy (NCBI): domain Eukaryota; kingdom Viridiplantae; phylum Streptophyta; class Magnoliopsida; order Poales; family Poaceae; genus Oryza; species Oryza meyeriana. The sequence goes on from RYFJ01001563.1 coordinate 22,105, forward strand.
TCTTTGTCCTTGTCGGCGCCAGACGATGAAGCCTGCTCGGAGGCAAACCTCTTGAGCATGTAGCAGTCTTTGGCCGCGTGCTTGCCCTTGGGGTGGAAGGGGCATGGCCCGCTCATGACTTTCTGGTAGTCGTTGTTCCGCTGGGGCCGCGGCCAACTGCGCTCCATGTTGGCCACCTCGTTGTCCGACTTCTGCTTGTGGCTGCCAGACTTATTTTGAGACGACTCATTGCCGGCTTTCGCCTTCTGATCTTTCTGTCGGGGCTCCTTCTTCTCGTCGAGGGCCTCGGCTACTGCTTCGGCCGAGTCGGCGTATTTGTTGGCCATGTCGAAGAGAGCCCAAACTGTGGATGGTGGCTGCCGAGTGAACTTTGCAATAAGCGGGGCGTCTTTTACCCCCTTGCGAAAGGCGGCGATGACGGCCTCGTCTTTGACAGTTGGAATTTGGTTGCGCTTCTCGGAAAACCTTTTGATGAATTCGCGCAGAGACTCGTTTTTCTTCTGGTGCAGCTGATAAAGATCATGCTCCGAAGCCGGTCTCTCGTAGGTCCCCAAGAAATTAGCGATGAACTACTCCCTGAGTTGTCCCCAGGAATCGATCGACCGCCTCGGGAGGCCTGTCAGCCATGTCCTCGCAGAGTCGGCTAGCGCGACTGGGAGGTAGTTAGCCATGGCTTTGTTGTCGCCCCCAGCGGCTCGAACTGCTAGGGTATAAACGGTGAGCTAGGACTCGGGATTTGTCTTACCGTCGTACTTTTCAATCCCAGTGGGCTTAAAGCCAGTCGGGCAATAGACGTCCTGTAGCTCCCGAGTGAAAGCTGGGATGCCTTCGTCTTCGTGAGGGCTCTGGCTCCGATCTCGGCGGTGCAGCCGCTCGTGGTGGAGACCGAAGCACTCGTTTTCGTCCTCTAGTCGGCGGCGTTCATCTTCTTCACGTTCTTCGCGTTGAGCATTTAAGGTGTGGCGAAGGTCGCGTTGCAGTCGTACTCGGAGGTCTTGATTGGGTCAGCGATCGTACTGGCGACGCCACCGGTTGTCATTGTTGGTATTGCTGAGCGTTATTTGCCGGGACTCTTCGCGTTGCCGACTGGAACCGGCCGCCCAGCGTCGCGTTGATGCAGATGAACCTGCTGCCGGAGAACCCGACCGGTTGGTCGGTATAACTGTGTTGCTCGACTGCTGTTGCTGCTGACAGGCAGCAGCTGTGATCATCGCCTTGATCTTGGCTATAGTCGGGGTGGCCTGGTGATCAAGCCCGAGTTGGAGTGTGTCCAGCAGGGTTGCGGCGGCCACAACGTTCTGTTGTGGCATGACGAAGACGTCGTGGTCGCCGACTTTGGTTTGGAGGATTTGCTGCTGGGCGACTCGTCCAGCCTGGCATAGCCCGTCATTGCAGGCCTCACAGTTGGCCTCCTCTTGTTGTAGTCGGCGCGCCTCCTCTTGTTGCTCCTCTTGTAGTCGATGTACCTCGGAAGGTGGTGTTGAAGCCATGAAGATCTCGCGAGGAAGGAGGAAGCTTGCCAAACTAGAGTCCGAACTGGCGCTCGAACTGTTATCCGACTTGGTGTCGGACTCCGAATAGTTTATCGGAGTAAGAACGACTCCGACCTCTCTAGATCCAATCTGAAACGGCGCTTGGCCATGTCCAAACTAAATTACTGGAGGTCGGGTCTGCTGCGCGGCATGTAGATGCGCAACATCGCCGAAGCTGTGCGGGAGATTGACAATCTCTCCCCTTCTCGGCCCAACCCGGGCTGGCTCAAGGCCTAGCGCAAGTCGGATGCCGAAGGAGAGAGTTGTCCCGATGCTCGGCGATGTGAAGGACTGCCGTAGTAAGTCGTTGAAGGAGACGGCGGTGTCCTATGGGCCGACTGGCGCAATGTCGGCTAGTTCCTCGGCCGGCAAGATTGGGTCTGCCTCAGCCAAGGTAAGATTGCCGAGTTGATCGGCAACGAAATCTAGGCTCCCAAAGGTAATTGCGTCTCCAGGGGAAAACTTGTTGCCATTGACTCTGTTGGTTGAATCCATCAAATCTGCTGATGAGGAATTCGCCGGAGCCCCTACCTTGAGGCAGAGCAAGGCAAGTCACACTGTTACTTTGATCACTTTGTACCTATTTTTCGCTAAATTGCTTTGTTTACTCAAATAAACTGCATTATTTTAATATTTCATGTGGGTGGTTATTACCTATGCAATGTTAGGACTAAGCCATAGTTTTGAAACCTGAACCCTTGTCACCTGGGTAATAATGTGAGTAGATTACAGTTCCTAGGATGCTTAGCCATGCTTAGCAATCTAGCTCACATGGGAATTAAATATTATTTCTTTTATATGATTCGACTCCATGTCGCAAAAGTGAAACTTGGATAGGCTGATGTTAAATTATTAAAACTTGACCTAAATGGTGGGCTGTGGGTGTATGGTTTTGCTTGTCACACCCATGGCAATTAAGGACCGGTTCGCAGGAACCACTTGTGTAACTTTCCGTACTTTCCACAAGCCAGCGTGGGCAACGGCTGGGCTTGAAGCGTTTCTTCTCCCTCTTCTAGGCACCGATGAAGAGGGTGAGCGGGATGGAGTTGGGTCGGCCTGGGGTAGGGTTGATTGGCTGCCAGATTCACCGTGGCGCAAGGGGGGATAGCCTGGCCAATATGGCATGCCCTGTCGGCAGGTGCAACCTCAGCGTGGTGTGGATGGTTAGGGAGGGGTTTCGTGAACGGTCCTGTCATAGCCTTGTACGGGACATCGTGGTGATGTACTAGCACACGGGAACGTGTGTAGGGGCTGTGTCTTGTGGGTACAGTTGTATACCTCTGGTCAGAGTAAAACTATTCGAATAGCCGCGCCCGCGGTTATGGGTACATTGGCCAAGACTCACCGTGATTAGTCTCACCCTAGATAATTAATCCGGTTTTATCAAACTGGTGTTGTGGAAGGTGTTGAGTCCGGTCAACGTGGTTGAGTTGACCGGGGGTGACCGGTTAGCGTGGTGTAACGCTAGTCGGTGGAGACTGGTGAGTGTGGTGTAAATCTCATCAGTGACGCCTGGTGGTCGTGGTGTAACTTCCATCAGCGCGGCTTGGTCAACGTGGTGTAGCGTTGATCGAGAAAAGCTAGTCAGCATGGTGTAACGTTGTCCGGTGGTGACTAGTTAACGTGGTGTAACGTTAATCAGTGGAGTCCGGGTAACGTGGTGTAACGGTACCCGGAGGTGTCTGGTGAACGTGGTGTAGCGTTCATTAGTGGAGACTGGTTGACGTGGTGTAGCGTCAATCAGTTGGGAATGGTTGGGCCTAGTTAACGTGAGGTAATGTTAATCAGCGGAGAATTCATATGGTGAAATTAATCAACCTTTTTAACTGTTTGCAAACTACTACCGTTTGCAACTGCTTTTATGCAAAACAGACCCTATCCCATCTTTGTACCCTGTGCATATGCATAATTATGGGTGTGATTTGTTGAGTACTATGGGTGGTACTCAGCCTTGCTCCAATTTTCCCCCAGTGTTGGAGAACGCGTCAGACGAAGATCATTCTGAGGAATAGGCTGGCTCCGCCATCAAGGTGCATGTGGGATGGAAGCGGCTGCTTGGCCAGATGTTTATAGACTCCATTTTACCTTTTTCCGCTGCATTTATGTAATATACATTTTACTCTCTTTGTAAGACACTCTGTATGGCAACTTGGTTTGTGTACCCTGGCTTTCCTGGGCAGGGATTTATTACACACTAATGTTTAGAATTTCGGTGTGAATTTTTGGGTGTTACAGAGACCATAGCACTCATTCTCGTCTTTTAGTAGGCAACGCTCATCTTCCTTGTGTTTGCGGCATCGTGCGTTGATGTCTTACCAAGATCACGTTGTAGTCAGCCTCGGACGTCCTGGTTATCCTGATGGTCGTCTTGATGTCGGCACCGTCGGTCATTATTATGGTTGCCGAGTGGCGTGTAGCGTGACTCCGTGTGCGGCTGACTAGAGCCAGCCACTCAGCGTCACGTTGAGGCAGATGAGATCACCGTTGGAGAAGCCGACTTGTTAGTCGGTATGAGTGTGTTGCCCAACTGTTGACGCTACTGGCATGCAGCAGCGATGATCATGGCTTTAATCCTTGCTATCGTCGGGATGGCATGGTGATCAAGCCCAAATTGCAGTGTATCCAGTAGAGTTGCAGCGGCCACAACATTCTGTTGATGAGTTACAAAAATGTTGTGGTCGCCGACTCGGGTCTGGAGGATATCTTGTTGAGCAGTCCGTCCAACCTTGCACAGATCATCGTTGCGGGCATCGCACTTGGCTTGTAAGCATCTTGTGTCTTCCTCCTGTTGTTCTCGTAGTCGGCTGGCTTCCTTCTCTTGTTGTTCTCATAGTCAGCGTGCCTCCTGAGTGGGAGTTGAACCATTGGATATTATAAAGACTTCACATGGCGGAGAGAAACTTGCTGAACTGCTATTCGACTTAGAGTCGGAGTCGGAATAGTTGAGGGGGGTAATAACGACCCCAACCTCCCTAGATCCAATCTCAAGCGGCTCTAAGCCGTATCCGAGTTGAACTCCAGGGGATCGGGTTTACCGCATCAGATGCTGATTGAAGTTACCTACGGCATTGCCGAATCCAAATGGGAGATTGACGATCTCCTCCTCTCTTAGCCCGATCTCGGCCGGCTCAAAACCTAGTCCGAGTCGAACACCGAAAGAAAGAGTTGTCCCTAGACTTGGGCATATTGGAGATCGCCATAGCATGTTGCCGAAGATTGCTACAGCATTGAGTAGGCCGACCGGCGTGGAGTCAGCTTGGTCCCTGGCCGATCAGATCGTTTCCAAGTCGGACAGGGTAAGGCTGCCGAATTCGTCGGTGATAAAGTCGAGGCTCCCGATGCTAATTGTTTGCCCGGGAAAGAAGTTGATGCCATCGACTCCCTTGATTGGATCCATCAGGCTTGATGAAGATGATCTCGACGAAGCCCTACCTGGCACGCCAACTGTCGATGTTTTATATCGGCAATAATAATATGGGACAACTCGTGAGACCTAAACTTGATGGATTGCAAAGGAACACGAAACAATTTATACTGGTTCAGGCTCTCGAGATGAGGTAATACCCTATATCCAGTTGTGGTGTATTGCCTTTGAGGTTTCTCTGGTGAGATTTTCGCTATGATTCTAATCTTGGTGATCTTGCCCTCAGGGGGCGTCTTGCCTCCCCTTATATATCGGGGGACAGAGTTATAGAGTAGGAATCCTAGTCGGACTCCAACCAAGGGATTTCCTTCTAGGAATACAACGTTCCCGACTAGGAGTATATCCTTCCCTTGTCGTACAAGATTATGTATGCCGAGTCCTATTGTATTCCTAATTACAAGGTTAGGCTTATCCTCTATCCGAGTAGTCCAAATGCTTCTCATGAGCTACCCGGGGCCCATAGCACCGATAAAGAGCTCATTGTAAATGGTTACACTAATGCAATCTTCCAAATAGACAGAGATGATTTTAGATCGCAATATGGATTTTTGTTCTGCCTCAATGGCGGAGTGGTAAGCTGGAAGAGTTCTAAGCAAGACACTGTTGCTGATTCTACGACGGAGGTTGAGTATATAGTAGCTTCTAAAGCTGCGAAACAAGCTATTTGGATCAAAAAATATGTTTCTCAGCTGGGTGTGATAACTAGTGCCTTCAGTCCAGTGAACCTTTACTGTGATAATAGTGGGGCTATTGCACAAGCTAAGGAGGCTAGATGGCATCAGAAGTCCAAGCACATTCTACGGTGATATCACTTCATTTGTGAGATAGTCGATAGAGGTGATGTGAAGATATGCAAGATATACAAGGATTTGAATGTTGCAGAACCGTTAACAAAGCCGCTTCCTCAGCCAAAGCACAAGGCGTACACCAGGGCAATGGGTATTAGATACATATATGATTGACTCTAGTGTAAGTGGGAGACTGTTAGTGATATGCCCTAGAGGCAATTATAGAGATGATTGTATCACATACTATATTTACGAATTCATGAATAAAGTGTTCCATTAGATAATTAACCTATTATTGATCAATAAGTATATGACTTATTCATGAGACTCTTTATGTGATATATTACTATTTCTAAATAATCCCTAATTATATATCATATATGGAATGGATATGATTTTAAGATTAGCACATGTATTGATTGATGATCATGTCTCGTGGATCATGGTATGAAGATACCAAATCAATAATATGGATACATGTTAAAGAACATGTTGTTAGATAGACTCAACATAAGACACTGCAAAAGCTTTATATGATATGCCATCAGTTAGTCCCAAGTAGTGTTGATATAGAACTCTTGTATCTGAGATTATCACAGTTCTCAATATGTGTTGTGACTTATTTTGGGGCTGCCAAATGCTACTCTGTAATTTGGTAATTATAATAGTAGTCTGTGGGTTTGCTATAAAACATGTAGTGGAATGTGAATAATCAAGATGAGATTTGCCCCTCGCAGTTAATGGGAGAGATATATCTGGCCCCTCGATGTAATAGACTACCGAAGTGCATGGCCATATCGAGTGATTGAGGAATCAATCACGAGTTGAGTAATCCATCACATGATCAAGTGAATAATTGAGCTAACGAAAGGATGGCACGCTTTTCGCCTTGAGCTTAATCGATCTCATGTGGCAAAGGGGTTTATATATGTATACACTACAGGTTCAGCCGATATGATCTTTGTGTGCATCAGGCGGGTCAATATGCCTTGCTAGAGACCGCTATTGACACGTGGACCGAAAAGTTATTTTCGTATTGCAACCGAGTGCACATGAACCTACAAGAGTCACACACTTAATGGGCTGGAACAAATTATTAGGATAGAGATCCGAATATAGTTTAGTTTGGATAGTGATCCGAATAGAGTTCCTAATGGACCTACGAGGCCCAGCTAGATGCTTTATATATTCAGGGGCGAGACGCAGTGGAAACTCACTCTGTACGAGAAAGAAAAACCCTAGCCGCACCTCTCCCCATGAGTCAAACCCTAGCCGTGAGCAGGCACTAGCATTTTCGCGCATGATGTTCCAACTCTGGACGTGTGGATATCAGTAGAGACATTGCTACGTTCTGACGTTGGTTGGTGGGAAACGTGAGAAAACGATCACGCGAGGAGGAGACGCTTGCACAAAGGAGATGACGATCGGGTTGAGGAGATCGACTACTTCCTCTACATCGGCGAGCGCTTCGTCGGATTGGGCTACTCCGACTCTACTTTCGCTGCTCTATGTATCGAGTGATAATAATCCATGATCCTTCACTCGCATGGTTTTTTGATTTACACGATAGAAAATTTTGTTTCATAGTATCATAGTCTATCCGTAACCTTATAGTGGTTGCAGTAGACGGAGAAGTTGAAGTCGAACTAGCAACCGGGTTTGGTGCTGAACGGGTAGAGGATGCTGATGTTCCCGCACTTGTCAGGGCAGCCAGAGAGCGCGATCGGACGTTGTGCTGCCTGATGGTTGGCTGCCACCGCCGTCGCTGTTGACATGGCGATGAGAACGGTTACCACGGCCGTGAGGTGGAGGAGGAGCAGCAATGGTGCCATCATCCTCGTGGTGCACTTCGTACTGATATGTCTAACAAGCTTATTGCTTGGTCTTGCAAGTATCAAGTGATTGTTACAAATACTTGCAGATGGTGTAAGTGACAGCACACGATAAACAAAGTTTTTGGGTAATAGAAATGCATTACATTTCTGGCCGACCGCACACAATAAATCAATTACAGACAGCTCCGCCTCATCCCCACGTAGACAGCGGTACAGCACACTAGAGCTAAAATTTCAGTTTGAAAGTCAGAAATTTCTGTCACAATTTTTAGTAGTTCATAGAAACTAGAAACTGGCATAGCTCTTAAGGATATGCTCAAAAATAGAGTTTTGTATGGGCTCTGAGACAATACATGTTTATTTAAAAACTATAACAGTTGACATAACATAGACTCTCACTATTAACGTAAGAAATAATTTTTTATTACTATTCTTTTCTTTTTTTTCCATCTTTATGTAGCCAAGTTTCTATTTTATAAAGGCGAAGAGTCAATATTGAGCCGTTGTTAACCGTAGCAACAATGTTTTGTCTCTCTTTTTTCTCTCTTCCATATCAGAAAATATTCCTAATTGACAAGACTACAAGCCCCCTATTAATAACTATTGTAAATGCTCTAATAACTTCTTGATGGTACTAATAAAACATCACTACAGATGTATTTTTCGATCACCATGACAATTCACCTAAAGCCTTACGATGTGAATGGAGTCACCAACAATTACGATCTCTAGAAATTCCTGACCAAGATGATAATGACCAAGGGATTCGCACTCTCGTAGCTAGCATGGACAATTTACAGCGTAAACCAACAAAAATGGACGAACTAAGATAGATACAAGTTGAAAAGAATGATTCAACTGGCTTTAGCTCTTAAGTAGGGATTGGTCTTGCAATAATACTAGAGCATCTCCATGTCCTACTCGGTCTTTGAAAGCTTTTGGAACAAGGAAACCTCGGGTCCAAGTAAGAAAATGCGAGAAAGACCTCAATCATACTTGGACTCGGAGTCTGTCGGTCAGATCGTGATGAGGATATCACTAGTTCGGATATAACCATAGCTACCTTATATATTCATCAACCAAAGGTGTATGCTTTCTACGTAAGATTTATGTGTTATATATTTAAACAGTCGTTACTGCACCATGAGTTTTGTGTGTTCTCGTTTGCAGAGATACTTGCTTGGGTGAAAGGAAAGAGACTGAGCGCAAGGAACGCATAGATGATCACAGAAGTTGATTAGATACTAAACCAAGACCTTACCCAAGTCTACTTCTACATCACCACGTCATTTTTGGTCCATAGAAGACAAGAGATGAAGTTCTGCACGTCTTGGATTCGGATTCGGGCCTCCTAACACCATCAACTTCAAATGGACTTAGCCGCTGATCCAGAAATACTTTCAGGGCCCATAAGTATTTGTTGGAAAGCTTATGGAGTCTACTTTCAGATGGTTTTAGTCCCACATCAAAATTCCTCCTGAGCTGTCCAAAATCGTTGAAATAAAACACGTACCTCTTCCAGTCCGAATCTGTTTTGGGTCTTGGGCCTTGTAATTGTATCGCAGGTTAAGCCCAAGAGGTATGCGCTTTAGGATTAACCCTATGACGTCCCAACTCATATATATATTCAGTAGCCATCGTTGTTTAGAGTTGGGTTTTGCATAGATTATTCTGCCATTGTAGTTTCGCCGTCTAGATCGGTTTGTAGAACCCCAACTTCATGTGCTAAACATTCATCTGTAATTCAGGTTGCGTTCTTTCTTATTCTTGTGAGTTTCTTCGATTGCTTGCAGGGATAAAACCTTCGTGGTGAGGTCGACTACGTGAGAGCGTGGTTGATAACAACAAGACATGTGGGTGTAGTAGTTGCGAGATGACGATCGCTGATCGAAAGCCTCAAAACATGAACGTCTTCACGTCGCCAAATCGAACCTATCGGAAGATCGGGCACCTATCCTCGCATCAGATCGTCGGGCCACCTCCGGTCAGACCACCGTAGGATCTTCGGTCAGATCTGCCACTATGGCCTGGTTGGACCGCTACATCCCTTGTCAGACCTATCCATATGGGCCGTTGGACTGGCCTCTACACAAAAGCTCTGGTTCTTTTTAAATTTGGCTCAAACTTGCCATAAATTCATTGTTATATCATTAAAGCATTATAGCCACTGCTTGACTAACCTAAGAGAGTAAGATTCACCTCAACCGGTAAAACTGCATAGGACAGGGGTCCTTGGTTTGAATCCTACATACCGTATAAGCTCATATTTCGTGCAAAAATCCTCGTGCCTTATGGAAAAACCGCATATAGATGCCTAGCAAAATACGAAATATTTTTTCAGATTTTTTGAGCCTAGAAAATTTAAAAGCGGTTGCCTCAACTAGGAATTTATTTTCAAAGACGGTTGTCTTAATACGAAGTAGGTACAAATGCATTCCTAGAGGCAGTCGGATTAAGATGACTGGCTATAGAAATGGACTTCTGGATACTACGGTACGTGGAAATGTTTCTGAAGGCAACAGCTTCCCTCGTCAAAATTTTCACAGGTCTTTTGTCTCAAGCGGTTGCCTCAACTGACTCTGCAAACACATTTTACCCATCTGGTAAAATGCTTTTCATAGTAGTGTTTGCGAACAAAATTTAAACCCCATAATTCCTTATATTTTTGCATGGAGGCAGTATTATGATGTTATAGAAAATATATGGCCTCTACGTCCACAAAATATAGTGTACACGCACATTATTAAAAGTTCAAAATATCCAACTCCAATAAAGCATGTAAAAATTGAGTGATGTGCATCAATGGTCCCTAACCTTGTCTAGCTATGCCATCTAGGTCCTTACACTTTAAAAATGCAAATATAGATCCCAGAACATGTTAATGCGCGTCACTGCAGTCTAAAATTTTCATGACCCCTCAGTGATCCTACGTAGTGCTGACATGGCTACCATCTCCTCTCTTTTCTCTCCCTCTCTCTACTCTCACCTTCTTATTTCTCCCTCCCCCCTTCTCTCTCTCACTCGGTAGGGACGGTCACTGCCGACAAGCTCACTGCTGCCGGACAAGAGGTGGAAGGAGGACTTGAGGGACATCACCACCTCCATCATCTTTCTCCTTCCTGTCACTGGTGCCATCTTACTCACCGGCCGTTCCCTCCCTCCTTCATGAGATCCGATGAGTTGGATCCCAGGACGACAGCAACAAACAATAGTCTCAGCCGATGGCGATGAACGTCTGCCTCTACTTCTCCCACTGACCACTGACTGCTTTCCTCTTCTCGTCCTTGCCTTCATCTTCTTCATCACTGGTAGGAGGCCAGAATCGCACCTGCTATCCTCCTCGCTCCAGCTATCAGATCTAGCATCCTGTAGCCGATAGCCACTGGATCTAGCCTTTGTGAGTGTTCAGCAGCATGCAGAGGGGCGTCACTCCCTACGGCCTCGTGCTTGACCTCTCTCCCTAGGCAACGGTCTTAGAGTTTCTGTGACTTGGATTCGTATTTTCAAACTATGAAGACCCAAGTGATACAACAACATAAGTTTAAAGACCGCTGATATAATTCACTCTAAAATTATCTAGAAGACCTAATATAGGAGCAACAGGCTAGTAGTTGACAGCCACTAGGTACCAGCTGTACGTCCTATTATCTCCTTCGTGTTGTAGAGTCGAGAAAAGGCGAGGAATCTTTCGCTGAGTCAACTGTTAATGCAGTAATAATTAATTAAGGTTGTTAGCAAAAATAAATGAAGAAAGATTATCTATTATAACACCTAAATGCCCAACGCAATTATCGGGCCGGCCCTAATTGCATGACATGATTACAAGTCCAAAGATTCCTGGGCGTTTTTTTTCCATTAATTAATGAATAATAATATTCCCCCATGTTAATTGATGGCCGCAATTTGAGTATAAATTTTTAAAGCTGCTAGATATCTGGAGAAACACAAATTAAGCATGAACATAAACAACAAGAAGTCTTTCGTTTCATGGAATACAGATGCGTACTTTGACAGCTGTTTCCATAATTCCATTTCATCCAAGGAAAATTCATATGGTGATCAATAGAATCAGGATCCAGGATGACACCACAACATATTGATCTGGAGAGCACCAAGGACAAGATTTTCTTAAAAAAAAAAAAAGAAAATACACGTGATGTTTTGCTAAACAATATGATGAACAGTAAAAAATGCAGATTAGTTACTATATTTTTTAATTTGTGATGAAAATACACGTGGGACTTAATCGATCAGTCTTACTGAAATAGTTGGAGTATATAAGGATCAGTTAGAAAAAGTATTGAACCAATGGCTTCGTACACCGTGCCATGTTATATTTGCGAAAAAAGACCAATATAATGTCCAACCTTGCAGTGACAATTTGGATGGTGGCAAATGGCAATCATACGTCGGTCAAAATTTACACAGCTGAAAAAAATAAGCAACATTTGCTTTTATTAATTGTGTGGTCGGCCCCCACTTAATTATTGGTACCTCCGTAGTACTGTGTATTTGTAACCATCACATACTTGGCAGGCCAAGCAAAAATCGTAAACATTTTCATTACCAACACTAGCATCAGGATGTTGATAATGCTGCTCCATCTCCACCTCGCCGCAGTAACCGCTCTCCTGGCCATGGCCATGTCACCGGCGACGGCCGTGGCAGCGGACCAACAGTCGGCACGACGTCCGATCGCACTCCCCGGTTGCCCCGACAAGTGCGGCAACATCAGCATCCCTTACCCGTTCGGCATCAAAGAAGGCTGCTACTTCGACATCAACTTCTCCGTCATCTGCAACCTGTCCACCACGCCCCCCGCCACCGCCACTGGGATGCTGATGCAGAAGTCGAGCGGCTACTACTTCGGAAACCAACAAGACCCGGTGGGCGTCAGGACGGACAAGTCGTGGTGGACCGTCGATCTGATCGACATCGACGTCGCGCGCGGCGAGGTGCGGGTGGCCGTGCCGGTCAGCTCCGACTGCAGCACGAACGAGAGCTACCACGAGTTCAACATCTTCGCCTTAAGTCTGAACTTCTCGACGACGTTCCTCTTCTCGCCGTCAAGGAACGTGCTGATGGGCGTCGGCCAGAGCGTGAGCTCCCGGATTAGCGGCCTGATGAGCGGCACAAACTACTCTGCCACCTGCAGCTCGCTGTTCGACAGGCCGGAGAAGGCGCAGAACGGGACGTGCACGGGGCTCGGCTGCTGCGAGGCGGAGCTCGCGCCGGAACTTGGCATGATCACGGTCGGCATGCGCACACAGAGCAACAGCATGTGGAAGACGTTCCCATGCACCTACTCCATGGCTGTCGAGAGGTCGTGGTACAACTTCTCCCTGCAGGACCTCTACGGATACGGTGTTCTCGACAGGAAATTCGCCGGCGGCGTGCCGCTTGTGATCGATTTCGCCATCAGGAACGAGTCGTGTCCGTCGGAAGGCAAACCGTTGCCCACGGCTTGCCGTAGTAGCAACAGCTTCTGCGTCAACGCGACCAACGGCCAGGGATATGTCTGCAAGTGCCAGGAAGGTTACGAGGGCAACCCTTATCTACCAGATGGATGCCAAGGTACTTCATTCTTTTCTTACAAAAAATGGTGCTCTCCGTTAATACAGTTAACTTTTATATTCTAACGCAATAATACAGTTTTACTCCGTCGTCCGTTCTACCGTAAGGTCGTTTTAGTTTGTCTTAAGCCAAAATTTTCTAATTTTGATCAAATTTATAAACTAAAATACATCAAGATATACAACATCAAATTATTTTCATTTAATTCACCATGAAAAATATCTTGATAGTATATTTATTTGTCATTGTGCATGTTATATTTTTCTATAAACTCGTTTAAAGTTAAAAAAGTTTAACTTAGAAAAAAACTCAAATAACTTACAAATATAAAACGGAGAGAGTAAATTCCATCTGTAAGCTTAATCAACAAGTCACAAACATACAGTGTTATTAACATATACTCTATTTGTCCCCGAATATAAAGCGGATCAAAAATCAATCTTTATACTTTTGACTAATAATTAAACTAATAATATACCAATATATATGTTTAGTGTCACGCATATTATGTTATTAGATCTGTATTTGAGAATATTTCATATTATGTTAATTTTGTAGCTGCTAGTGATATATTGTAAAAGAAATTAATGGTCGAATCTCTAATTACATGTTGAAGGCTATATAAAATAGTTATATGCAGAGAGAGTATATATCTAGTCTGATATTAAAAACTAGCTTGTTGAACATTGAAGTGTAACACAAACATTTAGAACTTTCTGCATATTAAATCCCTTGAATTGTTGTGTCAGACCGTTGTCCGGCCGCTGAACTGTTTTTTCAGCTGACGTTACACATTAAACTACTGATATTGTTAGCTCGCTTTACTCCCTAATAATATTTCACATTTTTATCTCTCTATAAAAGTTATATCTTCAATAGGATGGAATTTTGTGGGAGTTATAGATAGCGTTTTTCCTTATGCCCAGCTTTTTCATGATTATTTTTTTAACTATTTTTATAGATTTGAGCACCAACAATTGAGACGGTTAAAATATTGATTTAACACAGGTTATGTTGTGATATATGATTCTACTGAATTTCAACTTAAAACATATCTGTATAAAGGAAAACAAAACAAAAAATTGATATGAATTATAAACTGAACTGGTTTTATTAGTTCAAGAGATGAAATGCGACAAAAATATTTTACAATGTTCGATGCTCCGGTGAAAGAGTTTGAGGAAGTAAGATATTGGACTCTCTCTTGTATTTATCTATCGTCCGTAGCCTTTGTTTCCAGCATGCATAGATAGATGCCTGCCCGATTAGTAGTACAGCATGATTAAGCTAAGCAATTATTTCTACACCGAGGAAGGTGACTCTACACTGTAAAAGGACAGAGAGATGTACATATAGACCCGTATATTTACGTGGTCAAACTATACATAAATCAGGAAATAAACGTTTATAACTATATATATTGTTGCCATATATAAATTTCGAACTAGCAATATAGAATATGATTAAAAATTTAGGATACATGTATGTTGCAAAAAGCTCTCTATTGTTTAATCTATTGTTTTTTGCAGAATAAAGTAAAAATGTATTTGATTTGGAATGTTTTAATATAATCCAAATCCATATGCTTGTATTAATGTTAGTACACATAACTAAAACACTTCTTCCCAATTCCATGCACAGTCTTCTAACACTGACTATGTATATATTGTAATTAAACATATGCAATTACTGAAATGTATTAAGTAGACAAATGTTTTATATAATTACTAACCCATAGTTCAAATGTAACAAAATTCTTGTTGGAACTAATTCTAACCAGAGTGGATGTGTCTATACTCAACACAGAACTCACACGGTGGAACTGGATGGTGAAATGTTTTTCTTGCCTCTGTCCCCCTCTTACAGTGAACAGGCTACATATTATATAGTGATCCATGGACACTGAAAATTACATATATACCCCCTAGAGGGGCTCGCCCAGAAGACACTATGGCAAGTGGTCCTGGGATAGGGGCCTCCTTGTAATTTACTAAAGGAGGGCCCGGCCCTTTGGCTGTATCGGCAGCCCCCTGGGTATCCCAGGATCCCTGTCGGTCTGGGATTGTCGACTGTTGTTCCCGCCGCGCGGAGATTCGGAGCAGGGCGGCTGGTAGGTGAGGTCTTTATTGCTGACGATTTGGCTGGCAGTAATTGTCGAGCTCTGCAACCTTCTTTCCGTACGGCTCTCGAGGGCCATCCCCGGGGGGCCTTCGTCCACTAGCTCCGTCAGCAGGGGACCTCCGTGGGCTCCGCTCTAGACGTGGAGCCACCTATAGTGGGAGACCCTCCGCGGAGCTCTTCGAAGGCACCCGAAGGTGTCTCCCCAATAGTAGCCCCTCGAGGGTTTGGGCCTTGGAACAAGGGTCGTGCCCTCACCTCCCTTCCGGCAGCTCTAACCCCTATTCTTGTCAAAGTCTGTTGGACTTCCTCCTCGGCTACCCCGCTCTGACCCTCGACATGACTGCGGGCCCCGCCACGTCACATGGTCAGGCCTGTGCGGGACTCGTGTTGCACAGGGATTAGCGGGGCAGGCAGACGGTCGCGGCACGCGTGCTCGTTGCGCATAAAGCCGTGGCCAGCCGTTGTTCGTGTCTCACTCACCCATCGCTTGTGCCCGTTCACCTGCTTCCTACATCCCGTTCTTCCTTGCTGCCAGTGACACCCCCAGAGCTTCTCTTCTTGCACCTTGTTTCCTCCTGCCATCGGCGGCGAGCTCAAGAGGCCATGAGCGACATCAAGGAGGTGCCAGTACCCAGCCGGCTAGCCGGTGTCACGGAGGAGGCGCGATGAGACCATGCCAGCGTGGAGCACGGCGAGGCCAAACAGGTGTCACGGCAACCTACGGCCGCTAGCTCCAGTCGGGCCACGGCCGCTGTGGCCCCAAGCAACGACAGCACCGACGACCACACCGACGATGGGGACGACGACGATGGCCTTGAGGGAGGTGATGGGCTGCTCCGTGCGAGTCGGGCCTACCCAGAGTAGACAAGCCGCCTGGGGTGGTCTCAAATCTTGCCACGCCACATCGCCATGCTCGTGGCGGCAAGAAAGCTCGCTCGCGCGAGCGACGCACAACACCCCCCCGTGTGACAAGGAGGTTCAGTGCCCGGAGGATCAAGAGGCAGTGGTCTTCGAGGCCTTTTTCACTACACCGCTTCGGCTTTCCCTCTGTTCCGCTCGTGATTGGGGTGCTCGACCTCTTCCACATCGAGCTCCCCATGCTGATGGCCAACGCCATGGTGCGCTTGGCCATCTACGAGTGGCTTATGTGGGTGGACGGCCGTCAAGCCTCCGCCGGACATTTCGCGGCCCTCCACTTTGCGAGCTACCAGCCCAAGAAGGTGGTGGAGGACGGAGTGACCTGGGTGCTCAACTTTGCCAGCATCAACTTCCAGCTACGCCCCGAGACGAAGGAGTACTTCCCTGCGTGGGCGACGAGCGAGCGGTGGGCCTTGGGGTGGCCCTCCTACTAGTTCTACCTCCGCGTCGGGGTGGACTCGGGGCTCCGCTCCACCAACCAGGACATTTTGTGCCGCCGGACCCTAGAGGTGGACGAGATGGGGGACTATCTCGGCCCGGTGGATTCATCAGGTCCACTCCCGGCTCCCTCATGCATTCCTCCAGCTCCCTCGGCTGCGATCCTGGAGGCCGAGTGGATCCTTGGGTGGCCGTTGCCGAAGCAGAAGGCCACCCGGTTGGCCCACACCGGGCATGGGAGCATCGGAACCGGATTGCCAAGAAGTTTGATCTGGCACTCTAGGCGTTGCCTTCCCTCCCTGACTCGGAGCATTCCGAGGCTGAGAAGGGGGGGAAGAGGAAAGGCAAGTACGGTGCGGAGGATGCCCGCGGTGCGAAGAGGTCCAAGGGGTCGTCGAGGGCTCCTGTGCCTCCAATCGCTGCGGTTCCTCTCTAGGCTCGCCGCCCTACGTCGGCCGTGTTAGAGGCCTCAGCCAACGACCCGTCTTCGGAGGTTGCAGTGAGGGTCTCTTCTAGCTCCTCCGAGGAGCCGGAAGTTGTTGTCTTGTCCACGGAGGGGAGTGGGGAGACCGCATGGGATGTATGCCTGCTAGGTGAACATGTTCCCTTGCATTGTTGTGTTTGTTTGTTTCTCCTCTCTTTTTTTTGACTTGTCCTATTCTGTAGGGCAAGATCGTCCGAGCTCCCCTTCGGACGGTGAGGTTGTCCACCTGCCATCCCCCAGCCCGACCGAGGTGGGGGTCGCCATGTCGTCTCCACCGCGTGTCTCCCCCCAGCTGACCTAGGCGCCCTCGTCTACCGCTCGGGGCCGCAGGCAGGCGGCCCTGCCCTGGAGACCCGGGAGGCGGGTCAAATTAGCTCTAGTCCCAGGGCCCGACCGGACCTCCCGGTTGATCTGCATGGGCCACTGGCTTCGGTTGGGGGGCGACTCATCCGTGCCGAGGACCTGCCTAGGTTACAGTTGGAGGAGGTGCCAAGTGACTAGGCTCCGCTGGTTGGGGACCGCGCGTGCATGCTGGCGGTGGACTTGAACTCAGTGGAGCTCTCCAAGCTGCAGCACTCGCTGGCATGGTAGCAGATGGTGGTTGCCTCGGTGGCCATCGAGCGTGGCGGGCGAGACGCAACCACCTTACACACGGAGAGGCTCCGCCGAGATGGGGAGGTTGCCCAGGCCCAAGGAGTGGTGGCCCAGGCGGTGGCTGCCCAATATGCTGCGGAGGGGGAGCTTCGTGGGGCCCAGGAGAGGGAGAGGAAAGCTAAGGAGGATCTCATCCGGTCTGAGGCGTCCAGGGAACAAGAGGAGAAGGTGCTTCAGGAGTCGCTGGCGGAGGTGGCCCGCCTGTCTAGGGAGGCTGACCGGCTCCGCGGGAGCGCTGCCCAGCTCGATGCTTCATTGGTGGCCCTAGGTGCTCGTGCAGCGGCAGCCACCCAGGCTCTCCAGGCGGCCCTTTCCGATCTGGGCATCAAGGCTCCGTCGCTTCCTGGAGATGGGGCCTCGATGGCAGAGCGTCTCATGTGGATCGAGAAGGCGGGGGCCTTCGCCAGTAAGGCCACAATGGCATATGGCTCATGGTGCTCCTGGGCCACCACGCGGGTGCTATCCTTCCTCCTCCATGACCAGGGGTGAGAGCATATCAGCCCCACCGTCCACGTGGGGGCCTCGTTGGTGGCTCCTCTACCGCAAGAGGCTTCAACCATGGCCGCTTCCTCCCGACGGGACGCCGGCGACTTCGCACGGGGGATCTGGCCCTCGGCGGGCCATGACATCGCTGTGGTGGAGCTAAAGGCTTCTGACAAGGGCAAGAAGGGCACCCCGAAGGTGTAGAGGGCAACCCTTCCTGTCCCCCTTCTTTTTTTTAAAGTGTTGTACGCTGGCCAGGACCCTCCTTTTGCCTTCGTGTCGGAACTTGGGACTAGCCCCTCCCTGCTCTGGGTTGTACTTGGCACACTGTCTTTAATGCACTTTTCCAACCTAATGCATCACCTTCCTTTCCTGTTGTATCTCTCTTCAGATGGGCGCCCTCGCGCGTTCCTTATTTTCCATTTATCTTTCTCAGGTCCTCCACGAAGTCCCCTCCCCCCAACCACTTTGTCGACCCGGGCCGTTGTCGCCCTGCCACTAGCTTCGGATCCGCGCCTTGCCAGGCCGGGGCAGGGGTCGGTCTCATTGGTCTGTGGGGGGGCGGCTATCGGGACCACGTTGCGCCATCTGCCGGTCATGCTAGAGTAGCTACTGCCGTGCCACCTCTGCACTTAGACTTCAGCCCGTTTGAGACCGCGGTGGGGGTTCGTCCATCGGCTGGTCGCAGGTGGATGGGTACGACCCGTCGGCCCTGGGGCCCGACCACCATCCTTCACATGGACTGTCGAATCCACGAGACTTCGGCCGCGCATGCGATCAGCAGGGAGCTGGTCACAGGGACCTGCCTCCTGTTCCCTGGACACGAAGCGCTTCTCCAAGAGTGGGAAGGCCAGCTGTCGGCTCTAGCACGACTCTCCCTAGGAGCCAGGGGCGGTGCAGGGGGATGCCCTTCTGGCTAGGTTTAGACACCGATCCCTTATAGCTCTGACTTGTAAACTTAGCTTGCATGGCAACTCGATGTGCCGTCCTGTAATTTTCGTGAGGCAAAGATAATGAAGTTGATTGGGAAGCCTCATCGCTTCGCGTGCGCACTCTAATTTATTACTACCCTTTTTAATCACCGTTGTTATTATTGCTATTGTCATTATATTATTATCTTACGTGCCAGCGGAGGGCTTAGCTCGAACAGAGGCACATAGTTTTCGCATGTCCTTAGCGGCAAGACTCCATGCCTCTTGCCTTTGTTTGCCAGCGTAGATATATGGCTTCGACACCGCCAGCAAGGGCATATGGCTGTTCCCTGGTGATCTAGCTTCGCACACATGCTACGCTCGGTAGCGGAGGCATATGGCCTCAACGCGCTTTTCTGTGGAGGACTTGCGTTGCGTACCTACTACGCTTGTTAGCAGAGATGCGCGGCCTCGACATAGGTTTCTGTGGAGGCCGCCTTTTTTTGGATTCTCATGCCTGCTGCGCTCGGCAGTAGAGCGATGTGGCCTTGACACGGCTTTTCGCGGAGGATTTGTGTCGCTTGCCTGCTACGCTTGTCAGCGGAGGTTCGCGGCCTTGACACGGGTTCTGCGAAGGACTTCTTTTAATTTAGTATACTCGAGATACGTGTGCAAGAGGCGGAGTGGTACTCCGTTTTCATTAGTGATATAAATGGTACAACTACCGAACCTAACATACTGTAATAGCAAAAGGTGAGCCCATGGCAGCGGCCTATGGTCACACAAGGGGCTTACATATACTACTTCTTGAGGGCCTCCGCGTTCCACGAGTGTGGGAGTGGAGTGCCGTCTAGCTCGGCCAGGCGGTAAGCCCCGCGCGTACTGGCCTGGGTCACCACGAAGGAGCCTTCCCATTTGTTCTGCAACTTCCCGGGGTTGAGCACACATCGCAACACCATGTCTCCGGGCACGAAGCTACGTGGAGCTAGCTTGGTGCCAAACCATGCCTTCGTGGCTGCGATGTAGCCATCCAGATTCTGGGCTGCTTGCCCCCTGGCTTCGTTGATTAGGTTGACAGAGATGTTCCACTCATCCGTCCCCTCTGGGAGGACTGTCCTCAGGGATCTTCCCTTGATCTCCTTGGGCGTCATGGCTTCGTCGCTGAAGAGCAGTTTGAATGGCGTGAAGCTAGTGGCCCTCATGACGGACATCCTGTGCCCCCACAGGATGGCTGGGAGCTCATCGGCCCATGTGCCCTTGGGAGCGTCGATGAGCCTCTTGTTGAGTGTTGCGAGGATGTTTCCATTCGCTCTCTTGACTGCTCCATTTCTTTGGGGGTGCCGGACCGAGCCAAAGCACAGCTCCGTGCCCATCTCATCGCAAAAGTTCTTGAAAGCCGCCGAGTCGAACTAGCGGCCGTTGTCCATCGTCAGCTGCTTGGGTACCCTGAACCGACACACGATGTTGTGCCACACGAAGCGCTGGATGCTCCGCCCGGTGATGGTGGCCAGCGCCTCTGCCTCGACGCACTTGGAGAAGTATTCAATGGCGACTATGGCAAAACAGAGGTTCCCAGGGGCCCTTGGGAAGGGACCGACTATGTCGATGCCCCACCTTGCGAACGGCCACGCAGGCAGTATCGGGATGAGCTGGTTCGAGGGGCGGTGAGAGTATCAGCCCATCCATTGGTAGCCCTGGCATGAGCAAATGAGCCGCTCTGTGTCTACCATGATAGTGGACCAATATAGCCAATGGCGGAGCGTTTTGCCAGCAAGTGCCCTTGGGGCGAGGTGCATGCTGCAGTGCCCTTCGTGTATTTCTTTTAGCAACTATGCCCCTACTCTCGGGAGATGCATCAAAGTAGGGGAGTGCAAACACCCGTCTTGTACAATGCCCCCTCTACCAGGACATAGGCCCTTGCCTTCTGACAGAGTCGATGGGCCTCCATGCCGGAGGATCCCTCGGAGCGGCTGAAGAGGATATCTATGATCGGCCCGCGCCAGTCCGGGGCCATAGTGATGGCTGTCACGGTAGCCGACACGGCGTTGGTGTCCGTGTCGTCTTGTGCCGCCGACCTGCGTAGTACCTCGTATAGGGCATGCACGGGTAGGGGGTCGTTGTTGGCGGCCGCCTTTGCAAGGGTGCCTGTGTCCACAATCTCGGAGCGGGGGATGCTCAGCACCGAGATGCCCTTGAAGTGGGCTTCGACTTTCTAAAACGCCACGAGATACTTGGCAAGCTCTGGGTGGCGAGCTTGAAATGATTTGTCTATTTGTCCTGCCACCACCTGGGAGTCCATCTAGATGATTATGAGGGGGTGCCCATGGCCCTCACCTTCCGAAGGGCCAAGAGGATTGCCTCGTATTCCGCCATATTGTTGGTGGTCCGGAACTCTAGCCGCGCAACGAAAGTTGCCGCCCTCCCTGTGGGAGAGATGATGATGGCTGCCGCATCGGCTCTGGTGGCGCCATAGGCACCGTCTATGTGCGCCGTCCATTCTTCGTCGATGGGCGGGACGTCCTGGGCGTGGACTGGCTTCGTCCATTCCACGATGAAGTCTGCGAGGACTTGCGATTTGACGGTTGTCCATGTGACGAACGGAGAGCAAACGGGCCACCTCGATGGCCCATTTCCAAATACGGCCGGTGGCCTCCTTGTTGCGGAACATGTCCCCTAGGGGGTATGCCGTGGGTACCGTTATGTCATGCGCTAGAAAGTAATGGCACAGCTTGCGGGAGGCCATCAGCAAGGCGTATGCTAGCTTCTTAGATGCGTAATATACCGAGCACTAGGTGGGACACAGGCTGTCCTTGTTCTCGAGGACAAACACCACTGAGACCACGGCGGGGGATGCTAACAGGTACAAGAGCAGCCCCTGGCCCTGCTTTGGGGTTGCTAATGAGGCCAAGCTGGCCAAGTGCGTCTTGAGGCCTTCAAACGCCTGCTGGCACTCAGGCATCCACCTGAACGGGGTCGCCCCCTGGAGTATGGCGAAGAAGGGGAATCAATTTTCGGCCAACTTGGCCAAAAAACGACTGAGGGCGGCCAGCTAGCTGGCGAAGAGCTGCACCTCCTTTGGGCTTTGTGCGGCCTGCATGCTTGTGATCACCCTGATTTTGTCGTGGCTGGCTTCGATACCCTGTTTGGACACCAGGAAGCCTAGCAACTTCCCGGATTTTGCCCTGAAGGCGCATTTTTCTAGGTTGAGCTTGATGGCTGCCACTCAGAGGATGTCGAAAGTATCCTACAAGTCAGCGACGTGGTGGCTCGCCATTCAGTTTTTGACGACGATGTCGTCGACGTAGGCCTCGATGTTCCGTCCAAGCTGGTGGCGAAGCGCTCGGTGGATGAGGCATGAGAAGGTGGCTCCAGCATTGCGGAGGCCAAAAGGCATTTGGACGTAGTAGTATACCCCATCCGGGGTGACAAAGCTTGTCTTTTCTTCATCCTCCGAAGCCATCCACACCTGGTGGCAGCCGGAGTACCCATCGAGAAAGCGTAGCAGTTCATACCCAGCCATAGAGTCGACCAGTTAATCGATGCGTAGGAGGGGGAATGGGTCGTGCTGGCACGCCTTGTTGAGCGCGGTAAAGTCAATGCACATGCGCCACTTCCCGTTGGCCTTGTGGACTAACACCGGGTTGCATAGCCATTCGGAGTGCTGCACCTCCTGAATAACGCCCGCTGCCAGCAACTTCTATACATCCTCCCAAGTGGCCTGTGCTCGCTCGGCAGACATCTTGCGGAGCCCCTGGTGAACGGGTCGTGCATCAAGTCGGATGTGCAACCGGTGCTCGATTATTACCCAGTCCACGCCGGGCAGGTCCGCTGGGGACCATGCGAAGATATCGACGTTTCTTCAGAGCACCTCGACGATCGCCTCTTCGGTCTCCGGTGGGAGCCCGCCTCGATCTGGAAGTGGCATTCAAGGAGGGACGGGTCCGCTGCGATGGTGTGCGTCCCCCTGTCAACCTCTACCCGCCCAGGGCGCTCGCCTCCGGCGGCCACTTGATTGCCTGGCTCTGCCTGGGCCACGGTGTTCACCATTTTTCCCACGGGGCGAGGGAAATGGCCGTAATCAATCTTGCAGGCCGCGTCTTAGTCCCCTCGGATCATTATGACGCCGGTGGGGCTCGACATTTTCATGCAAAGGAAATTCTGGTGGACGACAGCCCCAAACTTATTCAGGGTCCCTTGCCCCATTATAATATTGTACACGTACGGGATGTCGACGACGTCGAAGTTGATTCCCTCCGTGCGCGCTTTGGGCCCCTTCCCGAAATGCACAAGCAGCTTGATCTGCCCCAAGGCCTTGACCAAGTCTCCGCTGAATCCCTTCAGCGATCGTCGGGCCTTCATCAGCCTACTGCACGGAATGTGCAGCTGGCCGAAGGCCGAGGCGAAAAGAATATCAGCGGAGCTGCCACTGTCCAGCAACTTACGGTGCGCGTGGGCCTCTGCCACGCATGCGGTGATCACGAGGGCATCGTTATGAGGGAACAGGCATCCTCGGCCGTCCTCTACGGTGAAGGTGATGGGTGTGTCTGCCCAATCCGGGCGCTTGGGGGGCTCCGTTGTGCCCACATGTTGGACGCCTCGGGCGTAGTCTCGCCGTTGCCACTTGGAATCATGGCCGGAGGTGCTCCCGCCTGTTATCGGCAGGACTATTTGGTGTGGCTCCTCATCTTTGACATGCTGAACGGGGGCCGCCGCCACCGGAGTGTACGCCGGTGGGGGTGGGGACGGCAGGGGTAGCGCATGGTACACGTGGTACGGGGGCGAGGCATGGTACACCTGGGCGTGCTAGCCCTGCGGGATGTGCTCGACCGCCTTCGGCGGCCTGGGGGGTACCATTGGTCTGCTGCGTGGTAGTGGTACGCGGCGTGTTCCACCCCACGTGCACCCGGACCGCTGTTGGCGGGGCGGGCCTAGTATTCTAATCTCCTGGCCACGATGCTTCGGCAGTCGTCGGAGATATGGGTGTTGTTCTAGCTGTGCACGACGCACCAGTAGAGCCCTTCGCCCGCGCCTCGCATCTCACCGTGGCCTTGGCCGCCGGTGTTCTAGGCGCCCCCATACCCCCGGCCACGCGGGTGTTCCCCCTCGGCATGGTCTGGGGCCGGTTGTGCCTAGGGCTTGGGCTCTGCAGCCACCGGTGGGGGTGGTGGTTGGGCAGCGTCAGGGAGCATAGTGGCTTGGCCTGGGGGGTTGCTTCCATCGCCACAGGGCTGCCGGGAGGGGGAGAACCCGGGCCACCCTCCGGCGTATGGTTTCTTCCTCCGATCGGAAGTATTCTTCGAACTTATTCATCAGCATTTCAACTATGGAAACCAGCTTGCGGTGCAGCTTGTTGAAGAGATCGCCCCCCTTCCAGTAGGCCTTGCTTGGCCGCGTCGATGACGATGGTGTTTGGCAGGCCCCGAATTTGAGACTTTGCTGCCATGAAATGCTTGAAGTAGTCTCGGAGCGTCTCCTGGGGCACTGTTTCACAGCGAACAAGCTCCCTGAGGTGAAGGGCTCGACGAAGATGCCCTGGAAGTTGTTGCAGAAGGCGTGCCAGAGCTGCGCCCAATTGTGCACGGAGCCGGGCCGGAGAGCCTAGAACCACCGCTGGGCGACGTCGTCAAGGGCCAGCAAGAAGCACTTGGCCATGGTGGCCGCCGCTCCGCCGCTGGCCTCGATGGCAAGGGCGTAGTTCCTGGCAAACTCCTCCAGGTCCGCCTCCCCCCGATACTTGGTCAGTCTTGGGGAGTGGAATTCCATGGGGTATGGCTCTAGCTGTAGCTCTGGAACCAATAGGGAGTCCCCGTCAAGTATGGGAGCCAGGCGTGTGTATCTAGCCGCCACCGAGGCGGTCACATGGCCGCCCGTGACGCCGGCTAGCCCTGCCGGGTCTATGCTTGCCCTGGGTGCGTTTGTGCCAGTGGCCAGGGCTTTGTCAGTAGCTGCGCTTCCGGCGATGCCTTGCATCGAAACCAACATAGCCCGGAGCTCGTCGAGCTGGGCCTGCACCGTGGTGCCCTTAGAGGGGAGGCCATTAGCGATGGCGGTCACCATACCGTGCATTCCATCCAGTTGCACCAGGAGGGCTGCTGCAAGGTTGCCGGCGGGCGGGGACGGTGGCACCTGCCCATATGGTTCGGGGACACGATTGGTTTCCCCGAGGCGCCTTCGGCCCCACTGCCAGGCACGTGGCCGCCGGTGACATTGTCGTCTCGGGCTGGCCGCCCGTTGACCCCAACGCGGGTCGGGCTGAGGTCGCCCATGCGTACTGGGTGGCGTGGGATCTACGCGAAACATCGTGGTGGCGCCATGTTGCCGGGCGCCCTCCGTGTTGGGGGCATGCCTTGTTCTTCAACACACTGAAGGAGAGAGTGCTAGGGACATACTTCGGGTCCCCACGGACAGCGCTAATGTTGGAACTAATCCTAACCAGAGTCGATGTGTCTATACTCAACAGAGAACTCCCACAGTGGAACATGATGGTGAAATATTTTTCTTGCCTCTATCCCCCTCTTACAGTGAACGGGCTACATATTATATAGTGATCCATGGACACTAGAAATTACATGTATATCCCCTAGAGGGGCTCGGGCAGAAGGCACTATGGTAGGTGGTCCCGGGATAGAGGCCTCCTTGTAATTTACTAAAGGGGGGCCCGGCCCTCCGGCCGTACCGGTAGCCCCCCGCGGATCTTGGGATCCCTGTCCGTCTGGGATTCCCAGCCTCCCCTCGACTACTATTCCCACCGCGTGGAGATCCGAAGCAGGGCGGCTGGTAGGTGAGGTCTTTATTGCTAATGACCTGGCTAGCAATAATTGTCGGGCTCTGCAACCCTCTTTCAGTACGGCTCTCGGGGGCCATCCCCAGGGGGGGCCTTCGTCCGCTGGCTTCGTCACCAGGGGACCTACGTGGGCTCCGCTCCGGACGTGGAGCCACCCAGAGTGGGAGACCCTCCGCGGAGCCCTCTGGAGGCATTCGGAGGTGTCCCCCCAACAATTCTAATTGGAACAGCAAGTTTGTTTTCAGAGTACGTCTAGACAATACACGGTATAATTAAAGAAAATGAGAAATGTGTACGTAATTGATCATCGTGGATATAAATTATGACGGTGCCAATTGATCCATGCAGATGTATGTGAAATACGGGTGATCCCTAGCAGCTTTCCCGGTGAAATACAATTATCTCTTTAAAAAAAATAGAAAGAGTTCTACATAAATACAATTCCACTATGAAATAAATTTTAATCTAGCTCCACACAGTCGTGCGGGAATTGGCTAGTTGTGAAACTATATATAACTGAGTTATATTGAAATATATGATTGAGTTGTATTAAAACATTGTTGTTTGCTTGTTGCATTAAAAAATAAAACTGTAAAAATTCCGTCTGTTAAAAATTCATTTGCCATCAGGAGAGCACTCATATTAATTTTACTGCACTATATGTCATTAATGTTCGTGGCACAAGTCACAAACTTAAAAGCATAATCAGGATAGGTCGGAAACTCTAAAAAGCTAAATCTAAATAGAAGAAAGAATACGGTCCATATATAGCTTATCTTATTACTAGTGCGCCACCCATAATAAAATAAAACAGAAACCCCCTAATGATCGGCTAATTAATTAACTAATTTGTAGACATTGATGAGCGACTGTACGAGTACATACCTACAGCATGTAATGCAAGGCTTTATTTATAGTGTCTATAATCTCCCCATTATGTAGACACAGGTACTAGACCGAGCTAGCTCTCTCAATACGTAAAATCATTAAAGTCCAAATAATTTATTGACCTATATTTTATTCTATCTTTTCAATTTATGCTTATAGTATATATCCGGTATGTTTTCTTGAATTATTTGTATGTTAGATTTCGTGTTATGCTTGGCTCTCACACAAGACAACATCCTAATTAATATTATAGACTCTAACTAAGGTTGTGTTTGCTTGTGCTTCTGTCTTGTGGTTTATGACTAAGTTTTCATTAGCATGTTTCTTAAAAGTAATACGGTTCGTTTTATAAAAAACTTTCTATATGGAAGTATCTCAAAAAAATCAAATAGATCTATTTTTTATTTTTTAATAGTTAATATTTAATTAATCATATATTAATAGCGTTTCTCATTTTACATGTGACTTATAAGCCGCACCTAACCTTACAAGCAACCGTGCCATAAGGAGAAGCACTCAAACTATTCTTTGCCTATTTTTGTCATTAACTAATAATTGGGATGTAATTAATTCGTAGATATTGATGAATGTAAACTTCGGGATGAACAACCTACGCTACAAGATCAGTACCGATGCTATGGGATCTGCAAGAATACGGTAGGGAGCTATGACTGTCGATGCAGATTTGGAATGAAAGGTGATGCCAAAACTGGAACATGCACGCAGGTGTTTCCGCTCTCTGCAATGGTGGCTACGATTGGTAAGCAACTCCGACATTTAATTGGTTCCGAATTTGGAATGGATGATGTTTTTCAGTGAGATAGTATTCTAGTTTCAAATGTTAATGTTTACTATATGCCATAAGGTAAAAATGCTTATTAATAAGTGCCCTAAGAATAGGCCATGTCCTTTTCTATGTATATAAACCTATTAGTTCAAGCAACAACTAGCTCTACTATCCTTCTCAATACAAATTTGAGATTCTTCTAGAAACACTCACATTAACTTTAGAAGATACTCCATCTCCTAATGTTTTCCTACTTATTCGATCAGGATATATATATATATATATATATATATATATATATATATATATATATATATATATATATATATATATATATATATATATATATATATATATATATCACAAATTATCTTAATTTAGATCTTTCGTGAATTATGTGCACATCCTTCTGTTGTGAGTAAATCATGTGGTTATTGCATTTTTGTTAAAGTTAGAACTTATGAATCGTTTGTTTTAGTTAGTTCTGCGGATACTGCACTAGTTTACCGAAAGGAAGCAAGCCAGCAAGTACAATGTATATTATTGTCCTAATAAGTTTCACTTCGAATTTTTCATTCATTCATCTCTAATGTGATGTTTTTCAAATTTAAACTGTTACCAGTATCATTTTTCTTACCTATTTTGTGAGTGCAAGATAAGCAAATTATAACATGTACTATACTTTTGTCAATTGTCCCTGCAGGCATAATTGGTGTCACATCCATAGCAATTATTGTAGTATTGTTTAAACTTTTGTTTGAGGAGAGGAGAAAGACAAAAGAGTTTTTCATAAAGAATGGAGGCCCCGTATTAGAAAAGGTTGACAACATTAAGATTTTTAGAAAAGAAGAACTTAAGCCAATAATACAATCATGTAATGTTATAGGAAAAGGTGGATTTGGGGAGGTTTACAAAGGGCATATTGATAATAAGCTTGTCGCAATTAAGAAATCCATTAATGTAGACAAGTCACAAGAGAAGCAATTTGCAAATGAAATTATTATCCAGTCAAAAGTCATCCATAAGAACATCATAAAGCTCATTGGCTGTTGTCTAGAGGTTGACGTTCCGATGCTGGTCTACGAGTTTGTTCCACGGGGAAGCCTCCACGACATACTACATGGCAGTAGGGAGAGCCTTCCCTTCCAGAAACGTTTATATATTGCAGCAGGAGCAGCAGAAGGGTTAGCTTATATGCATTCAAAAACCTCGACAACTATTTTACATGGTGATATCAAACCTGGCAATATACTTTTGGATGACAACTTTGACCCAAAAATCTCTGACTTTGGAATATCAAGGTTGATTGCTATAGATAAATCACATACTAAATGTGTGATAGGAGATATGTGTTATATGGATCCAGTATATCTTCAGTCGGGCTTGTTGACAAAGCAGAGCGATGTATATAGTTTTGGAGTTGTGCTATTAGAACTTTTTACAAGACAAAAGGCAAGTTCTGGTGAAGATACTAGACTGGTTAAAACATTTCTAGATGCATATATAGAAAATCATAAGGGTGCTATTGATCTTTTTGACAAAGAGATTTTATTGGAGAGCAGCATCGAAGTACTCCACAAACTTGCCATACTGATAGTGGAATGTCTGAAGTTCGAAGTGGACAGAAGGCCAGAAATGACAGAAGTAGAAGAACGACTTCAGATCATGAAGAGATCTGGCGTACCAAAATGCAGATCTGACGCCTAGCAGCAGTAGTGTAAATACATATAATTGCTGATCGACTTGAGAAGAATTATAGCAGCAACACATCTAAATGTCGTTAAGTTTCTTTTTTTTTTGGATGAAGTTGTTATGTTTTCTTATGTTCTTTAAAGACAGTAATTTGGATATCCATTGTTTTAATTCTTTGTCTCTCTTTGCCATTCAGCTAATGCATCGAATGCACGTGGACATAATACATTTTATGATATTAACTTCTCAAAGAAGACTAGGTAGATGTTGGCGTTACCACTACTACAAAAATATTTTTTCCAAGCAGCACCCCTATCAAAAAAACTGGCTGCCTATGTTAAGTTTGCCAGGGTCTCTGGTTATTGACTAACAATAAAAATCAATTTTTATAGAAGGTCATCTTATATAAGCTATTTGTGAAAATAGTCATATTTTCACAGACGGTCATCTTAGGAGGGCCGAATGTGAAAATAGGGTTATTTTCACAGCCAGCTCTCTTAAATGGGTCACCTGCGAAAACTACTGAAGCCTATAAAAAAAGGAGGCGGGCTACACAAGGATGATAACAGCCACACATCCCCATCCCTCTCTCTCTCGTTCGTTCAAAACGCCCTCACCGACATTCCATCCCTTCCCTCACGGCTGCTCCCATCCCTCTCTTTACCTTCCCTCATCTCTACACCGCGCGCACCGCCACGAGCTCGAGGCGCCAGCCGCTGTCAACCTCCCCCTTCCCCAGTGCGGCGGGGCTACATCTGGCGGCCTAGGCGCTCAGACCTGGCCGTTGTTGACCTCCCCCTTCCAAACAGCGAAGGAGAGGGGCAGCTCAGGCGAGCAGCTTGGATGATGGCGGGATGGCTGCCTCGGGCCTCGGGTCATGGATCCGACGTCGGCGGGCCTCGGCAACACAGCGGCAGCATCCGTGGCCTCCTACGGATGTGGGAGCATGGTGGATCTACAACGTCGGCAACGGGCCCAGGAGCACGGTGGATCAATGACAACAACGGCAAGCCCGAGAGCATGGTGGATCTACAACGTCAACGGCGGGCCCAGGAGCACGGTGGATCGACGATGATGGCAGCGGGCCTAGGAATACGGTGGATCTAGCGGACGCGGCCCTAGCAACGACGCAGCGGTGGATTAGTGACGACATGGCATGGCGACGATGGTGGGCACTACGATGGTAAATCTTTTTTTATATTTCATTTTTTTGCGCCAGAAGTTCTTATCCTAGGCGGTTAGCTTGATCTTGCCACCTATGAAGATTCCTTTTCATAGGCGGCCGCCATAAGCTTGGCCGCCTGTGAAAAAAGGGTTTTCATAGGCGGGCGGTCATCTGCCTGTGAAAATGCTCTATTTTTATAGGCCTTTAGTTATAGGCGGCGCGGCCGGCTGCTTACGAAAACCTGTTTTAACCGCATGTAATTAGCTATTTAGTAATAGTGAATGGGCCTATTTCAGAAAAAAGGTATTTTTCGTTTTGATGTTTAGAGTTGTTTTTAGTTTAATTATTGTTAGATTATGTGTGTACATTTAATAAATAGTGATGAAAAATAAGTATAATTCATTCCTGCTGTTTGATTTTGAAGTTGCAAAGTGATGTCTATTTATGTGGTTGTGAGTGTGGTGCTTATGTGGACTAACATGGGTTTTTTCCGTGTTCTTATGGCATTTCTTTCGCGTTCGGTTATCGATGGTTTATCGGTGACAGTTTTCTAACAAGTGGTATTAGAGCCTGTGGGAGATTCAATGATAGAGGTGTGATGGATGCTAGTAATGTCCAGGGAGGGGCATTGGCGCAAGGAGGAGCATGGCAGCGATCAACGAATTAATCATTGGATTTGGACACGTCAGTTGGGCGGCTTGAACCGCTCGATGAGCTATTTTCAACGAGGAGACAATCAGACGTGATTCTCAAGGTTGAATGAAGCTAGAGGCGATCGGCAGAGTCAAACACTCTGGGCGGGGTGGCTTGGGACTTTCGGTGAGCTGAGTTCAATAGGGAAATGGCATGACAATTTGTCGGCTTCGGCTCACGGCGTGATTGGCGGGTGGTCAATCGGAAGTCGGAGCAGGTGGATTCTCGAGGCTGTTTTGGAAGGTGTTGACAAGGTATTTGCACGATGGATTGCTATGATGGTGGTGTACGAGCGACACGCGGAACGAGCCAAGGACGATGAGAAGGACATGGGCCGGATGCATCGTAGAATCCCTTGTTTAATTGCGTGGAGATGCACGGGATTAGGGTTTTGTTTGTGATAAACGACGGTGGTTCGTCAATGGGATATTTGGCCAAAGGTGCTAGACAACTATGTATGAGATCACAGAGGAGTACTGAAGATAGGAAGTCTCTACCATGGTGGTGTGCACGTCTGCGTCGAGGCTATGCTGTGGAGGAAGACGGTAGCAGAGCCAAGGTGTAGCTAACCCCGGGTTTTTCGGATCATGCCTGCGATGGTCTTGAGGTTCGTGGCGCAAGGAAGAGTAAGACTCCAGCTCAGCTACTGCGTCGATGCGGATGAAGACAGGCACATGCAAAAAACCGAGTTGGGCACAGAAGGGGATTTCGATGTGGAATTGTGGTCAAATCGGACTCATCCCAACCCCAATAAAATCAGCACAAGGATCCATAGGACTGCAATCAAAAGGCAGTCAAACAAATCACCAAGAAAAGGGAGGAATCTGACCTTGATTTCTTGAAGGCGTTGGTGGTTTAGAGCAGCGAAAACATAGGCAGTGGTGGGGAGTGTCTCGGCAGGCGGCGTGCGTGCGGCGGTGGTGCTCGATGTTGGTGGGGGCCGGTTGCAGCAGGAGCCGAGGCACCCTCACGGCTGTGGCTTCCCTGGCAGCTTGGTAGGGGAAGAACGGCGACAAGTCTCTAGGAGCAGGAGGCGGGCCTGTCACGCCCAGAAATTCATCAGAATTTCCAAAGCTAATTTGTGCAATAAATCCTCGTCCAGGAATCAGCCAAGGTACACAAATCGACAATTTGATAAACATAACCAAATACGAAATAACGATAAATACTTACAACAGAGGCACTTAGTCCTCACACAGAAGAAAACAGCAGCGGAATGGCAACTAGCGTAGCTTCAGCTCCAAGCCACAGGCAGCTCAACTGGGGTATAAGCCAAACACCATCTTCTCCTCTACGCAAAGCTTCACTCTAAAGATTGCAATAATGCAAGACTGAGTACCATCCACCGTACTCAACAAGCCACACTAGGGAATGCAATGTAATGCAACAGGATACCAAAGAAAAAGGCATAATATGGCTTATTTGCATAAAACAGCATTTAAAACATTTGCATTCGAAATCATTAAAAATAGTATAGTTTAATTATTAATCAGTATTGAATCAACCACTGAACAGCGCTCCAACGCAGTTCAGGCCCAAACCAAAACTTCTCCACCCTGAAGCTATCCATATTCCATCATTTATTTCCATTAATGAGTAGTGTGGGACTAATCACAGAAACATTGCTAAGCCGTTCATTAACCGCGAGCACGGCTAGTCGAATAGTTTTATTCTAGCCAGAGGTGTACCAATTTACCCACAAGACACAACTCCACAACACATCACTGTGCGCCTTAATACCACCACGGTACCTCGGAAAGGAATTGTGATAGGGCCCTCCATGTAATCCGCACAACAAGGAAGCCACCCACTGGACCACCAGTCTCCAGTAGGATTGATCAGATACCTCGGCTGGGAGATGATCCAACACCCAAGACATGGACTTATTGACGCAACCATGGTGGTCTTATTGACACAGCCATAACATACCATGGTGGACCCCGGTTGAACGTACTACACATTGGATCCTACCATTACCCATGCTGGCTTGTGGTTAGCATGAGTGTTGCTTCGCAACAAATAGTCCGCGAACCGGTCCTTAACTGTCATGAGCACCACTAGCAACAATTCCAACCCTGGTGCTCACAACTCACCATCAATCAAGTTTTAGTTGTCATATTTTAATTAATCAACCACGACTCACAGTCGTGAAATTGTAGCCAGTATCCATTAATTAATCAGAATGAATGAATAGTTTCCCACATATAATGACACTATAGTTTCTAGGCATGGCTAAGCAAAATCCTAAATAATCAAGCCAGATAAATAATTAAATATCTAGCTAGTCAATATTATTACCCAGGGTATCAAGGTATAGATATCAACATCAAAATGGCCATAATAGTCAAGAATCATAGGATAATAAATTAATACCCATATAATGACATTCAAAAGCATTTCATGCAATAACTTTAAAATAAAATACTTTTCACAAATGGGATAAACATGCTCAAGGAAATTGTTGTGTGACTTGCCTTGCAATCACAAAAGTCCTCCAATGATCTTCCAAACTCTTCCGCAGACTCTACGGTCTTCCGAATCGATGATGTACATAACTACACGTAGAACGATGAAAAATCCTAAGAAACTCCAAATAAACAATACATAAAAATACATAAACAAGTAGATTATAATTTTAAATAAATTTAGGAAGAAGAACGGATCGATTCGGATTTCAGACGGAAAAGATATGGCTCTTGGAATATTAAATTCAGAATGAATCTGAAAAGAATTAGAAAAGAATATTCTCAAGAATATTCTCTGAGTTTTGGGATTAGAACAATTGTTTTGGATAAATGTTGACATGTGGGGTCCATGATTAGTGACCAGGTGTATGATGGACTTGGTTCATGGATTTAGGAATAGAAGGGGCGGATGGAATGTTGAGGTGGATAACATGTGGCCGAAGGGGATGAGGTGGCAACCGAAGTGGCAGCTGAGGTGGCTAGGGCTGACATGGCTTTGACCGATTAAAAGGGTTAGACAGCCAAGGTGGCTTGGATCGACTTCGGATTATCGGACGATTGAGATTTATTGGGGCACTGTGCCTCGGGTCCCCTAGTCATGCACTAGGAGAACCACCGGGGCTCCGAGGTCACAAAGGAGAATACTGCTGAGGATGTCAGACGATGTGATGACGGTGTCCTATGGCATACAGAGGCAACAAGGGCAACGGACCGGGGACGGCGTGGCCAAGACGAGCCGGAGGGACACGGCGATGGCGACGGACTTCGGGCTCACCGACGGCACTAAATCACAGAGACGGCGATGACGGCTCATCGGCCGGGACGACGGCAGATGGGGAGTAGAGCAGGGATGGGATGAGGTGGCGTAGCGATGGTGGCGCTGCATGCAACAGTAGGAATGGTGATGGCAGGCGACGACACCGAGTGGCGCAAAAGACGGCCTGAAGGCGGTGCGGCGGACCGGCGACGGAGCAGCGACCCGGGCGACGCGACGGCGGACGGCCAGGAGGGAGCGGGCGACGGCCGGCACGACGACAGCGGGGGACGTAGCGGCGCTTGGCGAAAACGACGAGGAGCAGGAGGCAGAGGCGACGAGGGGAGGCGCCGTTGGGGCAACACGGCCGGAGAGGAGGCTTAGATGCCGGCGACGACGAAGCAAAGGTGGGTGCAGCGAGATGGCCTTGCCGCTAGCGCGGTGACCAACCGACGGCGCACAGCAAGCAGATGAGGACGCGACGGACGTCGCTGTAAACGGCGGGGAGCAGAAGCGGTGCGAGGCAGACGGCGAGGCGGCAGACTCCAAGCGACGGCGGCAGATGGGGGAAGACAGAGGGCGGCAGAGGCAGCGACGTCGGCACTGGAGAGAACGGCGCACAGGCGATAGACGACGACGACGACTACCTGGCAATGGCGACGACGAACAGGAGGCAGAGGAGGATGGGCGACGATGCCGATTGGAAAAGAGCGATGGCAGCGATGAACCAAAGAAGGGCGGCTTCAGTTCGAATGCTCACCGGCGGTGGGGATCGAAGACGACGGCAGCGAAGCAGAGGCGACGGCAGACTGGTGCTGGCAACGCGGCGAAGCCGACGAAGAGGGAACGGCGACGGCGGCTGGAGGAGGACGGCAGCTCGACAGCGACGCTAGACGGAGACGCCAAGGACGACGCGACGATGACAGGCGGCTTCCCGATCCGAGGCGTCGAAGGAGGAAAAGAAGATGGGGCATTGGGGACGACGGGGTGGATGCTCACCGGCGACGGGCGGTAGACGGGGATGACGACGACCACGGCGACCTCTGTCGGCGGCAAGGCAGAGACAGCCGGCAGGGCGGCGGCTGAGGCAGCGCAGAACGCCGGCGCGGCGGCAGGTGTAGACGGCGGCGCGGCACGAGGGCGAGCTGGCGGCGGTAGATGGAGACAGCAGGGCGGCGCGACGGGGCGGCGGCGGCGGCCTGGCGGTGTGGAGAGGAGCAGAGCCGGCTAGGGCACAGGGCTGGTGGCTGAGGCATATATAGGGGCGGCGGCAGGTTCGGCGGTGGCCGTTGCGGGGCGGAGGCGCAGGGGGCGGCACACGGCCGAGATCAGGCGCAGACCAGCGCAGAGGCCGAGGGGCTCGGGGCCGGGGTGGCAACAGGCCGCGCGGCGGCGCGGGCCGAGGAGGCGGGCCGGTGGCAGCGCGTGGCGTAGGCCGGGCCGAGGAGCAGCGCGAGGGACGCAAGAGAGGCAGCTCGGCCTCGGGAGGCAGAGGAGAGAAGAAGCAAGGACAAGGAAGAGGAACAGTGGCCCGGAGAGAAAAAGAAAAAGAAGGGAAAGAAAAAGAAAATAAAAGGGTAAGATTGGAAAGGAAAAATGGGAATCTTTTTTTGGAAAATTCCAATTTCGCAAAAATTGGAATTTGGGGATATTTGTGAAATCTGAGTCGCGTTCTAGAATTTAGAAATTTCGGAAATATTTAGGACATTGGAATTATCTGAGTACGAGGATATATATATACACACGTATATATATA
The DNA here is from genome assembly GCA_003991445.1 of Oryza meyeriana var. granulata. NCBI lineage: Eukaryota > Viridiplantae > Streptophyta > Magnoliopsida > Poales > Poaceae > Oryza > Oryza meyeriana. The sequence goes on from RYFJ01001563.1 coordinate 58,251, forward strand.
TTGGGAATCGAAGGGTATTTGGACGAATTTAGAAAACAAAAGTATATTTATTAGGGTCCAAGAAACAGAATATTTTGTGGGATTCCGAGAATGGAGAATATTTTTTTCGATGGAAATTTGGGGAGTAGAATATCAGGATATTCGAGGAATATTTGGGGAAACAAATATCGAATTATCCATCAGGTTGGGCACTAGAGGAGATTTTCCGTGAAATATTTATATATCCAAAATAGATGAATATCTTGGGGATGCGGGAAAATAGAATATTTTCCCGGGAACTGGAAAATAGAATATTTCGAATAAAATATTTTGGGATTAGAGAATTGACAAGGGTGTTTTATTAGGACTGGAATTTGGAGAAATCTCAGATGATTGGGGATTTGGATTTATTTTGATAGAAAAGGAGTTTAAGGGAATATCTGGGATTTATCTCAAAGGAGAATATAAATATTTCGAATACAAAGGATCTCGAATTGGGAGTCCAAAAGAGTTCTAGGATTTCAAAATGAACAAATCCGAAAATTCCGAATTTAGGTTTTTAAAGTGACTTTAGGGTTCTGGGAACGATACAAAACCCTAAAAGAAAAAGGGAGTCAGAGTTCGCGATGAACAGGGAGACTTCAAAGGACTGAATCAAAAACGACCCGAACTGGCGAAAAGAAAAGGAATTTATTTTATTTATTTAATTACTTTAGTGATCTTTATAGCATTAAAATTAATTCTGTAGCTCTGAAAAATCCGAGAAAATTTCAAAGAGTTTATTAAATCATAGGGAATTTACCAGAAGTAAATGCCACCACGAAACACGAAAAATTTAATATTATAAATACTCAAATGCTTAAAATACTCCGACAAAACCCCTGGAATATAAAAGCATCCAAGTATTTATTTAAAGATTAAAACTCGGGAATTTTAATATTGGAAATTTCAAAATTTTATTCAAACTCTTTTCTCAAACAAAAATTTTCTAGTGTATTCTTGTATTTCTATTTACCCATAATAATTTTTAATTAAGACGATTTTCAGGACGTTACATGGCCCCACGGGAGTCTACAAGACATCGGCTCCACAGTGACGATGTCGTGGGCAGCTTCGCTGGGGGCAGCACATGTGTGAGGATAAACGTGTGGAAGAGACAAGAGAAGGGGTTCGTTCTGACCCCTTGACCCCGTTGACTGGTTTTTTGATCAAAAGAAGTCGGGCTAGGTTTTTGGAGAAAGAAAAGACTAGACAGTCCGGCTGGTTTTTTAGTCAGTGGATCAATTAAACCAAGCCAGATCTGATTTGACTAGAGCAACAGTTGGTTAATTGGATTATCATCGATGGAGTCGGCGATGGCTTCCAACTTTAATGTGGTGAAATTCGATGGCACAGGAAATTTCATTCTCTAGCAAATGAGAGTGAAGGATCTATTGGCACAACAGGGGATATCCAAACGTCTTACTCAGATGAAACCGACAAAGGTGGATGATTACAAGTGGGAGGAAATCAAGACATAGGCAGCTGTGACGATACAATTGTGTCTCTCAGATTAAGTTATGTACCATGTCATGGAGGAAGATTCACCGAAGAAAATTTGGGACAAATTGACAACCCAGTATATGTCCAAGTCGTTGACGAGTAAGTTATATCTCAAACAGCAGTTGTATGGTTTGCAGATGCAAGAGGAGTTAGAACTTAAGGGGCATGTGGACATCTTCAATCCATTGCTCATGGATCTAAGCAAGTTAGATGTGAAACTATAGGATGCAGGCAAAGCCATAATTCTTCTGAGCTCGCTTCCATCGTCTTATGAGCATGTGGTGACTACTCTAACGTCCGGCAAAGAAACCACCAAGACTGAGGAGATAATTTCAGCATTGCTTGCGTATGATTTGAGAAGATTAAAGTCAAATACAACGGGGGCTTCTCAGGTTGAAGATTTGCTGGTCAGGGCAAAGTATGACAATGAGACAAGCATGTCAAAGGGCTAAGAGAAGAAGGTGATGCGTTGCTATAAGTGTCATGATGTTGGGCATATAAGGAGGAATTGTCTGCTACTGAAGGAAAGGAGGAGTGCAACTGCTAGTTTAGCAGCAGCCAGTGATGACTCAGATAGCAGCAGTCATGAGCTATTCACAGTGTCTAACGAAAAGTCTGGTGAAGCGTGGATATTGGACTCAACTAGTTCCTATCATGTGACATCAAAGCAGAAGTGGTTCTCTTCATACAAATCTGGTGAGTTTAGCGTTATTTACTGTTAGTGATATGTCCTAGAGGCAATATGGAGATGTTATATATATCACATGCTATGTTTATAATGTATTAATTGGTTCCTTGAAATAGACATTATCATTATTGATCAATGAGTACGTGACTTATTCATGAGACTCTTAATGTCAAATGTTGCTATTTCTAAATGATCCCTGATCGTATATCATATGAGGAACAAATATGATTCTAACAACAGCATATGTATTGATTGATGATCATGTCTCATGGATCATGGTATGGAGATACTAAATCGATAATATGGACATATATTAATAAACATATATTTGATAGACCCGCCATGAGATACTACAGAGATTTCATGTGTCATCAGTTAGTCTCAAGTAGTGTTTATGTAGAGTCCTTAGACTTGAGATCATCATGGTTCCCAACATACGTAGTAGCTTATTTTGGGACTACTAAACACTACTCCGTAACTGGGTAGTCATAAAAGTAGTCTTCGGATTTGCTATGAAACATGTAGTGGGATATGAATGATCAAGATAGAATTTGCCCCTCCTTATGGGAAAGATATCTCTGGGCCCCTCGATGTAATGGATTATGGAAGTGCATGGGCATGCTACGGTGATTGAGGTGTCAATCACAAGTTTGTAATCCATCACAGGATCGAGAGAGTGATTGAGCTATTAAAAGAATGACATAAGTCTCGCCTTGAGCTCAATCGATATCGTGAGGCAAAGAGATTTGTACATGAGGACATTACATGTTCAGCCGATATGATCTTTACGTATATTTTGGGGTTAATATGCCTTGCTAGAGGTTGCTATTAACAAGGTGACCAGAAAGGCGTTTCCGGGTCACGACAAAATATACGTGAACCTACAGGGTCATACGCTTAACGGGTAGGAACACTTATTCAAATGTGATTCGAATATGGGCTCGATTCAGATAGAGATCCGAGTAGACTCTTACTGGGCCTCGGTCCACAAGGCCCGAGTGAGGAGATCTATATATAGGGAGACGAGGGGCCGAGGAGATTCACGTTTTTCTGTTGACCTCAAGCTAAACCCTAGCCGCCACCTCCCGAGCCAAACCCTAGCCGCTCACGAGTGCTAGTACACTCACAATCGGCGTTCCAGCCCCGGATGTGTTGATACCGGTGGAGGCGCTGCTCGTTGCGGCATTGATCGGTATCGACGCTGATTAGATCTGCGGAGATCGACTACTTCCACTACTACCTCGATGCGCGCGTGGTTGGACCGGCTTCTCCAAGCCTTCTTCCGCTGCATTGCGCGTCTAGTGGTAACGATCCATGATCTCTCTCTCGCATGATGTCCTGGTGTGCACAGTAGAAAAGTTTTGTTTTCTACTATCGTAGCCTGTGCGTACTCCTTCATTTACTTGGGCGATGAAACCAGTTACCATGTTGTTGGAGTATGTGATGTCAAGTTTAAGATGTATGGTGGCAATGAGATGCAACTTCGGGATGTGAAACATGTGCCAGGAGTAAGGAGGAATTTAATTTTGCTTGAAAACCTACATAAGCAAGGATGGTTGTATCAGGCTGATTCTGATGGGACAACCTTAACGATTATGAAGGATGGGAAGACTGTTATGAATGGTGAGAGGATGGGCTCATGTTTGTAGGAGTTACAATGTAATGCTGTTGCAAGTGGAGTCATGAAAGACGGATATGTTGGTGTGGCAGTGCACATTCCTGATGGCGGCAAGACAGGCATACACTCGTCAAGCAGCTTAGTGTGAGTGGCAAAGAAGAAAACAACTCAAGTCTAGGTACACGGAGGTTCACACATGTAACAAATTCAAGTTGACGTGGTATATTCATCAAGGTGGAGTTTGTTAGAGTTCGTGTCGAATATGCGTACGTAGTCAGTTACAGTTTAGAACTTGGAGTTGTAGTAGGTGTTAGAAAAGAGTTAGAGTCAAACTCTGTCCTAGGATCTCTCTTAAATAGAGAGACGGACCTGTTGTAACCGCATGGCGACTTAGCATTAGGCTGCGAGAGGGAGCGGCTGGCCGGCGGTATATCGGTCAAGGGTCGTTGTAACTCTGATACGCTATAATTATGCTAGATCGGGGACAAACGCCCGTAATCAGTGCCCCGAGGATTAGGCTACGACTGAACCTCGTTAACAAATATTGTGCTTCGGTATCGTCATCAGTTTTGGATCTCTTATGATGTTTTTTCCTTGTTCAGTTATCGATGGTTTATCTGTGCCGGTTTCTAACGATGAGTACGCATCTAGAAAATTTAATGGATTGCATCTGACTATTGAGCTGATCAACTAATTGATGTTAAGGAGGGCGAGCTAGTCTTTCAGGCACGCTTTGTCGAGGTCATTAAAGTAGACGCACATCCTTCACTTCTCGTTCGTCTTCTAAACTATAACAGAATTGGCCAACCATACAAGATGTTGGGACTTCTCGTATAAATCCTACTTTATGGTGCTTGTCGATCACCTCACTTATCGTCTCTTTCTAATTGGGCACAAACCTTGAAACTTCTACTTGACTGCTTAAGCTTCCGATCTTACATCAGCTTATGTTCGATTATCTCCTTCACTCACGGAATGTCGGACCGTCGACAAGCAAAAACGTCTTAGGGTGCGTTCGGATGTGCTTATGCACCTGGCTTATAAACCGCACGCAAAAGAAAAACATCATTAATACGTGATTAATTAAGTATTAACTATTATTAAAAACTTAATAACTGGATCTATTTGATGTTTTAGAGATATTTTCATATAGAAATTTTTTATAAAATACGTACCATTTAATAGTTCAGAAAACGTGCTTATAGAAAACGAGAGAATAAGCAGAAGCCATAAATACAACCGAACAGCCATTTTATTCTCAGATAACGGAAGATAACTTCCATCTAACAAATATTAATGTGAGAAGCTGGGAACTATTTAGATATCAATCTATTGCGAGCAAAAGACAACCTCCATGCTATTTCAGTTATCTATTCATGCGAGTGTAGTTAATTTGTCACAGGTGCTAACATGCATCATTGAGCAGGGTTTGCCATACCGTTTAGGGGGGTTTACCACCCTCTCACGGTATGACGGTTATCGCGTGGTAACCACCTAAAACCGTACGAATTCAAACCTTAAATATTTGAATTTAAAATCTATGGTTTCGCCACAGTTACTGTGCGATTTGGCGTGGTAATCGTGGTTTGTATTTCCAAAAAATATTTGAAGAAAAAATGAAGGAAAAGCTTCAAAAAATTAAGAAAAAATTTAGGTTAATTAAAAGATGATGTAGTAGATATTTATAACATGATGAAATGACATATTGAGAAAATATAGTAAAATTCGGCATGACCATTGCTATGTATTTAATAGTTAAACAATTAGGATTCATAAAATACGTCGACAATCTCATATTTCACAAGAATTAATAATGCAATATCCACAATTACAAAAATTGCAGCGTTCACAGTATAATATCTAAAGTTTGACATGCATGATATATTAATACTAGGTCCATTACACAAGTAACATTAATCTTTTTTATTTTAATATTTTCTTCTTGGTTTGAGTCCAAGAAAACAATGTTAAAACCATTATTTTCACAAAATTTCTTCACCGTAGTGATCCACGATTCAAGTACTAGCTGTTAGAATTTTTTTGGATTTTCTTTTTTTGAAAATTTATATTCGGAAGAATTTCGATTAAACCATACTGCCAGTTAACCGTACCGTATCATAACGGTATGGACGGTTATCGTGGTAACCGATGGTATGATAATCCCTGTCACCGAGTAGTTAATTTAGCAACACCAAGTTGTTCAGAAATAACTTAGACGCCATCCCCAGGGACATGCTGCATGCACTGGTTCGACCATTATGATCGAATTGACAAAGTAGCCATTCCCACAACACAGTACCACACACGAGGGGAGAGAAGGAAACCGTGACGCCGACGTCGACGGGACCTGGACAGGACGGACGGCAGATCACATCCAGCAAAAGACCAACCTCCCCAACTCTCTACCCAACGGCGACAAGATCTGTCGCGAGATTTGCTGCCTGCCTCTTGCGACTTATCGATGATGCTGATCGAACAAATTAATCTTCAGAATTAGTAGTAAATCTCGAACTGACCACATATGCGTGACTATCCAATTAACAGTAGTTACACGAGGTTTTAGCAGCTCGAGGAGCTTGTCTAAAATGAAGTGCTTGGTCGGTCCATTTGATTTAGAGTATATGCCTCTGTGTTTGTCATGAAGCGCATTGCATTTGATATGCACGAAGTGAGAGTGAACTAACTGAAAGATAACGATACGCAATGCATGATCAATTTGTTATAGCAAATGAACCAAATAACTCTTGACACGCCTCAAATTTAACGTGGCAGATTTCGGATGTCAGCTAAATTGGCTTTACATGCGTGGGCTTACAGTGTAGGTCATTATCTAAAGAAAAGTACAGTGTATGTGCGTGCGTTACCAACTAAGTTAACACCGTTTGTAAATTAATTGTGGCAATTGCAAATTTGCCACCATTTTAAATAAAAATTGTTACTAGAGTGGCATTTTTGTAAAATATAAAAAACTAGTGGTAAATTTACAAATGCCCTAAATTTATTTGCTAAACATTAAATTGATCTAGGTCTATACATAATCATCCAAAGAAGCTTATGCAAAGTTGGTGATATACTGACCGGTTAAAAAAAAAGCCATAAGAACCGTAGTTAATCGTGTTGGTATTGTAGTTGCAGAGGTAGAAGACTGTGCAAGGTAGCAATAGGGTGCCGATGAGAACTGGTGTTGACGTCGATGGAGTAGCAGGACACTGGTGATCTTAAGTGCAAGCAGCGGAACGCCGGTGATTTGTGTCATCGCGTGAGTGAACTTTGTCCTTCGATCTTTCTGCGGTGCTAGACTTAGGATTGGTAGGATTAGGGTTTTTCGAAGAAGGCTAAGGTTAGGGTGAAGTGGCACACGCACAAGGATAATTAGTCCTCCAATTATATAGCTCTAGGGAGTCGGGGGGCGAGTCCGTTGAGATGTTAGTTGCGCTCGATCCAAACAACACCCGAGGTTTAGGAACCTGCGAGCAAGCCTTAAGACTCATGCATCATCTATAGCAAGAGCATGCTTGCAGGGTGGGCCGTGCCGTGTCTCTCTTTGGCTCGGTGGCCAAAGATCAACCCAACAAACACAAGCAACAACAAGAATGTTCATTATCAGCTCACAGATCTAGGGTTCTCGGCTTAATTATTATGCTCATGACTTGTAAGAAGAGCATCGAAGTTCATTTACCTTACTCCTTAATTTTTGATAATCTGATATGCCCAAGATTATATTCTCACGTAATAGAGCGATTAATAATTTTATAATTCTATATTGCGAAGAGTGGAATAAATAAATATGGACCCAGATACAACTAGAGCGGAGCGATGGTGTTAGAAAAACATCACCGACAAACCATTGATAACCAAACGTGGAAGTAACGTGTCACATCCTGAAAATCGGCCTAATTAAAAATTATATTGGATAAATAGAAATACAAGAATACACTAGAAAGAATTTTGTCTGTGGAAGTGTTTGAATAAAATTTTAAAATTTTCAATATTAAAAATCCTAAGTTTAAATTTTTAAACAAATACTCGAATGCTTTTATATTCCTGTAGTTTTGTCGGAATATTTTAAATATTTAAGTATTTATGATAATAAATTCTTCGTGTTTCATGGTCGCATTTACTTTTGGTAAATTCTCCATGATTTAATAAACCCTCTGAAATTTTCTCGGAATTTTTGGACCCCAAAAAATAATTTTAATAAGACGAAGATCATTTCAGTAATTAAATAAATATAAGATAAATTCCTTTTCTTTTCTCCTGTTTGGGTCATTCCTGATCCAGTCCTTTGAAATCTCCCTGTTCATCGTGAACTCTAACTTCCTTTTTCTTCTAAGGTTTTGTGCCGTCCCCGGAACTCTAAAGCCTCCTCGAAATCTCAAATCTAAAGTTCCCGGATTTAGTATTTTGCGAAACCCCTTTTCCGTCGAAACAAATCCAATCTCCAATCGTCTAAGATTTCTCCAAATTCCAGTCCCAATAAAACACTCTTGTCAATCCCTTAATCTCGGAATATTTACAATACTTGAAATATTCCATATTTCTAGTTCCCGAGAAAATACTCTCATTTTTCACATCTCCAAAATATCCATATATTTTGGGAAGTTCAATTATGCCTCGAATATTCCGATCTATTGATCTCTGCAAAATAACTTCCAATTTTATCGGATTCCCGAATTATTCCGAGATCCGGCTTCCCCAAAGATTCCTTGATAAAATACCCTTTGTTTCCCGAACCCCTCAGAATATATTCCATTTTCCAATTTCCTCCAAATAGTCCTCGAATCCCCAAACATATATATGTATATACATATCCCGATATCCCGAATATACCAACGTTCCGTATATATATATAAATCCACAATTTCTAACTTCCAATATTCCCATCTCCACAAAAATACCCCCATTTTCCGATTCTCGAAATATTTCTCCATGTTCTAATTCTCATAAATATTCGATATTCCCGAGCCATGTGGTCCCAAAAACTCTAATTCTTTCCAAAACCCAAATTCCGTAAATATCCCCAAGTCCGAAGAGATTCCTATATTTTTGGACATCTAATATTCCATTTTCTAAATCTCGCCAAATATTCCCTGATTCCCATACATATATATAGTCGTGATATTCCAATTCGGAACGTTTCCCCTAATTTCCTATATCCCTTTTTATTCCCTAAATTCAATTTTCCAAGTTTAGGAGAATTTCCCAAAGGCCCTCCTTTTCTTTCTCTCTCTTCTTTCCCTTTTCCATCTTTTTCTTTTTTTTCTTTTCTTTTCTCCCTTCTTCAACCCGGCCCCTTCTTCCTTCTTCCCCTTCTTCCTCCTGCCTCCTCTTCTTTCCTCTCTCCCTACGGCTAGAGGACGAACCCGGCCTGGTCCACCCCGCCGCTGGCCCTCTTGGCCCATGCCGCCCCGGCCCCGGCTCGCGCTGCCGCGCTCGCACATCTGCTATTGCGACTCCCGGGCGCCACCGCCCCCTACGCCCTGGGGTCTTCGCCCCTATAAATAGCAGCGTTACCTCCCTATCCCTGCATGCCCTAGTCCGCCGCCACCTAGTGCCACCCCATGTGTGCTGCCGCCCTGCTCTGCTTCCGCCGCCGGCTGGCGCCCTACCACCCTAGCCACCACACAGCCGGGCAGTCGCCGTTGTCACCATCTCTGCCATTCTCCGCCCGCTGCCTCTGCTCCAGGCGCCGCCGCCATCGCCCATACCTGTGCGCGCTGTGGCCCTTGCTCCACGCCTATCCAGTGCCGCCACCGCGCAAGGTGCGAACACCGGTCGCTGCGGACGCCGTCGTCATCTGTGTTCTTTATCACCACCGCCGGTAAGCCCCAGCCGAGGACCCCTTCCTCGGCATCTCCCCGCCGGAGCCGCCTCCTCTCTCCTCATCCCGTGCCGCCGTGCTACCGCGCTGTGGCACCGTCATCATCGTCTGCGCCGTGTCGTGCCGCCCCGGAGTCGCTACTCCTGCCATCGACGTCGTCACGCCGTTGTGCCATCAGGTCTCCTCTCTGCCTTACCGTGACCGTGCCTCATTGTGCCGGCCGTCACCCGACCCCCTTGGCTGAGCGCCATGGCAAGCTCATCTTTCTCTGTGCCTCTGATAGGCCAGCCCCATTGGCAGTACCTCCTCCCCGTGACACAAACATGTGGGCCCCTCTACTATTTCCTCTCCCCTGTGAATGATAGATGGACCCCGCGCATATTCCTCCAATCCATCTCGGCCATCGGATTCACTCTTCATACATCCACTAGATCCATTCACAACCGTTGATCTTCAAGATTTAATCTCAGCCGTCGAATCTCCGAGATCTAATCTCTGCCATTCGATTTCATTAACCTCAGATCTCTGTCATCTCAGCCCTAGTCCACCAGAGCCATTTATCCCTCAGTCTATGGACCCAGTCCACAGGATTTGTGTCCATGACAGCAGGTTCCACTTCTTTTTCCTGTTTAAAAATAATTCCCTTATTAATTAAATTTTGAGAGAATATTTCAGAAAATATTCTTTCCCCTTTTCTATCAGAATTCTCTCTAAATTCAATATTCTGGAGGTCGTATCTTTTCCGTCTGAACTCCGATTCGACCCGTTCTCCTTTCTAAATTCATCTAAAATCATAATCTACATGTTTATGTATTTTTTTTATGTACTGTTTATTTGGAGTTTCTTAGGGTTTTTCATCATTTTGTGTGTAGTCATGTATAATCGCTGTTTCGGAAGGTCGCGGAGTCTATGGAAGAGTTCGAAAAAGCAATCGAAGACGTTTTGTTGCAAGGCAAGTCACACAACAATCTCCTTGAGCATGTTGATCCTATTTGCGAAAATTATTTTATTTTAACGTTATTTCATACAGCGCTTTTGAATGTCATTATTATGGGTATTTATTTATTATCCTATATTCCTTGATTATAGCCATTTTGTGATTGATGCCTTTACCTTGATACCCTGGGTAAATAAGATTGACTGGCTGGATGTTTAATTATTTATCTGGCTAGATTATTTAGGATTTGCTTAGCATGCATAGAAATTGTAGCGTCATTTTATGTGGGGAAAATAAATGAATTACTTATCAATAATTAATGAACAATGGCTATATTTTTCACGATAGTTGGTCGTGGTTGGTTAATTAATTGTGTCAACTAAAACTTGGCTGAATGGTAGATTGTGAGCACCAAGGTTGTGATTGTTGCTAGCGGTGCTCATGACAGTTAAGGACCGGTTCATGGACTACATGTTGCGAAGCAATATCTATACTAACCACAGGTCAGAATGGGTAATGGCGGGAACTAAAGTGTGATTCGTTCAACCGGAGGCCCCACGGTGTGTTGTGGCTGTGTCAATAAGATCACCATGGTTGCGTCAATAAGTTCAAGTCTTGGGCGTTGGATCGTCTCCCTATTGACGGCTTGATCAGCTCCTGCCGGAGACTGGTGGTCCAGCGGATGGCACTCTTGTTGTGTGGTTTACATGAAGGGTCCTGCCACAATCTCTATTCGGGTACTTTTGAGTATCGCGACGCATGGCTGACATGATGTTGAGATTGTGTCTTATGGGAAAATTGGTACATCTCTGGCTAGAGTAAAAACTATTTGAATAGCCGTGCCCGCGGTTAATGGGCGGGCCTAGCAATGTTTTCTTTGATTAGTCCCACGCTATTCATTAATGGAAATAAATGATGGAACTGGATAGCTCCAATTTGGATAGTTATGGTATGGACCTGAACTGCATTGGAGCGTTGTTCAGTGGTTGATTCAATACTGATTAATAATTAAACTACACTGTTTTCGATGTTTTAAATGTAAATGTTTTAAATATTGTTTATGCAAATAAGCCATACTATGCCTTTCCTTTTGATTCATGTTGCATTACAATTGCATTTTCTAGTGTAGCTTGTTGAGTACGGTGGATGGTACTCAGTCTTGCATTATTGCGATCATTAGAGTGAAGCTTTGTGAGGAGGAGAAGGTTGGTGTTTGGTTTATACCCCAGTTGAGCTGCTTGTGGCTTGGTACTGAAACTTCGCTAGTTGCCGTTCCGCTGCTGTTTTCTTCTGTGTAAGGACTAAGTGCCTCTGTTGTAAGTATATATCGTTTATCTTTTTGGTTATCTTTATCAAATTGTCGATTTGTCTACCTCGGCTGATTCCTGGACGAGGATTTGTTGCACAAATTAGCTTTGGAAATTCTGGTGAATTTTTGGACGTGACAGAACACCAAAGAAGATCCAAAACTGATGACGACACCGAGACACGATATTTGTTAATGAGGTTTAGCCAAAGCATACATCCCTAGGGCATTGATTACGAGAATTCCTCCCTGATCTAGTATAATAACAGCGTATTAGAGTTACAACTACCCTCGACCGGTACGCCGCCAGCCAGCCGCTCCCTCTTGTCGCCTTCTGCTAAGTCGCCATGTGGTTTACAACAGATCCATTTCTCTATTTAAGAAAGAGTCTAGGACAGTTTAACTCTAACTCTACCCTAACACCTACTACAACTCTAAGTTTTAAACTGTAATCGACTACGTACGCATATACGACACAAACTCTAACAAACTCCACATTGGTGGATATGCCACGCCAACTTGAATTTGCTTCGTGTGCGAACCTCCGTGTACCCGGACTTGACTTGTTTCCTTCTTTGCCGCTCATGCCGAGCCTATGCTTGGCTTGCCGCCATCCGGAACATGCATTGCAACACCAACGTATCCATCTTCCATGACTCCACCTGCAACAACACTCCCTTGTAGCTTGTACAAACATAAGTCTGTCCTCTCACCAGTCATAACAGTTTTCCAATCCTTCATGATCGTCATAGTCTTCCCATCAGGATCACCCTGATACAACCATCCTTCCTCATGCAGACCCCCAAGCGAAATTAAACTCCTTAGTCCTAGCACGTGTTTCACATCCCGAAGCAGCATCTCGTTGCCATCATACATCTTAAACTTGACATCACTCACTCCAACAACACCAAACAATAGCATCCCGGAATAACTCGTGTCATTGCCCATGTGAACAACTCCAAACGCACCAAATTTGTATGAAAAAAACCACTCCTGCTTCAATGTCACATGATAGGAACTAGCCGAGTCCAATATCTATACTTCACCAGACTTCTCATTAGACACCATGAGTAGCTTATGACTACTACTATCTGAGTCATCACCGGCTGCTGCTAAACTTGCACTTGCACTTCTCCTTTTCTTCAGTAACATACAATTCCTCCTTATATGCCCAACATCATGACATTTATAGCAACGTGCCACCTTCTTCTCTTTGCCCTTCGACATCCTCGTCTCGTTGTCATGCTTTGCCCTGACCAGCAAACCTTCAACCTGAGAAGCCCCCATTGTATTTGACTTTGATCTTCTCAAATCGCATACAAGCAATGCTGAAATTATCTCCTCAGTCTTGGTGGTATCTTTGCCGGACATCAGAGTAGTCACCACATGCTCAGAAGATGATGGAAGCGAGCTCAGAAGAATTATGGCTTTGTCCGTATCCTATAGTTTCACATCTAACTTGCTTAGATCCGTGAGCAACAGATTGAAGATGTCCATGTGCCCCCTAAGTTTTGACTCCTCTTGCATCTACAATCCGTACAACTATTGTTTGAGATACAACTTACTCGTCAGCGACTTGAACATATACTAGGTTGTCAATTTGTCCTAAATTTTTTTTGGTGAATCTTCCTCCATGACATGGTATATGACCGAATCCGAGAGACAATAGTATCGTCACAGCTGCCTGCGTCTTAATTTCCTCCTACTTGTCATCATCCATCTTCGTTGATTTCATCTCAGTGAGAACCCTGGATATCCCCTATTACACCAGCAGATCTTTCACCCTCGTTTGCTAAAGAACTAAATTTCCGATGCCATCAAATTTCACCACATCAAATTTGGAAGCCATCGTCGACGCCATCGACAATAATCAACTTAACCGTCTATTGCCTCGGTCAAAATTGGTTTGCCCTAGTACCCAACCGACTAAACCAGCCGGATCAAATTAGTTTTTTTTTCCAAAAAACCGGCCTTGGTTTTCTTTTCCTAGTCAAAAAACCAGTCAACAGAGAGTGGACCAGATCGATCCCCTCCTCATCGGTCCTTGTTTGCTCGCGCGAGCTCGGCCCGAGCCTTCCGCTGCCTAGCGCCTGCTGCTCCTGAGCCTACCGAGCACTAGAGCCGCATCGCCTCACCACTCCTCCGCGCATCCCGAGGATGCCGCCGCCGGCGCCCGAAGCAAGCCACCACCGGCTGTCTTCCTCAACACCACCTAGGACCTGGATCTATCGGTGAGGGCACCGCCGCTAGCTTATGCAGGGACGGCCTTGGTTGCCGCCCACCCTCCCTCGCCAGTCCCGCCGCCTCCACATGCCTGGAACCACCCTGCATCAAGCCCAACCACCGCCTGCACGACTGCTCGCGGAAGCCGTGCATTGCCGCTTATCTGCCCGACGCCGTAAGCCACAAACGCCCATAAAATCAGGTCAGATCTCACCGATTGCTTTATGTCTTGCTTGATTGCTTGTTGATCCAATCCCGAGGAATCCTTGCTGTATCTATTTGGGATGATTGGAGTCCGATTCAGTCACAAACCAGAGTTCTCCTTTTCCCCTTTCGTGTCCGTGTTGGTATCCTTCTCGATCCCTTCTCGGTCGCATGCAATGGAACAAAATCGAAGACGTCACCGTGTCCAACTCTTTCCATCACTGCATCCTCCTTCGTCGATCTGAAACCACTAGCCAGTGTTTGTTGTTGTGCCCGGCCCAGCAGTTGAACCAAGGCTTCCACGATCCGACTGTTAATTTGTCTAACTGCCCTTGGCCCAATCCGCCCGTATGTTGCTTGTATGCAACTGTTGTATAAATCCATCACGCAACCACCTCATCAACACCTCTCAATTAGCCTCTAGGATCCACTCGCTCCGACTTCCGATTGACCGCCCACCAATCTAGCCACTAGCCAAAACCGACAAATCGCCATGCTATCTTCCTAGCCGCCAAATGACCCGAGCGCTACGTCTAGCCATTTCCCTGTCGAACACAGCTCACCGAAAGGCCCAGGCCATCCCGCCCGGAGTATTCGACTCCACCGATCGAGAACGCCGATCGCTTTCAGCTGCAATCAACCCTGAGTATGACGTTTGACTGTCTTCCCATTGAAAGTAACTCATTGAATGGTTTGGGCCGCCTGCCCGTAGTGTTCGAATCCATCGATCAATCCATTGATCGCCACCGTGCTCCACCTTGTGCACATCCATCGCACCTCTATCATTGAATTTCCCTATAGGCTCTCATACCACTTGTTAGAAAATCAGGACCGATAAACCATTGATAACCAAACGCGGAAGGAACGCCAAGGATGATCCAAAACTAATGTATTTGTTAACGAGGTTTAGCCGAAGCCTACATCCTTGGGCACTGATTACGGGCGCTCCTCCCCGATCTAGCATAATTACAGCGTATCAGAGTTATAATGATCCTCGACAGATACACCGTCGGTCAGCCACTTCCTCTCACCGCCTTCTGCTAAATTGCCATATGGTTACAACAGATCCGCCTCCCTATTAGTTTGACTCTAACTCTATTCTAACACCTACTATAAGTTTAAGTCCCAAACTGTAACCGACTGTGTACATATATTCGACACAAACACTAATAGATGAAACTTTCAATACATATACATATACAATATACATCTGAGGGGATACAGGGAATAATCTAATTAGAAATTAAGGATATAATCCTACCTGCGTGCATATGGACAGGATAAGAGACTACTCTGGAGTACTATGATTGCTGAGTTGCAAAGACAAGCAATGTGCAAACATATCTCTAAAAGACTAAAATATCATTTACTTTATAAAACTCTAATATATTTGTTTTCTATTTTAATAAACTCTAATATATTTGACTTCTATTATCTTAAGTTTTTTTAAATATAAAGTTTTTATTAAATAAGTAAGATAAGTAAAAGATAAACTTATTTTAGAACCAAAGATGTATATTTATATATAATGGTGTCCTAGGTCAGGCCAGAGCTTGGTTGCCTGCCGTGCCCCGGCACAAAGCTGCTAAAGAATGATGCATGCCTCGTGTACCTGCCCACAATACTGGGATAATACTTTAAGATTACCTCTCTGCAATACGTGTACAGTCCCAACTCGCACCTGCTAAAGCCAGATCTGCTGCATGCCCATGTTACCATGGGTAGATTTATATGCTGTTAATCTGGACAGTTTGTCTCCAGTCCTACCAAGACGACAAATGCAAGGTCAAGGTGAGTTGATGATGGGCATAAATCATAAACCTAGGAACTTGTACTTTGTCTTGTACAACTGGATGTAGATTTTATATATAATCTATATATTGTGCAAGCATCCTGGCTAGTTGCCAAGTAGATATGAAGAGGAGAAGACCTGGGGACAGGTGAGTCCCCTGATTTTGGCATGGACGGTTTTATCATTTCTGACTCAATATCTCAGCATGGATAGGCGGTAGGAGACAATCATGAATACTGAAATGCTCTGCATGATTATCTACGACGACATTCGCGTGGATTCTATGGTGTTTTGTGCATGCGTGCCATAGTTTTATTTTTTAACTAATGGACGGTTGATTTAATTTGCATCATCATAGAACAATGTTAGGATAGCACTGCGCTTTTTATTAATCTAACGGTAGATCTGAACTGATGGTTATTCAGGTACGATAAGCTACTCTCTCCGGGTACAAAAGAAAGCCAGTTTTGACATTTCAAAGTGAGAAATATATAACTTTGACTTTAATTTTTTTTGTTGTTTAGTGATCGTTGTGAAGCTAGGATTCCGTGCAGCCAGTGCTAAAGTACTTCCCTCCTTGACTATACAAAAACATATATTGTTGCCGTTTCTAATTTAGAAAACGCACATATTAATTTAACTGTGGACTACCACAGAGTAAAAATTAAATCTAAACTTATTCACACATTAACCTTGAACTACCAAAGCCGTCCACTTTTCAACCCTATGTGGGACTTACAGTAGCAGTGGGTGACATGGCACCGAGGTGGGAACGTGGTGGATCAAGATCGAAACATACTTTAAATATTACAGACTAGTAAATGCTTTTAAAAATTATGCACAATTTGCGAGTTTTACGATTATTTCTTTGTAACCCACATATCTTTTTATGACTGAAATAAAGTATATAGTGGTTCAAAATTCTAGTGAATTAAACATGTATCCTATTATAGATAAAAATGTAGAGTTTTGTGTACGACTTGAATTCCACATATTTTAGGGTACAATTAGATTACTCCCCCGTTCAAAAAAAACTAACTTCTGACTATAAATATGAACATAGCCTATGTTCAGATTAATTACCAGAAGTTGATTCTTTTTGGATAGTAGAAGTACTTAGCAATTTTATGCAAAATTTTGAAATAAAAGAATACCACAAGGCAGCAATTATATTTGAACTTAAAAGTGTTCTGAATTTAAAAATCGAAAAAATTGACAGTCGCACGTTGGAGTGTTCGGAACCTAACTATTAAATTAACCTATGCCAAAGTAACATCAATTTAAGCCGAAAATACACTCCTATGACCAAGTTTGTTTTCCGTGGTTACTTACAAGACGCACTTGCACACACCTCACACCCATATGTGTATCTGCTCAATACACGCTGAAAAGAAGTTGAAGCAAACGGTACATCCCTAACATCACCAAAATCTTATTAAAAATACACCTACATTTGCATAAATATGGGCCGAGGATTTAAACTCTTGTAGCTATTACTGCTATAGAATCGGTTTTCGCAGACGGACCCCCTCTAAGGTCGTAGACGGGCTAAGATGAGACCCGCCTGCGATAATCCCGATCTGGGGGACCGCAACGGCCCGTCTACAAAGATCGATTATTCACAGGCGAGCGGCTAAGTGGCCCGTCTGCGATAATGTATCTATTATCGTAGGCAAACCACTTAGCCGCCTACCTGAGATGTCCTCCCACATATATATCTGCCTAGTCTGATCCTTTCTTCTTCAACCCAATGTTTCTCTCTCTAAAACTTGCTAAAAGATTGGAAGGGAGATTTTGAACTCGGATTTCTTGGGGGATTTGCCTACCAAAAGTTAGAATTATGTTTTCCTACTATATTTATGAAGTTTTCCTTCAATTTTAGAGTTTGAATAGTGTGAATTTTACTTGAGCATGGTGGTTTTTTTTACATAGATGTAATAATTTTTATTTGTATTTTACCATGAATTTGAACCAAAATATCTTTGTACTATTAGTGTAACGGTATGCTTTAATCCATATGTAAATGATTTTAGTTCTTTTCAATGCAAAATAAGAAGATTTAAATGTGCATGTGAACTCCTAGATTTATTTGGAAAAAGAAAAAGAGTGGGGATTTTTTCTAAGGGAATAAGTTTTTTTTACAATTATTTTTTTCCTCAATATTGAATAGCTTGTTTTTTTTACGGTTTTTAGATATTTATTTTAAAACTGGATATTAATGTTTGATATTATTTAAATTTCTTTGAATTCTGTAGGATCGACTCACACTAAGATAGGCAATCAGAGGGAGGGTGAATGATTGCGTAGGTCAAAAATAAAATTTAACACTTTCCCCTAATCACAAAACCTAAAAAACCGCGTTTTTAGAATCTGGACAGAACACTGTTTCGTCACTAAACAGATTGTAGCCGTAGATCCGTAACTCCGATCGACCTGAAAATTTGTCAGACTAAACTAGACAAAATTTGCAAACAAACCCAACTAGAATCATGTCAATCGGACTTCTGGATCTTGAGATATTAATGAAACAATATTACTGAACAGAAGATTGACGGAAATTAATTAAACCCTAATTAATTGATTAAACGAGATCCGAAAATAATTAACCAACCAAACTTTTCAGAAAACTAGAAAAACACCCTAGCTAGATTTTAGATAAAAGAAATCAACTCAAATCTTAGAGAAAAACAAATCAATCTAAAATTCATTACTAGGCATGCATAAAGATGAAAGAGAAAGAGGAATTAATTACCGCACTAATCTTTTATAAACTTTACCTTTATTACCAAGATTGTGCTTACAAGATGTTTCTCCAAAACATCCAAAAGATTCTCCACGACAAATTCGCTCTCTAGAAACCCTAAAAAAATCTCTCCAAAAATTAACAGGGAGTCACTATTTATAGAACCAAAACCCCTTCGTGGGCCATATGGATTGTTGCCTTGTCTGGACCGCGCTAGGCCCGCGCACCTCCACATGTGCTACAGTGCCCTGTAGTACTGTAGCATCATGTCACATACTCTTTTTTTTTCGATTTTTCCAGCGTTTATACACTGCCTTGCGAAGCTCGTTCTGAATATCTTCCCACACAGTTTTTATCCACCGTGTATCACCTTGTGTCCCATCTTGTCACCTGACATTCTTAACCGTTCTGGACTTAAACTCCTCCCTAAGTTTATTTCCGATCCGTCGTTGAGCAAGGTTGACCCAAGTACCTACACACAAATAGACCAAATACACCGTTTTCGGGTATAGATATTCACAACCTGACCCACGTCAGTCGTACACACGCTTATTATATTTTCCAATGCCAAGTTCATAAATCACAAAATAAGCTAATTTTTCAGCACATCAGATAGATAGAACATGGATGTACAATACGTCAAGATTTCAGCAGTCGTACATGAAGAAGATTTCAAAATTTATTGAAGCGACAAAGGCACATGCTTCGATAATGGGTAGAAAGGAATACATTGTCCGTGTGTCGATTGCAAGAGTCAGAATTGTGGATTGCTCTAGATGTAATCAGGTCATACTTAGTGAAACGTGGATTTGTTACGGATTATATGATTTGGTCCTACCACGGCGAAGATGTCGACCCCCAAGGGGATGGTAATCACGAAGAAAGAGGGGATGGTGACAATTTCAAAGTAGATGAAGGCTAGTAAAGCAGGCCTGAGCTGGCTAAGTGCTAGGGTACCAAAAGATGCTTTCATGGGTGGAGATAGGGGCGTATTCTTTATTGATTTCAGGGATATCTATGTCGTGTATCGTCTAGAAAAATTAAACATCAATCTTGTCTGCGCATGGGCCCTGTAAGTATATATATCGACCACTTTTCTTTCTATATATAATTGACTAGTCTATAATAGATATATTGTCTAATATTTTGAACCGTGATGCATGTGTAGATTACAATTACACGATGCGGACCGAACAGGGGAACCGATTGGCTACCTTGACTCAAACAGAATCTGCAAGACGCAACACACCGTCGACATACGCAATGATTCTGTGGTACTCAAGGACAAGTCATCGGAAGAGAAGGAGTACATCGAGAAACTCCATGGCGACAAGAGTCACGAAGTGACGGCATACATTAGACGGGCTATGCTATCTTATTAAGATAAGAGATGTATAATAGCCATGTATAACTTTAAGTAAGTTTGCAATTTCTTCTATAAAAACTTTCAGAACTATTAACTTAACATGTTTTTATTTGCTTGTAGCAACCATTAAATTTTATTCATAATATACCCAAAGGACATGCAAGTCATTGTCTGCGATCCGGCCGATTATCCGGAGAATGATTATATGGATTTCCTCGTTCTTTTAAATCTGTAAGGAATTTAAATCATCCTAGTATATACCTCCTGCTTTCGTCATCTATTTTCTTATACCATGTCGATATAATTTTCCGAACAACTCACATAGATGGTATATGAAAAAAGGAGGGGAAATAGAAAAGAAGAGGGAAAAACTACTTGTCAGGACAAAGTGGCCGGCAATGACGCAAACTACATATTTTATGTCTCAAAATAATTATTCATATTTAATTTACGTTGTTACTACTTGTTGGACAGTGCTACAAACAACCTAAAGGGACTATTCTTTGTGGATATTACGTGTGCGAGATGATGAGAAACCACGGCAGTTTTATATCATACGTGGATAATGTACGCACATACTTAATTAAATATGTAGTATGGATGCATGTATTACAGTTAGTAACGTATCGCTTATCTTATTCCTGTTGCAGTTGTGTCAAATAACTGGGCCAACACAGACGATGAATAAGACAACACTTTTGAATCTCTGTACCGATTTGTGCCACTTCATCACCACGACATATGTAACATACTTGAGGTGTTTTTCGAGCCTAAGAGTGCATATGCAAGGGATGATAAGGAAAAAAAATTCAAGAGTAAGGAAAAAACATATGCTTGTTACAAATGTATGAAACAAATATTCGTTCATTGTGTAAACATATTTGTTGTGAATAATTATATTACGAAGCATATTGTGTAATAATTATTAATTAATAAATAATAATTAATTATTCATGTTAATTACTATCCAACATATGTTGATGTCAATTACTAGAGAATGCGTAATATTTGATTTAGAGACAATTTCAAATAATCAATTAATTAATTTATGGAAAAAACAAAACAGAAAAAATATTTCTATTTTTATTTTTTGAATTAAAACTACATGCAGACGTCTTAAACAGACCACCTGATCGCAGGCGGGTTACTTAACTGATCCGCCTGCGAAGATCGGTTAACACAGGCGGATGCGTTAAGCCGTCCTCCTGCGATAATCGATCTTCGCAGGCGGTGACAGGGCCATCAAAAAAAGAGGTATTTTCATATATCCGTCTACGAAAACCCATTATACCCGTATGGAAAAACGGATTCTGTAGTAACGTGTGGACCAAGACTGTTACAAACTTGCTCAAAATTAATATTTTTGGATACCCAGTATGTCCAAAAGGTACAATATTACACGTTTTTCCAACGTTACAGGGTGCCACCCATGTTGCACGTAACAACACAAACCGACAAGCCAGCAGTCTAACCCACCATCTCAACCCCGAAATTCTCCAACACACAATGCTTAAAGTAAACCAAGCAATCACCACGTAACTCGAGCCTAAACAACAATCGAAAAGAAAATATTTTAGAAACTCTAGTAAACAACCCTATATATAATCCTATACCGCCTATATCGCGGTGCACTAATCACGCACTAATCAGTGATCACTCGCTCACTCACCACAAATCCCGTGTCTCTCCCACTCCTACTCTACCAAGCAGCTTCCTAGCGATGCGAAGCAACAGCATGAAGGCGGCGACCACGGCGTGCATGCCGCGGCTGATGCGCGGCAGCTGCCGCGCGTCGACGGCGCGGCCGGCGGCGTCGGTGTCGCTGCTGGAGCGCATCCGCGACGTCGTGCTCCGGCTCATCATGCTCTCCGCCGTGTCCAAGGCGTCGGTCAAGCGCAGCGACAGCGGCACCAACGGCAAGGCGTCGTCCTCTCCCCGCGCCGGCTGGCGGCGGGAACGAGCACCCACGTCGGCGCCCGTGACGTGCCGCCGCGACGACTCGATAAGGAACGAGGCCGTCGAGGACTGCATCGAGTTCCTGAAGCGGTCGTCGGCGGAGGGCGACGCGGCGAAGCTGTCGAGTGTGACCGCCGCCGACACGGTCTTCGTAGCGCGCGATCTGGCCACCAAGCCGTTGTCGCCGTCGAGTGTGATCATCATCGACGCGGTGACCGCGCACGGCGAGCTGGCGAAGGAGCCGAGCATTGACCAACACCTCGCCGCATCTTCGCCAGCCTCACCATTCTCCTCCGGCGCCGTCGGGGTTGGCCTGCACCGTTCGACCTCACCGGCAACCTCTTACAGTCCTATGTTGGTGTAGAGAATCAATCATCTTAGGACAGGAACAGTTGTTCGCTGGAATTATTTAAGGAATTAAACCTTTGTATAATTTGTTCCATGTTCGTCACTAATGCTTTCACTTTGATTGGTTGCAATTTGAAAGTCAACAAGTGCTCAACACACACACAGAACAAATTGGAGCGGTTAATGAGTGTACATGACGACGCGTCACTCCTTTAATTAATTAATTTCCTTTTGATTTTTACCTGTGTTTTTGGGGTTTGAGCTGGAAAGATAAGAGGGGACCAAGGGACGGTGAAATGAATTAAACAAGTGCAAATGGACGGTGTAAACAAACTAAACTGCTATTGCTCGCTTAATTGCCGTATAGCATGTGCCACTCGTATGCTGTTGTCGGGAATATCTTAGTGCATACTGCACTGGCACCTTCTGTGAGACTGTCTGTCCGTAGGATGGTAATAGACCACGGTCCACGGGCCTTTTATTAACCTAACTTGGCATGATATATTTTTACATAAAAATCTATAAAAATTTAGTCTAATCTTTTATACTGTCCCATAGGTCTAACGTAAGGTCAAAATTTAAACTCTTTCAGAATGATATCTCACTAATAGCTCAGGCCTCTCAGAAAGGCCTTCTTCTTCTTCCACTTAAACTGCGTACGAAAGACCCAAAACCAATTCTAGGGAACAGTAAAGCTTCGTAGAATCTTTCTGTCTAGATATAGATAGTCCGTATCTTTACAGACATGTCTATTTCACTGAGTCTCTCTTTGAGACACTGTCTAGATCGTTACGCCTTTCGTGAGGGTTGGAAATAACCTGACAAGGAATTTCGCTACCTAAGCACTGTTATAATTACGGCCGCCATTCACCGGGGCTTCGATCGCCGACTTCCCTTTCATCGGTTCACCAACTTTCTTGACCTTTCGGCAACCCAACTATTAAACTTTGTAGGTAAAAAATTAGCTCTATTACCAACCTAGCAACGAGAGGGTTTCTTGTTGTTGCATGCAGCTAGCGTAGCTTGCTTTGCAGCCTGTGGGCATCACTGGATATTATTTGTTCAGACTATGTGCTGCTAGAACCATCTCTTCACATATATCTATAATTAATATATAATCATATATTTTGTAACTGTATCAATTAACCTAGATAACATGCAATAAGAGTTCTCTGGAAGAAATCTAGTAACCTAAAATTACTTATTGTTGTTGGCTACTAACGGTACTTAGTATTGTTAGCCACTACTTAGTAATATGAAAAATGTTTTGTTATGTTAACAACTTACAATACTTAGTTTGGTTATGCTACTAATTTTATGTTCATTAATATAAAATTTCTCAGTTATGCTTAGTTTTGTTAGCTGCTAATCTTATACCTAATAATCTAAGATTATTAGTTTTGATAGATGCTAAGAATAGTTAGTTTTGTTGGCCATACTCCAATCTAGATGTGCAATTAAGGTTGCGGTTAAGCAATTTACTATTTTGAGTTGTTTGTCTATAATTATTTTATATGCTTCACGATTTTTAGAGTAAAATACATAGCCGATTCTTAAACTTGGACCAAAGTGTGACTTAGGTCCATCATCTTATAAATCGCACGTCTAAGTCCATAATCCTGGTTTAATGTACCACCCAAGGTCCAAACTACCTTTGATTGGTCTCGGTTGGCTGTCCAGGGCGGCAGACAATTTGCATTCGACCCCTTTCCTAACTCACCGTGGCAACAAATATGCATTTAGCCCTTGCACAATACGCCCAAACCAATTCATTCCACCATTTCGACTATCCGTCTCCCCAGAGCAACGATCAGGGGGGTGGCAATTGTTGGCAGTCAGAGCTTCCCAAAGAAGAGAAAGATGGCGCGAGTGGGAGAGGGTGATCTCACAAGTCTGGTGCGGTACCATCATCGCCGAGAAGACGGATGAAGGACCTCAACTTCTAGGGAGAGATGAACCCGTGCCTGTTTATAATGAGTTTCACCTACCTATCTTTGTCCTCTAAAGCTTATCGGTAGTATCTTGTAGCTAATGTTTTAGTGGTAAAGCTGGCTTCTTTTTTTGTTGAGTTATAATCTAGGTTTAGTTGGTTCGGTTTATCCTCTAGAATTTGTCTACCCATGGCGGAACGCCAAACTTCACTGCCTCCCTTCTTTCCCTCGCCGCACTTCACACAACCCTACCCTCGCTGTTGCTGCTCCCCCCTCACTGATTCGAAAGCAAGGAGTTGGGCAGGGGACAAATATAGCTACGGAGGGGGTAAATGCAAAATTTACCACGGGGCTTAGGGAGGAGGTCGAATGTAAAATTTTTGCCACCCTAGAGAAGCACGCCGATGCCCAAGACCAGTCAAAGGCGGTTTGGACCACGAGTGGTACAGTAAACCAATATTATGGACCTAAATGTGTGATTTACAAGATCATGGACCTATGTGACACCCTTGTCCATGTTTAAGGACTTGTCGCCTATTTTACTCCGATTTTTATATTGATTTTCAGCTATGATCTGTTGAGCTACAACTAATAATCAGTAGAAAATAAACGAAGCAATCAAAAATAATTTGTAGATAAAACTTTATATGTGTTATTAGCGGTTAATATGCAAACACTGAAAAATAGACTACGACAAAAAAAATCTCCAAAATCTACTCTAAAATTGTCACACCCTGAAAATCGCCCTAATTAAAAATTATTATGGATAAATGGAAATACAAGAATACACTAAAAGAGTTTGTGAAAGTATTTGAATAAAATCCAGAATTTCCAATATTAAAAATTTTTGAAGTTAAAATCTATTTAATGTTTGGTTGCTTTGGTATTCCATGGGGTTGGTTGGAATATTTTAAGCATTCAAGTATTTTAATAAAAAAATTTGCTTTGGGTCATGGTGGTTTTTGCTTTTGGTAAATTCCCTATGGTTAATAAACTCTCTGAAATTTTCTCGGATTTTTTAGAGCTCTAGAATTAATTTTAATGTTACGAAGAAAATTTCGGCAATTAATGAAATGGAAAATAAATCCCTTTTCTTTTTTCAATCTCGGGTTGTTTCTGGTCCAATTATTTTATCTTTCTCTTTGACTCGGACCCGTGTCTCTCTCCTTTATCAATACCTGGGGCAGTTTCCGAATCCCTAAAATCTCCACGAAATCGAAAATCCGGATTCACGGATATATCCAAAGTTCCAAATCTCTGAGATTGCTTAATTCCAAAAAAATCCATTTCTTTTTTGGAATAAATCTTCTATGTTTCCTTGAAATTCTATTTTAGTTAAAACTAATTCAAATCCTCGAATATTCCAAGCCTTGCCTGATTTTAGTTTCCATAAAATACCCTTGTCAATTCGTTTATTCCCAAAATATTTCCAATATTCCAATATTCCGATTTCCGCAAAATATTCTCCATTTTCTGATCCACAAAATATTTTGATATTTTGAATGTTCAAATATTCCCTATATTCTCTAAATACCATAAAAATCCGATATTCCAAAAATATCCCAAATATTCTGATATTATATTCCCAAAATAATCCCATATTCGAATACTTCAGTAACTCCTTGTTATTTCCAAAAATTCCCAATAATTCCCACTTTCCAAATTTGGGAAAAATCCTAGAAAAGTCCCTATTGTTTTCCCCTTTTCCTTTTCCTTTTCCCTCTTTTCCTCTTATTCCCCTTTTTCCTTTCTTTCCTTCTTCCTTCCTCCTTCCTTCTTCTTCTTCATCCAGCCCTCTCCCTCTCCCCTTCGGTGCCACCTCAGCCTGGCCTACTGCCCAGCCCCGGCCTATGCGTGCCACCGCAGCCCGGCCAACCGCCCGGGCCTAGCCCGCTCTGCCACCACCGTCGCCCCAGCCTAGCCTCGAGATGCGTCGCCCCCTCGCGCAACCTCCGCCGCCACATCTGCGGTGCTGCCGCCATAGCCACCTGCCCTAGCTCTATGTCCCTCCGCTATAAATACCACCCCGATGCCTTCTCTCTCCCTCTCTGGAAGCCCTAGCTCGTCATCCTTGCCCTACCGCGGCCCCACCCTGAGCCGCCCCCGCTCTGTCTTCCCCCGTGCTGCTCCAGTCGCTCCCCTGCCGCCGCCGCTCCTAGTCACCACCGTTGGAGCCATCGCCGTCATTGTCTTTGCACGCTGCCGGTAAGTGCAGTGCTGTGGAGGCCATAGACTCTGGGTACCTCAAGGAAGGCAATTACGGCCACACGGACAGAGGGTGGGCCAGTCCCTACAATTGGAGATAAAGTAGGACTCGCCTTCATATTACCTTACATGATAAGGAAAGTGATATAGTTCTAGCCAGATACTCTATGTACTGATAAGGAAAGCCCTTGGTCATATCCAACTGGGTTTCCTACCCTGTAACCCTCATCCCTCCAGTATATAAGGAGGGGTAGAGAGCCCCCTGGGGCATATGACAATCTGGCCAGAGATGATTCCACGTACCGCGAAAGCAATACACCACAACTAGAAGTAGGGTATTACCTCACACCAAGGGCCTGAACCAGTATAAATCTCGTGTGTCCTTTCGAATCTATCGAGTTTAGATCTGATGAATATCCCCATATCATTATTACCGATATAAAACATCGACAGTTGGCGCGCCAAGTAGGGGCTTCGTCGATATCATCGTCATCAAGCCCGATGGATCCAACCATAGGAGTCAACGGCATCAACTTCTCTCCTGGACAAGCCATCAGATTCAGGAGCCTCGACTTCATCTCCGACAATCTTGGCAATCTCACCTTGTCTGACTCGGTTTCAACCCGATTGGCCAGGGAACAAGCCAATTCAGCGCCAGTTGGCCTACTCAATGTCGTAGTAGTTTTCAACATCCTGATTCGGTAACACCCAAGATCTATGAGTTCTGGGACAACTCTTTTTCCTGATATTTAACTTGGACTCGGGTCCAGGGGAGATGAGATCGTCAATTTCCCACTCGGACTCAACAACACTGCAACAATCTTCAATTCTAATCTGATGCGGCAGACTCAATTCTCTGGAATTCGATTCGGATACGGCCCAGAGCCACTCGAGATCGGATCTAAGGAGGTTGGAGTTGTAATTACCCCCCTAAACTACTCTGATTCCGATTCACAGTCGGACAGCAACTTAGTAAGCTTTTCTCCACCACGCGAAGTCTTCATGGCGTCCAAGGGCTCAACACCTACTCAAGATTCACGCCGACTATGTGATCAGTAGGAGGAGGAGGCTTGCCGATTGCGTGAACAACAGGAGGAGGACACACGACGCTTGCAAGCTGAGCGCGATGCTCGCAATGACAACTTGCGCAAGGCTAGGCGAACTGCTAAACAAGATATCCTTCAAACCCAAGTCAGCGACCATGACGTCTTCGTGACCCCACAACAGAACGTCGTGGCTACTGCCACATTACTTGACACCTTGCAGTTTGGGTCCGACCACCAGGCCACCCCGACAATCATGAGGATTAAAGCAATGATCACCGCTGCGGCTTGTCAGCAGCGACAATAATCTGGAGACACTTTCATACCGTCAAACAAGATGGCATTAGACACGGCAGTTTCATCTGCTTCAGCATGGCGCCGAGTAGCTGGCTCTGGTCAGCATCACTCGGAGTCATGACATACATCACTCGGCAGTCCGAGTAACGATCGACGGTGGCATCATCATGATGACCGCCGCGATAACCAGGATGCCCGAGGACGACTACGGCGGGATCTCCGCCATGATATTAACGCTCAACGCCGAGAACGCGAGGACGATGAGCGCCGCTGACTAGAAGATGAGCATGAGCGCTTCGGTCTCCACCACGAGCGGTTTCATCACCACAGTCGGAGTCGAAGCCCTCACTCAGATAAAGGAGTTCCAGCGTTCACCCACGAACTACAACAAGTCAACTGGCTATCTGGCTTCAAGCCGATGGGAATAGAGAAGTACGATGGAAAGACCAACCCGGAGTTCTGGCTTACAGTTTACACCTTGGCAATCCGTGCAGCCGGAGGCGATTACAAGGCCATGGCTAACTACTCCCAGTCGCTTGGCTGACTCAGCGAGGACATGGCTGATAGGGCTTTTCAGGCGGTCAATCGGCTCTTGCGGAGAACTCCGTGAGCGTTTCGTCGCAAATTTCCAGAGAATGTACCAAAGGCTAGCATCCGAGTACGATCTATACCAGTGTCATCAGAGAAAAAAGAGTCTCTCGGGGACTTTATCAAGCGCTTTTCTGAGAAGAGGAATTCAATCCTTGAAATCAAGGATGAAGCTGTCATCACCACCTTCCGCAAGGGAGTCAAAGACACATCGGTCATCGCCAAGTTTACTCGGAAGTCGCCCAACTCCGTCAAAGCTCTCTTCAAGATGGCCAATAAATATGCTGATTCAGCCGATGCAGTGGCCGAGGCACTCGATGACAAGCCCCGACAGAGGAGCGACGGGAGACAGTCGACGTGGCCCTATCCAAGTCTAGGAACCGCAAGTGGAAATCTGAGGGCCTTATTGCGGCAGTCGATCGCAACCGTCCTCGATCTCCTAGAAGCGAAGATTATCAGAACAACAAGTGACATGCTCGGGGCTCAAAAGCTCAAATGCAAGGATAACATCCCCACTCCCAACTTGTGTAATACCGAACAGCTATGTCGCTTTCTAATAAATATTTTCTCCTTTATATGATATCCTTATCTAAATGGGCCAGGTGACAACTCACTTCCCTATGGTTTGAATCGGATACGGCTTAGCGCCAATCAGGATCGAATTTATGGGGATGAGACCGTCAATTCCTCACTTGGCCTTGCCAATGACGCAGCCGCTTACACCTAATAGGTGTATATACTGCATATTTTTTGTTTTTTCTCTTAATGATTGTAAAAGTACTCGAGTAGCATAAATTTCGATCCATGAAGCTTTTGCTCCATGAAAGGCGAACTCAAGTCACCCAAAAGGGGTGTCTGGGAAAGAGCCATGAGCCGACTCCCGACACTCGGGGGCTATGACTAGTCAGACAGAGTGTTTAAACGTAAGGGGTCAACTACTCGGGGAAATTAATATCAATAAGAGGAGGAACACATATTTACATACATTGAAAATATTTAGATTTTCTTCGGGTGATTGTTTTCTTCATCAGATGCTACTCATCCGATATGTTTATGATGCAGGGCCCAGTTCTAGATACGCGTAACAGAAACTCATGCCTATGAGCTAATCTCCTATGCTCGGGGGCTGGACCAATCTGCCAAGATACACTGGAGTGCATCGGTTCAAGAATCACTTGGAATGCTCCACGAGGGCTACTGACTGAGTACTCGCGCTAGTCGGGACACGGATGTCACCTTTACCTTGGTACACTCCATGTGGCCAATAACCGACCTTCGCACCAGCCAAGGCTTGGGTGTCATACTGCTAGGTAGGGTACGCCCCATGAGGGTCGCCAGACGAATCCTATGCTAATGCGAGGTTCGGGTACCTTATTTGGCTACCATTTTGCTAGGTTGGGTATGCCCCAAGAGGGTTGCCAGCCGAATCCTACGCTAGTGCAGTATTCGGGTACCTATTTGGTCAAAATAGGGAAACAAGCCACTACTGGAGTTTTTAGTCGGAGGTAGCACCAAACCCGGAACCTACGGAAGTGCTCTCTTTTTTTTTTTAAGATTGGAAGACCCCAATCATTCGATTCCTACTGAAAGACGAACTTCCTAAAGATCGCATCGAAGTTGAGTAAGTCAAGCGAAGGAGCAAAAGCTTTATCATAGTTGGAGAAGACCTATATTGTCAACACGCATCCGGAGTTCTCATACACTACATCACACCTGAGGAGAGCAAGCAGATCCTGCAATCTATCCACTCGAGCATCTGTAGCAACCATGCTACATCCAGAACGTAAGTTGAAAAGGCTTGCAGACAAGAATTCCTTTAGCTGACAGCGGTTACCGATGCCAATGACATTGCTCGGACATGCGAGGGATACCAATTTTGTAGGCTGCGCTGGGTATGTTGGTTTGGGCCGGCTTACTCGGTAGTAGGTTAAAAGATATGAGTTCTTAAATAGCCATGCCCTATTGGGTCGCTCGCTGGTCACATTAAAATCACGATGCAGGTGCTATTTTACAAGAACTGATTAAATAATTAGATATGCTTCATGCTAAGTCTATAGTCGGGTGTATACATTCAGGTTCTTGATTATTTAAGGGATTAAGAATATATCCTTATAAGGATCAATAGCTGGTCTCCATTAAAATTGAAGATGCAGGTATCTCTCAAGTACACCTCATCACACATTGGATTTACTCCATAGTAATAATTGGCTTACATGCTTAGCCAAATTGGCTTGAGCAAAATTTCCAACTAATATATGGCTAAAGAGTCTAATTTCTGAGAAACATATGACTCGGAAAAGACTTAAAGGTTAAATATCTTTGATTTTATGTTTAATTGTTTCCTAATTAAGCACAAAGTCAGGGGCTACACCTAATAGGTGCGCCTATGCGGCGCATACTATTCATATATTTTCATGAAGCCCTTCATAGCCTCTTTGCTAGCTGATATGAAGCAGAACTCGGGAGAAGAAGCACTCGAACAATGAGTACTCGGGAGCAAAGCACTCAGAAATCTCTACACCGTGGAGAATGAGTACTCGGCATTAGCTGTGACTCAACTATGAAGGTCTTAGGGGCTACTGTGGAGGCCATGAGCCCCGGGTACCTTAAGGAAGACAATTACTGCCACTCGGACAGAGGGTGGGCTAGTCCCAATAATTGGAGATAGAGTAGGACTCGGCTTCATATTACCTTGCATGATAAGAAAAGGGATATAGTCCTAGCCAGATACTCTATATACTGATAAGGAAAGCCCTTGGTCGTATCCAACTGGGTTTCCTACTCTGTAACTCTCATCCCTCCAGTATATAAGGAGGGGTAGGGAGCCCCTAGGGCATATGACAATCTTGCAAGAGATGATTCCACATATCGCGAAAGCAACACACCACAACTGGAAGTAGGGTATTACCTCACACCGAGGGCCTGATCCAGTATAAATCACGTGTGTTCTTTTGAATCCATCGAGTTTAGGTCCGACGAATAGCCCCATATAATTATCATTGATATAAAACATCGACAAGTGCCCAGCCAAGACCGCCGCCCTCTTTCTTCCTCCTCTCCGGCGTAGCTGTCCTAGCAGTGGAGCTGCTCTGTTGCCTCGGTCAGCCGTCCCTCCACCCCCTCGGTTCACCGTTCCCCTGTCGCCTCGGTCGCCGTTGATCGTCGCTGGGCCATTGTCGGCACCCCGACCATCTCCTCGCCGGCGCGTCGTCAAGTCACCGTCGAACATCCCTGCCTCACCGCACCGGCTTGCACCATGCCTGGGCGTGTGAGCTCGCCTCGCTCTCGAGCCACCGACATGTGGGCCCCGCTGGCTTCCCCTCCCCTGAGAATGACGATCGGGCCCAGACAACAGTCCACAAAATCCCATCTCGGCTGTCAGATTGGCACGATCAACTTAGATCCGTTCGATCTCCACAACCACCTTGAAGTAATCCCAGCCGTTGATCTCCCGAGATCTAATCTGAGCCATCAGATTTTCATATCTCTCTAGATGATGCCACGTCAGCCCTAACCACCATGTCACCATCCACCTCGGCCGCCACCTCAACTCCACGGCCACGTGGCAGTACACCTCACTTGTCCACCACGCCTCTCAGTCTCCTCGGTCCATACACTCAGTCCACCATGGACCAAGTCTATGACAGTGCGCCCCACTCCTGTACTCTATTCAAAAACAATTCTTTTAATTAAATTCTGAGGGAATATTCCAAGAATATTCATTTTTAATGTTTTTTCGGATTTTCCCTTTATTCAAACTTCCGAGGGCCATAACTTTTCATCAAACTCCGATTCGATCCGTTCTTCTTCCTAAATTCATCTAAAATCATGACCTATATGTTTATGTACTTTTTATATATTGTTTATTTGGAGTTTATTAGTTTTGTTTCCTTATTTAAATTGTAGTTGTATTGTTTCCACCATTCCGAAGGATCGCAAAGTACGAGAAAGAGTTTCAGAAGAACAAGTGAGGACTTTTCTATTGCAAGACAAGTCACATGACAATCCCCTTGAGTATGTTGATCCCAATTATAAAAATTATTTTATTTTAATGTTATTGCATGCATAGCTTTAGAATGTCATTATTATGGGTATTTCTAATATAATTCCTATATTCTTTGATTATGGCCGTGAATTGATATTGGTACCTTTACTTTAATATCCTAGGTAATTAATATTGACTAGCTCAATGCCTAATTAATGATTTATTTAGATTATTTAGGTTCTACTTAGCCATGCCTAGAAACTTTAGCGTCATTTTATATGGGGAAACTATTCATTCACCAATGATTAATTAATGGTTAATGGCTATCCTTTCATGACGGTTGGTCGTGGCTGGGTAATTAAACATGCTAACTAAAATTTGACTGATGGTGGGTTGTGAGCACATGGAATGATGGTGATGTTAGTAGTGCTCATGACAATTAAGGACCGGTTCGTGAGCTATTTGTTGTGAAGCAATACCCGTACGAACCACAACCTAGAATGAGTAATAGGGATGTGTGGCGAGTTCAACAGGAGACACCACGGTGTGTTGTGGCAATCATCAGTAAGTCTATGCATGGCAGTCGTCAGTAAGCCCATATTTTGGGCGTTGGACCGTCTTCTTATTGGGCACCTGATCAGTTCCTACCGGAGACAGTGGTTCAACGGGTGACTTTTTTGTTGGGCAAGTTACATGAAAGATCTTGTCACGGTTTCCCCTTTGCAGTACCATGGTGGTATTTCGGGGCATGGTGACATGTGTAGAACCATGTCCTGTAGGTAAATTGGTACACCTCTAGCCAAAATAAAACTGTTCGAATAGCCGTGCCCGCGGTAATGGGCGGCCTAGCAATGTTTCTCGTGATTAGTCCACACTGCCCCATTAATGGTAATAAATTGATGGAAACTTAATAGCTCCAGGATTGGAGGGTTTGGTTTGGGCCTGAATTGCATTGAAGTGCTGTTCAGTGATCGGTTTAATATTGAGTAATAATTAAGCTATATTGTTTTTATAATGTTTTTAAATGCAAACATTTTAAATGTTGTTTATGCAAATAAGCCATATTATGTGTTTCCTTAGAATCCTGTTGCATTATATTGCATTCCTATGTGGCTTATTGAGTATGGCGGGTGGTACTCAGTCTTGCAATATTATCATTATCAGAGTGAAGATTTGTTTGGAAGAAAAATATTTTGGTGTTTGGCTTATACCCCAGTTAAGCTGCTTGTGGGCTTGGTGTTGAAGTTTCGTTAGGTTACCGTTCCACTTCTGATTTTTTTTTTGTGTGAGGACTAAGTATCTCTTTTGTAAGTATTTATCGTTATTCCGTTTTTGATTATACTTATTAAATTATCAATTTGTGTATCTCGGTTAATTCCTAGACGAGAATTTACTGCACAAATTAGCTTTAAAAATTTTATTAAATTTTCAGGCATGACGAAAATTAATTTTAAAAATTAAAATTTTGAAAGCGGCTAATAAGCCAACACGCACATAACAAGCAAGAAGTTGAGAACGTTGAGGCTCAGCTACTAATTATATTTTGTTATGCACATAACGAAATTAATATAATTTGTGCTGCTTATCATCAAGAAATACTTCTCAAGTACTATAGATATATGTACATATCTAACATGTCAGAGACCTCAACTAGTTAACTGATAAGGAAATCGTTTGAACTATGCGGAACGTGGAGATTTCCTCCTCTTCTTGGCTCTACCAAGTTTACTTTGCTTGTTCCTTATTTTTGTTGGAACAAAACAGAGCAAGTCAATTGGCCAAAAGCAAATCACAACAGTTGTTCTTTTAGCACATTTTTGGGCTGGAGTCGTCGGGTCTCCTTTGTTTTATGCGCAACACATATGCGTTAGGCTGGATCATTACAAACAGACAGGACAAACAAATAAAAGCGAGTTTATGGCCCTTGCTACACAAGCACAGTTGTTGCATGCTGGGCTAATTAGAAAGCACCAGACATGAGATCGCATAATACATTACGGGACAGACAAAACCAGTAATGACCCAAACATCACCCAAGTAGAAAACGTGCATAGGATGAGATGGACGGAAAAACTAATTGGATACTATATCTATATTTTTAGTAACGGTAAATAAGTCAAAACAAGACTAATTTATTAGCCCTTGATGTTTGTTTTTGAAGCTAAAACTAGACATTAAAAAGAAACCTAGGTGGAGGCCCGAGGCCGTCGGCGGCCCAGCCGGAGGCGGAGGTGGAGGCCGAGCAGAGGCGGCGTCGCCGGTGGTGGCCGAGGCCGGAGGCGCCGTTGGCAGCCGAGGCCGGAGCGGCGGCGCGGGTGGACACCGGCGGCGGCGGTGGAGGCTTGAGGCCGTCGGCGGCGGTGGACACCGGCGGCGTCGGCGGTCGAGGCCGGAGCGGCGGCGCGGGTGGACACCGGCGGCGGCGGTGGAGGCCCGAGGCCGGAGGCGCGGTGGACACCGGCGCGTCGGCGGCGGAGGCGGCCGAGGCCGGAGGGGGCCGGGCAGGCCGAGGCCGGAGGCGGCGGTGGAGGCCCGAGGCCGTCGGCCACCGTTAACCGCTGTGCAGTGCTGTGTGTGGCAGTGTCCTCCAATCCGAATAAGCCATTTTATAGAAATTTTGAAGAAAATATAGCACGAGATTCTATCCCATAGTTTTCTTCTGTCATATTCTTGCGTTTTTTCTTTGTATCATCTAAATGATAGTTTTGAAACATTTTTGTGTTTATAATTCATATAGGAATTTAATAGGCGTGATACTTTATTCTTGAAGTGAGCTTTAAGATATGTCCCATCAAAAAATATGGAAATCACATATGAGGTAAAGTTATTTCCGATCCGAATTTATAGATGTCCGACCGATATCGATAAATTTCCGACCGAGCATCTCTGTTTCCGAATTTTCCGAAGCCGTTTCCATATCCGATATTACCGTTTTCGATTCCGATTCCGATTCCGAGTACAAAATATGGAAATGGAAATGATTTAAGAGTTTTTCCGACCGTTTCCGACCGTTTTCAGCCCTAATTTGTAATGCTTTCTTTCTCACCCCCTTAATTCTCTTACACAACCATTTATAATATCTCTTTAATGATATTAATAAAAATCCTGTCTGGCAGGAGACCGCCGTAGTTTTCATAAAAAGTGTGGCAACTAGCACCTAGCCGACGCTTAGGTCCAACCGGCGCCTATCAGCCAACTAGTCAAATAGCAACAAAACTTCAACCTACGGTAGTTTAGTCGCCTAATGCCTCATCTATTGTCTAATACCAGTGTTATTTAGCATCTAACGTCGATTTTTAAAACACTAGTTTAAATTCAATCTCTCTTAGAAAATCTTATGGGTTACAACCTATTTTTATAACTATGGCAAATAGCATAAGTCATGACAAATAATGAATGAGCGTATCTTACGTGTGCAAGCTAAGTAGCTGACACCATATAAAAAAAGAGCTATCGCTAGAATGCTATAAAGCCTAAACACGTCGGATGTCCGACAAATTGCAAAACGTCGGACTCCGTCTGCGCTGTCCAATCCACGCAAGACGAGATGATCCACGCACCATGCATCAGGCGTCATCCGGATGCATCTCTTTAGTCTCTGCTCTATAGACTACAGTACGTACGCTGTTGTATGCATTCTGACTCCATGTATAGTGCTGACCGAATAAGGCTTTATGGTATGCATGCATGTAACACCTACTTAATTAGCACGTTTCAAAAAAATCTTCTCATAAAATATTTATCCAGTCTGCGATACAATTATATTGTTATATTCATCGCAATCAAATCTTTTAAAAAAAATCTCACACAGTTCTACTTTAAAAAAATATATATATGTGTCAATAAAAATTTGGGTATTATTTCACCACTTATAAAAATTTATTTCATCATTTAGTGAAATGTATGCAACATTTAAAAATATTTACTGCAACACCAACAACCATTACATGAAACATTAAACCTCAACGAGGAAAACATAAAAAAATCATATGAAACATGCAATATCTATACAAATACTTGATTTTATTGAAAATTTTTTATATCACAAATTAAACTTCGAGTGTAACTATTAAAACATCACTAAATACTAACAGAAACATCTAAAAAACACTATATGCAATATTTACAAAATAAACTAGTAAAACATCAAGAAATACATATTTGAGACATTCAAATAAGACCGTATTCAATATTCAAAAAGATCTATTGCGACACAAAAACTGGAAAGTAAATTTTAGCGTAATATAATCATTTGAGATCTTGTTGTAAATATTTAATTATAAGAAATATAACGGTGTAATCAAATCATAGCTTTTAAATATTACTGTTTAGGAGAATTTGAAGGTTGCTATGGAGTTTTACCCCTTGCATGCAAATAGGGAGAGAGATTTGTATTACAACCATTTCACTTGCGTACTACATGCAGATACTGTCTGTTGGCCGAGAGTCCGATATTCCTCCTCGGGCCGGGCGCTCTACAACAACCATTTTTCGAACGCTACTGACTTCCAACGCATGGAAAAACTAGAACAAAAAAGAACAAAAAGGAAAGTTGCTACATCAGAAAGATTAGAGCTCTTTTACGATGCTTGGAAGGTACCTTAGGTACTTTCTAAATTAAGTAGTATCAACCATTGATGTTTAAAGGACAAATTAGGAATAGAAAATAACATTAATAGGGATAATTGGGTAATTTATTAATTCCATCGTGTCTTCTGCCGAGCCTCATCCCGAGCGGTCTTCAATCGCCCCATCCTTTCTTCTCCGAGCCGTCTTCAATCGTCGTCCCTTTGCCCTAAAATCCCCCGAGCGAAGCTCCCCTCACCGTGGGCCGGCGAGCCCCCGAGCGAAGCCGGAAGCAGAGGCCGCCGTCGTGCTCGCGTCGCGCCCGCGCCTCCACTCACCGTGGGCCGGCGAGCCCCCGTCGCGCTCGCGTCGCGCTCGCGCCTCCCCTCACCGTAGGCCGGCGAGCGAAGCCGGAAGCAGAGGCCGCCGTCGCGCTCGCGTCGCGCCCGCGCCTCCCCTCACCGCATGGATGTGCACAGCTAGATTGAGCCTGAAACAGGATACACATCGACGACCCGAAACACTCCGCCGCTGGAGCTCTCCGCCGTCGAGATTACGGTCACCCGAGGTGTCAAGAAGACCACCCTTAGCTCCGCTGTGAACTTCTCTACCTTTTCTATTTTGGGCCCGACTACAGCCGACGCCGCCATCGCCGTCGCCGCCGCCGAGAAGCTCGCCGGCTCAGTCCTCCTCTGTTTCACCCCACCGGACCATCCTCTCCGCGTTCGGACGGTCCGATCCGTTGTCGCCGGCTCTGCTCTTTGCCTCGCCGGACCATCCTCTCCTAGACCGGACGGTCCACTTCATTGTAAACTTCAAAAATTCATAAGTAATTCATTTCAACTCATTTTTGAGTGAAACCAATTTTGTTAGCTCTGTAAATTTGTGAACTTTATTACTGTAAAATAAAATATGACAACTTATGTACAGAAAATGTCCATAAAATATTAACAAGCAATAGTAATTTATTTTGTGCCTAGAAACTTAAAATATTTCTATAAAATTCATTATAACTCCTTTTGAGGTGAACCAAATTTGTGTGGATTCATAAAATTGTGCTCTTTAATTTTGTAAAATAAAAAGTGAGACCTTCTGTATAGGATTTTTCTCTAAAAATGGAAACACCTTTTATATACCTTTTTATAACCTATAAGTTTATAAAATTTCTAGAAAATTCATCCTAATTGCTAAAAATGTGAAACCACTTTTGTTTAACTCAGAAAATTGTAATCTTTACTTTGGATAATTTGTATTTGACAAAAAAATACCTCCCAAAATAGACCTAAGTAATTTTCTAACCCTTCTCTTTGTTAACTTGTAAAAGGTTCTGTGATGACGATGTGATGATAATAGGGAGTGCAAATAGAAAGAGGGCAAGGAAGGTTTCGAAACCAACACATGGTACTACAAAAGACAGGCATCAAGTTAGTCAAGGTTCAAAGAAGCGTGCACGGAAACAAACTAAAGAGAAAAATATTACTAAGTCTGGCACCCAGGAAGTAAGCCTGGAAAGTAAAACAATTGCACAAAGAGTGCGTTCTGCGAATCGAAGGTTACACGCTCCTAGTCAGTATCAATTGAGCCCTTACCAACAATATTAGAGTTATCGAATTCAAGTTGTTCTTGACACTGGAGCAGGTAAGCTGATATCTGAATATATAGTAATAGAGGAAGTGCAGGAATGTAAGCATGCTTAATGCATTTCTTTTCTGTTACTTGGACAGGTCCAGAAGCTATTTGTGAGGAAACCTGGAAGTTGAAGATTATAACACATTATTTGCCAGCGTGGAAAAAAGAGGATGTGAACATTTTTTTTCTTAATCTTTTTACACAAGAAGCGACCATTTAACCCTCCCTGAGAATCGGGGAACAAAGAGAAACTTGACTGCTCAATTGTGAGAACATGATGCAGTAATAAATCTTACTAGGCCTTTCCATGACCCTGACAGAACTGGTGAAGTAGTATCATTTTGTTTTTGTGGGGAACCTCTCAATTTGTGGAGAATCATGGAATATGAGGTGCAGAAGCTCGGTAGAGACTATTTTTTTTATTGAAAAATGGCCTGGTTGATTCTCTGTTTTCTACATCGTTAAATGTTGAATGAGCACTATTTGCTTGCATTGAACTGAGGCGTCAAGAAAATTTGTGTGCAAATGGCACTAACCCATGAGCTGCATTTCGTAGTTGTATAGAATTAGTTGTGGATTCTTCTTGCCGGTTTCTTGCACATTTTCAGTGTCTATGTGTGGATTTCGATGTTGAATGCCTAAAATTAGTTTGCAAGAGCTCCAGTACTAGATCAGGTATTCAGGTACATACATATACAAACCATCATATAACTATTTATTCCATTATTATCTGAAAACTATATACATATATACACCAGCATATAACAGTACAAGAGACTGTACATCTGGTTCCCAGTTCTCACTAGCTTCTTTAGAGGAGTACCGTTATGTGGAGAAAGATGGTTGCCAATGCACTTGTATATAACCCAGCATGTTGTACTACTAGTACCACAGATCATCAGACACAGGCTACCGATGGTTCATCATAATGGCACAACAACCTACTACAACTCATCCTTGACCTACCATAGATAAACAAAAAACCCAGGCAACTTATTTACTACTCATTCATCTACTTCTTCAAGTCTCACTTCAACATTCAGAGATTGCTGGTCAGCCATGAAGGCAAGCACCCTGCAAATGCAAAAGAAAGAACCAAGGACTGATAAGATGACATGCACATTTCGAGTTTTCAGCAACTAGATTGCAAGAATTGGTGTATAAACCATGGCGAAATTTTGTTCAACTCACATGGAACTGGGAAACTGAAGCATAGAGCTGGCTTGGGAGCTGGCTGTTCTTGCTCTGCAACAAGGATGTAGAACAGGCCCATGACGCCGGTGTGCTGGTGGTCACTGCTGTAGTTGGAGACGATGGTCAGCACCTTGCCATCCGTGACCTTGATTGATCCTGGCACGGATGCGTGCCCAGACGAGGTCCCGAGCGAGGGCCCGGGTACGGACGTGTGCCCGGGCGAGGTCCCGGGCAAGGGCCCGGGCACGGGGCGCGGGGCGCGGATGCGGGGCGCGGGCGAGCGCGGGCACGGTCCCGGGCTCTAACAATGAGCAGCAACACAGCCACCAGCAGCGCCACCACCCACATCGACGAGCCCCCGCCCCCGCCCCTGCCATCGCCGCCGACAGTCGGCTGGTGCACGGCCGGTGCATAATGTTGGCGCAGCATCCAGTAGCGGCGGCGGTGCTGGAGGACGAGGAAGAGCACGAAGACGGTGATGGCAGCGAGCGGCGCGGCGAAGACGCGGACGCCGATCTCGGCACGGCGCTCGATGGCCTTGTAGTCGACGTAGGTGGAGACGGAGAGGAAGAAGATGACGCCTGCCACCACCGGAGCAGCGCCGCTCCGATCGTTGGCTGCGGGCGGCGCCGGCGTGGTCGAGTTCGCCCCCTCGGTGCCCGGCGGCGGGCTGACCGAAGCAGGCGGCGGCTGAGTCACGCCTCTAGGGGTAGTTGACGGCGACGGTGCCATGGCCGCCGGCGCCAGTGGCGAGCTTGGAGTTGTCGTCGTTGGAGCAGGGGTAGGTGCCAAAGCTCCCAGCAACGGTGCAGGCGCCGGCGCCATAGGTGAAACCAAGGGAACAGGCGACGGTGCCAAGCTCGGCGTCGGCGTGGCCGTAGGCGCAGGCGATGGTGGCGAGGACTCCGGGGTCGGCATCGGCGCGACAGGAGGAGGTACAGCCGGCGGCGGCGTGTGGCGGCCGCTGCGGTCAGCCATGACGACGACAATGAGCTTCTCGCCGGCGCGGCAGTTGGCCTCATTGCCGCTGATGAAGAAGAAGGGGCCCGACCGGTCAAACGTGAACACCGTGCTGCCGTCGTCGAACCTGCCGCCGGCGAACGACGCCGACGTGTTGCACGCGTCGTACGCCCCCTCATCCACCAGCACCACGCGTGCGAGAGAAACGCAAAGGATTGTACGTATTTGCCTTTAAACACATAAATTAATCCTATAAGCTAATTACCATTTTAACCTTCTACCTTCAGTACCTTTTCATCGGTACCTTTTATTCTACTGTGTTAGATTAGAGACGATTAACGGTCCTAATTAATTCCAAGCACCGGAGAAAGTCTCGAAAGATTAATGTTGCGGCCGCCATCAGCATTAAGCTCGCGGATTCATCCTCTGCAGATGCCAACGTGGTCTGTCGAGAAGCTACCCGCCGCCGCTGCTCCACTCCATGGTGAGCCCTCGCGGCCCCGGCATGCCTCCCGGTGGCCTTCGACGGGTGCTTCCTCGCCTTCGTTTCCGCGCGTGCGGTAGCAGCAGCAGCCGGCCGCGGCGGCTTGGACGACGTTGGTTTCAGCTTTGGCCTCTCATCCGCCCTGGTCTTGTCGGAGGTGGTGGCTGGCCGTCGCTTCCCTCCCGTGGACGTCGCCGGCTGCTTCACCTTGTTGGCCTTGGCCATCTTCTTCCTGTCGCTGTCGTCTGATTTGCCGGCCGCGAAGCAGAAGCAGTTGTAGACGTTGAATTCTCCAATGGTGGAAAACTGCGGGCGTGCAGTTGACTGCGTGATTAAGGAGAAGCGCTGCTAGATTTATAGAGAGATCAATCGAGACAAAATACTTTAGAAAAGAATAACTTGGCATAATCAGTCTTGTTCGGACAAGGAGTCCGTGTCCTAACGTTTGCACGAGCGAGCGGGGAATTACTAGAATGCTAGGTCTCTAATAGCCGAGCGATGGCCAGGCATGCGATTACTTTTGGCCTCGCCCATATGCATCTCCACTGCATGACATTTTTTTCAAAAAGTTTATATATAGACTTTATATATATATATTTTATACCTATAATCTTTTGTCATAATCCTTTGTTATATGCACATTCTACGTAAGAAACTTTAATTCCAAATCATAATCTAAATCCGAATCTGAATTAGAATCAAAAATATAAACTTTATATATAGAAATTTTATACATATAAAAAATTCTACATAAAAAATCAAAAATGTTTCATGATGGAACTGTAAATCCGAATCCAAATATGAATTGGACATGTAAATT
Organism: Oryza meyeriana var. granulata; assembly: GCA_003991445.1. Taxonomy (NCBI): domain Eukaryota; kingdom Viridiplantae; phylum Streptophyta; class Magnoliopsida; order Poales; family Poaceae; genus Oryza; species Oryza meyeriana. Next base: position 100,476 of record RYFJ01001563.1, read on the forward strand.
TTCTGTGTATAAACTTACCCGAAATAGAAAAGGCACTGAAGCAACACGTGCATGGGATTACTAAAAAGATTATCGGGGGCAATTATGTGGGCGTGTCAAGCATGACCGCCTACACATTAGCCTTTTTGGAACCAGAATAGGGCATCCGCTTGATTTAGGGGGAAAGTCCACTTTACATTCCTAAACTATGGGTCGAGTTTCATTTGAGTCACTCAACCATAAAACCGAGTATACAGCGTCCCCACCTATCAAACTCGAGCAATGGAATCTCTCTGTAGTTTCGTCTTACGTGATACCCACATAGCATGTTGACTTGGTCTATGTCCCATTTGGCATCTACTTGTAATTAGGAAAAATAAAATACTCAATGAGACCCATATGTGAGTCAAAAAAATGATAAAAAAATAGTAGAACCACATATCAGTCGGCCCTCTCTCTCCATTTACCCTCTCTCCCTACCCCCCCCCCGCTCTCTCTCTCTCCCTGGACGGCACCGTCGAGTTTGACGAGCTCGCGTCCTCCCTCGCGGAGCTCATCCTCGGGCCCTGCCACCCTGCCGTTGCCGTCGATCAGGTGCAGCTGGTGGAGGCCTTCCTCGCTAGGAGCACGAACACCTCCCTTGCCAGCACGCTCCTCACCGTCCTCTAGGTTATCACTGAACTCAACCTAGTCATCTGCAAGGCCTATTTCTTCTTTGACAGCAGCTGGATCATGGATGGTGAGCTCACTGTTGCCGCCAACGACTCCTTTTCTTGCCAGTCAATTGAATTCAGAAAAAAAATGGTAATCGACACAATTAATCTTCACTAATTAATCTCTGTTAATTTCATCTTGGTGATGACGAGGCGGAAGTTGGTGCGGGCGGCGGCGGCAAGCACAAGGTCAGTAGGGGAGAGGAGGCAGCCGGTGGAGGAGCTTGGGGGCTCCTTCGTCCTTCGGCGGCAGCGGGGCGCTATCGGTGACGTCTTCAGAACTCCGCACTGCCGACCCCGACTTGGGGTGGATGGGCATAATCTCAAATTTTTCGGAGAGGTGGAGGGGTGAGGTGATGGCAGTGTGTTTTATTATTACATTTTGTTTTTTCATGTGACTGACATGTGGACCCACTATTATTTACTATTTTTGTTTGACTGACATCTAAGCTCCATGTAGACGCTACATGTGATGAAAACAAGGTCGCCACACCACATGGGTGCTACGTAGGACGCACCGTCCAAACCATCGAAGGACTTGATTTACACTTATTTTAATAGTTTGCAAATGCTCTATATCTAATTTTATGATTGAGGGATTAAATAAAACTCAGAGACATAAAGCGGTCTTAGTCCATCCAGCAGACCTGTGGTTTACTTTTGATGGCCCAAATCGTCTCCTATCCTCTTGCACCGATCAGCCCAGCCCACCTCACCTCACCTCACAATAAGATTTACACATGTTGAGCCAGTTTTTTTTCCTTTGCATAGAGTAATGCCACAGCACACTTTTCAATCTAAAATGCGGGAATATGATCAAAATTTTACTCTCTCCGTTTGCATATATTTGGCACGTTTGACTAAAAATTTCTTGCACAAATACTTGGCACTAGAATATTTCCAATACAAACTTTTCCATCTTGCCCTTCTGATTGTGCAGAGAAGAATTTAGAGAAATGTTGCATGTAATCAAAATTTATGTTGGTTCTAGCAATTCATTATCTGCCGAATGTTGCATCTAACAATAGATTGTTACAAGGGGCATTTTGGCCATTCTCTTGTTAAAAAGTTATTGTCTAAATATGCGTGCAGCAGTCAAAAGTGCCAGTATTTTTTTACGTAGTAAAGATAGCAGACCTACAAACAATTCCTAATTGGTTACGGTAGGTTTTTGTTCTGCCTATTTCTACTTCTACGAGTCAGATAAATGACTGTAGATTACTTGATCTACTAAAATAAAAGCTTAGTCTATTCTTGATCATCTAATGCGGAATCTAGGCTACTGACCGACATGATTTGAAGCCATTACAATGTCTTCGATCCTCTCGGTGAAGTCCGGTGTGGACGTAAAGGATGAAGCTCCTTGAACCGCACCGGTGCTCATCAGGGATGTAGTAGTGCGGGTGAGGTAGCGAAAGCCCTCCGGTCGCCACCTACACTGCCCAAGAATGGCCTTTCTCTTTCCTTCCAGCGCTCTGAGCATCAGCTAGAGTTTAGGGTTATCGGGAGATAGGAACCGTGAGAGAGATCGTCACCTATCTCACGGCCAGCCTCTTCCTTTTAATGTTGCGCTAAGGGAATCGGGGACTGCTTGAAAAAGGAAAGTCTTGGCGCACTTCCGACCATCACGCGTAGCTTAAATGGAAAGCGATCGTGATCGCTGTGATCATGCATGGCAATGAGTGGAAACAACCGTGTGTGATCACCTCGGGTTTCCATGCCAAGGGATTTAATTCCAACATTCTTCCCCTAATCTTCAGGCTAATGAATCTGTTCTTAGTAGAATAGTTTCCGAAGGCAACGCCTCAAGGTAGTTAGTCATGTAATACTAAAACTCCGGTACCTATAGTTCACTATAGAACTTCAAAAGAATTCTGTATAATTCTAATGGGAGTCAGTTGGGACTAATGCCCCTATATCCAGAATCACTGATTCAAAGGTATTCAGTTATTTCCATGCCGGCTATATGATTTTAAAATAAGTTGGGAGGTAAGCCTTTGGTTAGTGGATCTACGAGCATTGACTTAGTACTAATATACTCAACATTAATGGTTTGATTCTGGATTCTATCTTTCACAGCATGATACTTAATGTCGATGTGTTTAGCAACACCACTCGACTTGTTTTTACTCAAATAAAATACTGCGGCTTTATTGTCGCGGTATACTGTGAGTGGTTTTTCAATGATGTCAACCATTCTCAGTCTAGAGATGAAGTTCTTAAGCCATACGGCCTGTCCCGTAGCTTCATAACATGCCACAAATTCTGCCTGCATTGTCGACGATGCAATCAGTGTTTGTTTAGAGATTTTCCATGAGATTGCTCCTTCTACAAGAGTGAAGACATAATCTGATATTGACTTCTTAGTGTCTACACACTCGGAAAAATCAGTGTCTGAGTAGCCTAGGACTTCAAACTTGTCAGACTTTCTATATGTGAGCATGTAATGCTTAGTGCCTTGTCAATAGCACAGGATTTTCTTTACAGCCTTCTAGTGGTCTAAACCTAGATTCGACTAAAATCTGCCAAGCATCCCTGTTACAAATGCTAAGTCTAGACGCATACAGACGTGAGCATACATTAGGCTTCTGACAACTAAAGCATATGGTACCAGTTTCATCTGATCTGATTCTAACTTATTTCTTGAGCTTTGGAATAGTCTAAATTTATCCCCTTTAACTATTGGTGCAAGCGTCGTAGAGCATTTACTCATATTATATCTTTCTAATACTCCGCTAATATAAGCTTTCTGAGATAATCCTAATACTCTGTTAGACCTGTCTCGATGTATTTCAATGCCTAATACATAAGATGCCTCACCGAGATCCTTCATATCAAAATTGGATGATAAGACTCCTTCTGTCTCATGCAGCATATTACTGTCACTACTTGCTAATAGGATGTCATTCACATAGAGTACTAGTATTGTAAAGTTTCCATCCTTAATCTTAAGATAAATACAATTATCCACCTCATTCTCCTTAAATCCAAACTTCTTAATTATTTTATCAAATTTAAGATACCATTGCCTATATGCTTGTTTAAGTCCATAGATGGATTTCTTAAGTCTGCAAGCCAGATGTTCCTTGCCTTCCACAGCAAAACCCTCGGGTTGTGCCATGCATATATCTTCATGCAAGTCACCGTTAAGAAATGCAGTTTTAACATCTATCTGATGGAGTTCTAAGTTAAAATGAACAACAAGTGCCATGACAATTCTAAACGAGTATTTCTTAGAGACAGAGGAAAATATTTCATTATAATCTATTCCCTCTCTCTGTGAAAAACCCTTAGCCACAAGTCTTGCTTTGAACCTTTCGATATTCCCTTTAAAGTTAAGCTTAGTTTTATAGACCCATTTACAGCCTATTGTTTTCGCTCCTTGGGGAATTTCTATTAAGTCCCAGACTCCATTATAACTTATGGATCTGTTAACGCGAAAATTTGGTATGGATCTTTATTGGATTCGGTTAGGAAAAAATCATGGTTAACTGGCGGGAATTAAATCCAGAAGAAACCGAATTCAAGAAGGAATCGTGAAGACCATGGAGAGGCAGTTAGTATCTTATCTATAAATTAGGTAGAGATAATATTTTAGGAAACCTGATCTCGTACCCGATTAGGACTTGTTGTTTTTCTTTTTATAATTAGGAAACTCCTGTTTCGTATCCGATCAAGACTGTATCAACTCGGGGTATAAATACGTATGCCCGGGGACCATGTAAGCTATCAATCAGATCAATACAAACTTCGGCGCATCGCCACCCTATTCAACGGGTTCTTGCTTCTCGAGCCGGGCTACATCGGTTAAGTTTGACCTCCTGCGAGAGGGTAAGTCTCGTTACCCCGACTACCGTATCGGCTAGGACTTTCTCGGTTAGGTCTGATATTCTAGTCTGCCTACGGTAGTCGGCTTACCACGATATATCTATTCTGTCTACAGCTGCATCAGTTAGGTTTGATCTCGTAGGCCGAGTAGATATATCACATCACGCGTGCATAGGCTTATCGGCTTACTGGGTGTAACTTATCTTCAGTTTGTGCTGCATCGGTTAGGTCCGACCTACTAAACTGCGTGATAATTTATTCCTGCTAGGTCGATCGGTTTTATGCAAGTGTTTTATCGAAATGTATAGCCAATAAGCTATCATATTTTACATCATGATTGCATTAGATCTATCGGCTCATCGAGATTCTTTTATCGTTATTAATCTGTGCTGCATCAGTTAAGTTTGAACTACTAGATTGATAATGATAGATTTATCCTTGTTGAGCCGATGGGTGCTTATGTAATGTTCTATCGGAGTGCCTAGCCGATAGGTTATCTTTTATTAATTAAGGCCGATTGCATCGCTTCACGTTTTTGACACGCTACACCGTCATTGGCTTTTCAGCCGATACACAGTAATCGGCTATTTTATTTATTTATATTGTTATTGATTAGCTACATGGTTTATTTATTGTCTAAGCCATCATCGGCCTCCAGTCGATGTGTAAGTGCTTCGTTGATATCGGCCATCGGCCGATGGAGTGAGTCCAATTCGGCTTCCAGCCAATTGGCTCAATGGTCTAATATTTTCTATCTCCTTGTCAATTGCAGGGTCAAATTGACTGGCACGCCCACGAACCTCAAGATTTAGGACCTGCACTAGAGTTAAGCAAATCTTCCAGGTCTTCGCGTGTCTCTAGGCGCCAAACCATATCATCGGCTCGTTCTCAACACTACCGGTGATTTTCGGCGTCAACAGGATCTTAGTTCATCCTCCATAGCCTCAAGCCACTTGGATGAATGATCACTCATCATTGCTTCTTCGAATGAGGTGAGGTCATTTGCTTTCTCAATATCTTTGCCTAAATAAACCTCATAATAATTTGGAATAGCAGACCTCCTCTCCTATTGTAACCTTCTAAGTGGTTCATTATTGGTCACTGTTTGAGGAAGAGGTTCATAAGTAATCTGTTCATTCCGTTCTTCATTATGTGCCTCAGAAGTTTGTTGAGGATCGATATTTAAATCATTACTGTTCTCAACAAAAGGTGTACCATCAGAATTCACATCTGTTGTTACTTCATTCTGAGTCACTATGCTCTGTTGCACAATGGCCTCAAGTTGAGGTGGTGGTGCTATAATCTAAGGTACAATATGATTAATTTGAATATTATTCTCTTGGATATCTGGTATAGTATTACTCTGAATTTTCTTAAGATTGATCTCTCTTTCCTGTGAGCCCCTAGACTTCATTATTTTCTAAGAATACTGCATGCCTAGTTTCTACAAACTTAGTCGCGCGGTCTGGACAATAGAATCGGTACCCCTTAGACCTTTCTAGGTATCCAATAAAATGGCAACTCATAGTCCTAGGATCTAATTTCTTTTGCTATGGGTTGAATATTTTGGCCTCTATAGTGCAGCCCCACACACGTAAATATTTAAGTGTTGGTTTTTTCCCAGTCCACAATTCATAAGGTGTTTTGGGAATTTACTTACTGGGGACTCTATTAAGTATGTGGACAGCTGTCTTAAGTGCTTCCATCCATAAATTCACAGGTAGAGTAGAATGACTGAGCATAATGCGTACCATATCCATAAGTGTACTGTTACGACGCTCTGCCACTCCATTCTATTGTGGTTCTCCAGACATGGAATATTGAGTAACTATTCCATACTCTTGAAGATATTGTGCAAAAGGCCCAGAACTTTGTCCATAACTGGTATGTCTCCCATAATATTCTCCTCCTCGATCTGATCTCACTACTTTTATCTTCGTATTATGCTGATTTTCTACTTCCGCTTTGAAGATTTTAAACTTATCGAGTGATTTCAAATCTTTCCTTAATGGGGAAATTTATCCATAACGGGAGTAGTCATCCGTGAAGGTTATTAATGAGTCATAACCATCAATAGATGTTATAGAGAATGGTCCACATATATCAGTATGAATTATTTCTAATGAACTTGTACTCCTAATAGCTTCTTTCTTAATTGTCTTAGTGAATTTACTCTTGATACAATCTAAGTAATGATATGCATTCGAAAAGTCTAAGGGGGTGAAGTATCTTTTCTTTAAGGAGACGCTCCATTCTCCCCCTAGAAATGTGGCCTAAACGACAGTGCCACAATTTCGAAGACATCTCATTTTCATTACAGGCATTTACAACATTCATTACATTATCATCCAAAGAGAGTAAATAGAGCTTGTCTTGCACGATGGCAAGACCAATATCATTATTATTATACTTAATAATGCATTTGTTTTGCGAAATTACACTCATAACTAGTCTGAGTTAAAACCATTACAAATATAAGATTCCTCTTGATAGAGAGAGCATATAAGACATCGTAAAGTAACAGACTAAAGCCACTAGGAAGTCGAAGATGAAGTTCTCCAACAGCACGGACTTCAATCTGAGCTCCATCAGCCACTCTTAGGATTATGTACCCTCTTTTTAGGGTCCTCACGGTACGGAATCCCTGTAATGAATTAGCAACGTGTACAGTGGCATCTGAGTCAATCCACCATGTATCATGGGTAAATCAACATAAATGATTCATTAACATTAGAAACGAAATCAACAAAACTATTACCATGTTTAATAAGCCAAGCTTTGAAGCCTGGACAGTCCCTCTATGCATGTCCTTCCTCCATGCAAAATTTGCATAGGAATAGTGCAGCTGGAGCTTGTGCCTTGCCCTTCTGGCAACCTGAGGGCCCTGATTTGCCTGAGTGAGAGCTGGATTAGGCTTCTTCTTATTATTATAATTGTTCCTTTGGGAGTTGCTACTCTTCCCTTTATAGAATTTTCTTTTCCCACCAGCACTGTTGAGGAGGTTCAACTGTTCTTGCCTCTTATGCTTTTCAACTTTTTTGCGCTCCTCCTCCGCAACAGAGTGAGAAATTAACTCTGCTATGGTCCACTTATCCTCTGAGTGTTGTAATTAATCTTGAATGGACCCTGTTAGGAGGCAGTGAACTCATGATGAAGTGGACTAAGAAACCATCAGAGATGGTCATGTTCATGGACTTAAGCTCATAGGCTATGGCGGATATCTCTATGATATGTTTTCTAATGCCACCCTTATCATTATAATTATAGTGGTTTGTCATCATTTGCATAATTATTGTTACTAGCATAAGTCTTGAGAGAACTATTAAAATTCTCTTCAATATTAGCTAAGTATGTCTGCATATCAGTGGAATCCACAATAGCCCTAATAATAGCAGGGGAAATGTTATTCTTAATATACATAAGAGATATCATGTTAGATTTATCTCATGCTACTGATTTTTCCTCATAATGTTTCTTAAGTTCAATGTAATTATCATTAGTGTATAGAGGTTCCACATGAGGATCCTCTCTAATAGCATAATCATAATCCACGTGTATCGGACACCAGTTGCCAAAACATGGAAATCACATTAGTATAGGAGATAGATGTCCACACAAGGTACCTGAACATGCTGCTACTGAAGGTAAATGGGCACACACGATCTGCTACCCGTAACATCAAACTCAAACTAACTATCAGGAATGATATTATGCCGGGCTCCATGGTAAAAGACTAGATAATCTTCTATCATAGGTTTAGCCATCTTGTAAATTCATCTTCTTAATCTTTTAGCAAATTATTAACTGCTAGTATATTGTACCATAAAAATTCCTTTTCTTTCCATTACACGGATTATTAAACTAAAACAGGACAGAGCGATAACATGATTTTTTTTTCTTTTTGCCATTACACTATCGCTGCACTATTCCTTTTCTTATCAAAAAAATCTAAATTATCCATTTTCCCCAGTTTTGAGACACTTCAAATTATCCGTTGGTTAAAATTGCAAGACCCTATAAGCTACTATAGTGAATTGTGGACTGAACAAGGTAGCAATAGTAAATTAGCAAGCTCACATTAGTCACATATATGATATAGGAAACGTAGCAGTAGATTTCTTCGACACAAAGCAGAATGAAAGGGAAAATCACTGCTGATATATTTATTTAGATGACGCTACTAACACACAAAATTTCGAAAGTAAAGGACAAAGTGACAAACAACACGACACACACAAATAACAGCAGAGTTGCTAGAAAAAGATTAATAGCAGTAGTTGCAACTTTAGACCCCCTAAAAGCCATCGGGTCCAGACTCCCCAGATGCACAGCATACCCAGCTGTTGGCATTGTGCTCTCTTCTATGCACGGCCATTGGAGTCCATCTTGGCTGATGAGCAAGCCCTGATTACTTCCCTCTGGTTTTCCTAAATGTTCTATAACACCATTGCCATGTAGTAAGGTACCACTTCAAGTACCATTAAGCTGTGACAATAAATCATCAAAAGAACATGCCTCATCATCATCTCCCTTGCAATGTCTAGCAACATGTTGAATTCCCATGGATTGATCCGATGCATCATCACAACCTGGGATAGCCAGGAATGTGTGATGTAACTGGTAGTCTGTGCTATCCTCTAATTCTCCAGTCAATACACCACCACTATCTCCATTGCAAAACTGATTTTGAGTATAATCATACATGTTGCCATCTAGCAAGATATTGCCGGAGATATCAGCATTTTCTCGTGTCAAGTTGGTGTTATGACGTTGGTCGAGAGCCCCTTCAAATGCAATGCTGTCATTATCTGCTTGCTGCTGATATTGATTGTGACAGTAGCAATTATCTCCATTGCAGTGTGGTGTGATCATAAATTGATCAACCAAGCACAATGGTGGTTGCTCATGGTTGTACCATACAGGGTGTTCCATATGGACAGTTTGTACCATGTCGTCGTTGCCCTGAGAAAAGCTTGGCATGAGTGCATCTTCTTCTCCTTGAAACATCATTTCCACGGAAGAGGGATCAAAGAACTCATAAGGATGTCCAGTAGTTTCTCCAAGTGTTGATGTTTCGTGCTGCTTTTCTTGCACCTGCGAAATAGTCTGTGCGTCCCTCTTCCCCTTCCTCGTTGTCTTTCTTTTGCGATCGTTGCCACTCTTCCCCTCTTCTCTGGCCTTCTTTTCTGCCTCGTATGTCTGCTTCAACTGTATAGCACATAGGACATACTGATCCATCTGCAAATATATTAATCGATCATGCATGGCATGCCATTAATTAATGTAGTAGTAAAGCTAATATATAGCCAGGTTTACATGGATCGTTTGTATCCGCATATCTTGCTCATAGCAAGTCAGCATATTAATTTACATGTCCCTAGCAACGACATTTACATGTCATTTTTAAAAAAGAAGTCAAAACAATTGCTATTAACATTTAAATGAGGCAGGTTTATGTGTACAAATGGTCAACACAACCTGAAGAAAGGTTTTTGTAGGTATCTAGCTCAAGGCATTGGGTAATACTACTTCGTTATGTTAGCTGGCTTCAAATGCTTTTAGCAATTCATAGGTACGGTACAGAAACTTTAGAAACAAAAAATTGAAATCAAATCTTTTTTTTCTAAATTTGAACCTCCACTACTAAAAAACCGAGATTTCGTGAGGGTTAAAATACTGTCATGAAAAAATTTTCGTGATGGTCCACCCTCACGAAAAACCTCTCACGAATCCGAATTATTTTCATGGCGGTCCTCACCTCTACAAAAATTACGAGGCCACCCGGTCTGTATTTCATGACGGTGGGTACTCACTGTCGGAGTTTTGACGGGAGCCAGTGTTTTAGTGCTGGTATAATCGCATCTGAAATGCTCACGCTACCGGTGGGTTTAGTTTTTTCTTGTCCAAGTAGAGAGGCGATGATACTGTACATTATTTCGTGAAGGGACAATCATTTTCGTGGCGGTTTAAAAAATACCTTCACGAAAACAACTACTTTTCGTAACGGTGTGTCAAGCACCGTTACGAAAATATGTTTTCGTGGCAGGTTTTGCTGCACCGTCACGAAAATTGTGATTTTCGTGAGAGTGTATCTAATACTCTCACAAAAATTCAACACCGTCATGAAATCTTGATTTTCTGGTAGTGATCTTTAGCTAAATTTAAACAAAATCAATTTTTTTCACTAAAGACACATCCTACCAGGACCTATGATAGACCCAAAATTTCGGAAATTTAGAGCTAAATTGCATGGCCTAATATAATTAATCCATCCTATGTTTTAAGAGTAAATTCGGTTGCTGTATATTGCATGGAGCGTACTGTACTTTTATATTTTGATGTTACTAAATATTTTTTTCAGATAATTAAAGCTTGTCCATGGAGAAATAAGATGCCAAATAATAATATCACCTGTTATTTCTAGCTTTACATATGAAACATTTACGCAATCATCCCACATCCGTAAGGTAGTGTGGATGGCTGGGTTAATGTGCTGGATGTCAACCTTTTTAATGTCTCCTAGTTAAGAATGTGGTATCTAGGAAAACTCTAATTAGTATAAAAATATAAGATACATATCATTACAACTATATGGTATGCAAGATCATATCATACATGGTCTATGTGGAAGAGGATGGTACCTGAGATTTATTTTTCAAGATATACTCATGCATGCTCCACTTGTCGTCCTCAACAGAGCGAATAGATTTATAAGTGAGAACCCTCTTGGTGCCAATAATAGTCTCCTGATCTATCCCTGCCTTCCTACGAATATGTATCACACTTCCAGTCGCACTCCAGCTACCCTCCTCGAGCCCATCCACCACCACCTTTCTGTTCGGCTCATCCTGCTTCTTGCTTTTCGACGGCTTCCTCCTTGTGAAGAAGTACCACCTATTCTCCCCATAACCCTTGTATTTCTCTACATGCATGTGCATACATTCATGTCAACAAGTTAATTACTTCCTTGTAAAAAAAATATAAGGTGTATTTTATTTATTAGGATAAGGTTTTGATCAACTATTACATAATGATAAGTAAATAATTTTGAATATGAATCTAATACCAAGTTTTTGTCATAAAAATTATATCACAGCAGATCAAAATCTTATTCTAATGTAACAAAATATACCTTATATTTTTAGACAGAGCATGATAGCAACTTATAGATGTGTAATTAAAAGTAACTGAACATTAATTTCTGCAATTGATTAAGAAAGCAAAGATTAATTACCGATCAATTTGACAGGATCCCAGCTCATAATGTCAACCTCGTTGATGAAATCAAGAGGCGGCCTCTGTCCCTCGATCTTGCTGCGGAGGTAGAAGTCGACGAGCTCCTCGTCTGTCGGAGCGAAGTGCAAGCCTGGAGGCAACATCAGCTGCGGCACCAGCTCATGTTTCCGTCCATTGCTCGCCGGCGCTGCCGACCCTTCGCCCCCGTTGCTTTGCATTGTCGTCCGACGTATAGTGTTTGTGTGGCACGTATGGCTGATGAAAGAGAAAAAAAAAGGAAAGTAGGTATCGGGACAAACTATTTATACAGTACGCTGGTAGTTAATTAAGAGAGTTGTAATACACTTGCACTTTTTTCAGGAAAATACACGAATATCGGTTTCATACTAGTTGTAGTTGTACTTTGGATCTGTCTCTACGCGCAAAATTTTATGTCGGATGAGCCATGGTCTTTCAAAAAAGTCGGATGGGCCACGTTGAACCTGGTTCGGTCTGCACTGCGTAGGCTGCAACTCTGCTAGGCTTGGCAAAATGGCCCAGTAAATTGCTCTCCCAAACAAGGCCCGTTTATCGTTGATTTTTCACACTGATCGATGTCTGGCATCGCGTTTTATTAGAGTTGATTTTTCACACGTTTAGCGGTTTATTAATTATACCGTTTTAATTGGTCGTTGACTCGTTAGAATTTGTCTCTAGATAATATCACTTGTTATAAATTTTTTTCGCTAAAAAGAATGCTGTTAATATTTTTGAGAATTTTTTATATCTAGGTGCTTGTGATTTTTTTCCAAAGAAAGTTACATGATATTTAGAAAAAAGAGCAAACATCTCATCAAGAGATGAAAACACAGTTTCCCTTCTCTCAACGGTGTTTGATTCTGTCCACGACATTTGTCTGTTGTCCACCTAGGAGGCGACTGTCTGGGGACATGATTGTATGCAATGGTTCTGTATACTAATTATTATGGAAAACACGTGAAGTTATAATTACCTTCCTTACATAATATACTTATGCCCCGTGTTGTTCAAGCGAGCGGCTCGGACCCAAAAAGGCTATTTAGCGAACGTTCGCATGCAGGGCGTCTGCGCAAACGCCCCTCTAACCTTTTTATTTTGGCACCACCTTTCTTTTATAGAAACTTTATACACGTAAACTTTATATATATAAAGTTTATACATGAAAAGTTTACATGTCCGATTCAAATTCGGAATTAGAGTTCCAACGTAGAAATTTTATACAAATAAACTTTTTTTATTTATATATATAATGTTTTCTATGTATAAAGTTTCTACATACATATATATAGTTTATACGTCCGATTTTAGATTCTAATTTGATTTGGATCTAAGCAGTGATTATACGGCTACTTCTTTCCTATACAGCATGTCATATCATAGCGCATCCGTATCCACAACCGTATATATATATGTTTTAGTTGTCATATAGTTACAACCAAGTGTTGTCTCTTATTTAAAAGAGACCCTAGGATAAGATCCAACTCTACTTCTGTGATAACAGCTATTACAATTCAAAGTCCTAATTTTAACCGGCACTTTACATATATTCGACACAAATTTTAATACATGACTTGAACTTTAGTGGATTAAATCGTTCAATTACAACTCCACTGCCTCACCAAAAGTACTCCCAAATTCAAATTTGTTTGAGTACTCCCCCTCAGGGAAAAAAAGGAGAGGAGAGCAAACAACATAACTTGAATCGATCAGTTTAAATTATTGAAGTCCAATCCCTTCTAGCAATCCAACTGGCCTTATGGCATATATTTTTAGATAATCATAAGTCACGACAAAATATGTAAAGCCTATTATACGTGTGCGAACTGGATAGTCGAGAAGCCCGCAACATTATCCAAACCACAAAAACAGAGAGAAATAGAAAGAAAGAGAAAGGTTCTAGCTACGTAAAAAATACACGATCGGTACATCAAAAATACACCTCGCTGATCCTTCGCCTAACGCTTTGAAGGCATTTGCAAAACCATCGGATATTCCCAACGCCGACGCCAGTCGAGAAGCCGGCCGCCGCCGCCGTTCCATCTCATAGTAAGGCCGAGCGCTGCTTTTATAAGCGGCCGCCGTCGCCGTTGGATGTGTGGAAGCAACTGGGTTTGGTACTTTGGTCTTCTTGGCCTTGCTGGAACTCTTCTTCTTGTCGCCGCCGGTGTTTGACTTGCCGCCGGCGGCAACGCCCAAGAAGCGGTCGAATCCTCCCATGCTGCAAAAGCGGCAGGCAATGGATCGATCGATCGCGACTGGTTGCACGAGTTGAGTTGGTTGTCAATTCTCAAGTTGTAGCTCTAGATTTATAGGCGAAAAGAATCGAGTGTTGTTCGGCCTCGGAGTGCCACCGGACCGACGGCTGAACGTTCGCGCGCGAGGGAACAGCGATAGCTATTCCACAATCGGAACGGACTCTATTGCAAACGAGGCTTGTTCTCTCCCGATGTAACGGCTTCTCCCAGCGTGCGCGTGCGCGTGTTGGTTGGGTTGGGGTGTGGAGTTTGGGTTTTCCAATTAAATGGCTGAAGTAGATTGACGGTTGGGATAACTTTGAATTTTGTATAATAATAGCAAAGTACTCATGCTCGTTCAATTCGTTTCTTCCATGATTAAAAAAATTATGCATGATATGTTATGGGGTATTTGGATGACAGGAAAGCTTCATTGTACTAATTATTAGTAATTCAATCATCAATTATTAGGCACAGGCAGCAGATGCCATGAGATTTCTAAACATTTTCAAAACCTCAACTCCAACTACACAGAATGGCTTATGTTATGTTTTGATTATATGTCGAATCTTGTTTCTTTCCCTCAAGGCTAGCCACTCAAAAGAAATATGTATTGCTCCTCATGTAATTGAGAGAGATCTAGGAGGCACACTAATATATACTTAGGATATATTTTAAGGTTTGACGTCATAAATCCCAATAATTTAACACTTCACAACAGCATACTCTTTCTGTGCAAAACCAACTATGACTGAGGTATCGCTCTACTCGGGTTACCTAATTCTCCAGGTCTATTCTTATAGGAGAGATGCACTCGTCCTGCCTGTTTCTTTGACTCGATCCTTAACTGACCAGGGCCGGCATTAGTCTTTTCTAGAACGACCCAAATTCTTCCATGCCACCCCAGTCAAAAATGGTTTTGTTACTTAGTTTTTGATTTTTGCAAACAGTTCTTTGTGTGACTTGCAAGTGGCATTTGATGTCTCCACTCGCATGAAATGACGACCGCCCTCTACCCAGAACGATCGTCTCCATCCAGATATTAGCATCTAGTAAGCAACACTAAGCCTTGTGAACGCTTGACTTGCGTAGGTAAAATAATATACTGCATCAAGGAATATGGAACAATATTAAGGAATGGCTTAAAATAAGAATTTAGGTACGCGATTTCAATATAGCATGCAACTTCTTTGTAAACAAAATATTTTCATAATAGGTACAACATGTCCAAGGAGGAGGGCGTGGTGACTTCCCTTACTATGCTATAGCAACTTCCTCCTCTGTGTCAAGAGATTCGTCGTCGCAAATGTAACCTAATCGGCGGCGATTAATAACTTCGATCTCAACTTACTAAAAAAATAAGGAACAAATATAAAAAAAAGGTAAAATACCAAACTAGTGCCATTGGGTAGACCTTGATTTTAGATAAATTTTAGTGAAAGTTTCACTCGATTTAGACTTAGAATGAGATATGAACTTTTAATGTTTCAAATTTGAATTAAATCGAATTAATTGAAAAGGGCAATGTTGGAATATTCCCTTATTTCTCTGAATTATTTTTCTTAATAAAAAAGGTTTTCTCACTGACAGGTGAGTCCCAGGGGAGGTTGGAGAGGGGTGCTCCTTCGGTCAGCCCTGTCACTGACGGGTGGGACCGAGGTCCCAGTTAGCTAGGTCAGTCCAGCTGACTAAGGCCTAGGGCCCATAGGTCGGTGACACGGGGTAGGAAGGGAGGAGGTGGATTATATTCTCCTCTACTTATGTGTGGGGCCTAGACGTCAGTGGCACAGAACTAAAACATAATCCTAAGTAGATTTTGCTAATGACAGGGTGCCCACATGTCTGTGACTTAAGTGGCCATTAAGCTAGTCACCATCAGTAGCGTTTTGGGTTGGGGTCCACACGTCAGAGGCTAAGGCCTCTGGCCTTCTTCTTCCTCGTGCCAGGCGCGAGGCCGAACGCCTTGGCTCGTTGCACCGGCGGCCATGGTGGCTCGACGGGGGCCCATACGAGGTCGCCAGCTCTCAGGGCTTTGGTCCTCGCCGGCGGCAAGATCTGGGGCCTCGGTTGCTCATGGAGGGACAGTAGATTGGGCCATAGGGGCAGCAAACTACAACGCAAAGGATCGGACGGCGGTGGTGCGGCGATTGTGGCGGTGAGGCAGCGCAATCGGGCGCAATCCCATCGGCGGAGAAACTAGGGGCAGGGAGGAGATGGCCAGCGAGAGTTCTCACCTTGTGGTAGCAGGGAAGCAGCACAGTCCGGATCGTGGTCGACGCGGGGTGGAATAGAGCACGGTGGCGAGGTGCGGTTGAGGCAGGGCAAAGACGGGCTTGTTGTTCGTCCGGGGGTGGCGGCGGGGGTCGTCTCCTTCTGGCTCCAGCGGCTGTCTCCCTTCCTGTGGCAGAGCCGTTGGGTGTGGCAGAGTGAGGACGGGTTGGTGGCGAGACAGGCGACGCGGGAGGGTGGAAGCTTTTGACCTCCTAGAGGTCCAATGCGAGCTCGTACGGCGTGGCTTGCTTCTAACCGATGGTTCGTACAGTGCGGCGGGAGGGCGAATGGCGGAGCGACGTGGGGGGTGGATGTGCTGCTCGGCGTGCTCCTCTGCCTTAATGGGGCGGCGCGCGCGTGGCCGAGGGGATGGGGACGCAACGGGGCTGGCGAGTACGAGCGATGTCAGCGGCTAGAGCTCGGGCGTGGGCGTCGGGGTAGACTTAGGCACTGGTGGAGGGGAATGGCTGGTCGCGTTGCATCACCATAACGGCCGACGGCGACCGGGGATGGCACTGAGGCTGTGGCCGGCGTAGGCGAGCAGTTCGGCTGTGAGTTAAGCCTTGCGCTGTAGAAAGTTAGAATCTCACGTCACTCCCTGCTGTACGAGTACACGAACACGTCGTAAGGCCATGCCGAGAATGGGTCGCGTACGAGTCTCCAACCGCGGTCGTGGGCAACGTCACGGACGTGCGATGGACGCGTCGTGGGCACGACGTGCGGATGTTTTGTGTTTGTAAATTCGCAATAAAAGGAGTAGGAAAGAATAGAAAACGCTGCGGGGTTTTGAGCAGCATCAAACTCTCTGTGTTCCAAGTATTCGCGTGTGTTCTTGTGTTCTTCGTCCTCCCGGCCGGAGCCTCCGGTTGAGCAGGCCCCGGGCGCGGACCCGGGCACGGAAGCGAGGGCCCGGGCATGGACGTTGACCCCGGGCGAGTTCCCGGATGCCGGGCGCGGGCGCAGGCACGAGGGCCCGGAAGCTGGGCGCGGGCGCGGACACGCGAGGACCCGGTCCCCGGCCGCAGGCGCGGCCTTCCGGGCGCGCGCTAACAAGGCGCGGACATGAGGGCCCGAAACCGGGCACGGGCGCGGACACGCGAGGACCCGGACCCCGGGCGCAGGCGCGGCCTTCCGGGCGCGTGCTAACAAGTGGTATTAGAGCAAGCTAGAGGTCCTGCGACTGCCATGGCATCTCCAAGGGGGTCCCGTGGTCCTACCCCGCCGGGAGCCGACAAGGCGGGGACGTCCGGCGGCGGCGGAGGCAAGAGGTCACCGTTGCGCTCGCTATCACCACGTCAACGTCGTTCTCCGCCGCGCCGTTTGCGCACCCGGGACACAAGGCATCCACGGGAGGTCGTTATCGAGTGCGTGGTCAGGGAGACTGGCGGCTCCGGCAACTGGCCGCAGCTGACGAAGACCAACTACAATGAGTGGTCGCTGTTGATGAAGCTGAAGCTTCAATCCCGTCATCTGTGGGACACCGTCGAGCACGGCGACGTCGAGTTCCACGACGACCGCACCGCACTGGACGCCATCTGCAGCTCGGTTCCGCCGGAGATGATTCCCACACTCGCGACCAAGGAGTCGGCGAAGGATGCCTGGGAGGCCATCAAAACACTCCGCATCGGCGACGATCGCGTGCGAAAGGCTACGGCGTAGAATCTCCGCGCTGAGTACGAGGCGATCAAGCTCCGCGACGGCAAGGCGATCAAGGACTTCGCCCTGCGCCTGACCGGGATCGTTCAAAGGTTGGCAACCCTCGGCGATCCAGAACCGGACGCCAAGGTGGTCGCCAAGTATCTGCGCGTCGTGCGTCCAAGGTACAAGCAGCTCGTCATCTCCATTGAAACTCTTCTCGATATCTCGCAACTCTTGATCGAGGAGATCACGGGGAGATTGAAGGCGGTGGACGACATCGAGCCCTCCCCGCCTCAGGCTGCCGGCGGCAAGCTGCTTCTCATTGAGGAGCAATGGATCGAGAGGTACAAGAGGCACGAGTAGGAGTCTGGCCGAGGCCACTCCAGCTCTGGTGGCCGCGGCAAGCGCCGCGGGAGTGGCCGTGGCCGTGGCGCAGGCGGTGGTACTGTCTCACGCATCGGCTCCAGTGCGGGCCGAGTCAACCCTGACGACATCTGCAAAAATTGCGGTAAGAAAGGCCACTAGGCCAGGGATTGCCATAGCAAGAGGAAGGAGGAGCAGGTTCACGTGGCCCAGGATGACGAGCCGACGCTGCTCCTCGCCCTGGGCATGGTGGACGATGGAGGGGCTCACCCTGAGTCCTCCACCTCGCCGCCACTGCCGCCACCAACCCAGGAAGGCGCCACTGCGACTCCGCGCCAGTTTGAGCTTGTGGAGGAGAAGGTGTTCGCCGCATTCGACGCGGCTGAAGACCAGGACCCGAAGCGCTGGGTCCTGGACACCGGAGCCACGAACCACATGACTGGTTCTCGCGCTGCGTTCTCCGACCTCGACACCGGCATCGTCGGCACGGTGCATTTCGGTGACGGCTCCGTCGTCAAGATCGAGGGCCGCGGGACTATCCTGTTCGCGTGCAAGAACGGGGAGCACCTCGCCCTCCTTCAACGTGTACTTCATTCCCCGCCTCACTGCCAACATCATAAGCGTCGGGCAGCTCGACGAGGTGGGGTTCCAGGTGCTCGTAGAGGGAGGAGTGATGCGAGTTCGAGAGGGAGGAGTGCCGCCTGCTCGCCAAGATTCACCGAAGCCCAAGCCGGCTCTACATGCTCGACCTCAACATTGCACGGCCGGTGTGCTTGGCGGCGCACGCCAAGGAGGACGCATGGCTATGGCACGCCCGATTCGGGCATGTCAACTTCGGCGCGCTCAGGAAAATGGGACGGGAGGCGCTCGTCCGCGGCATGCCCCTGCTGACCCAGGTCGAGCAGGTGTGCGATGCCTGTCTGGCTGGCAAGCACAGACGCACGCCGTTCCCGCAGCGCGTTCTGGCGCGCTCAACGGAGGTGCTCCAGCTGCTGCACGGGGATCTCTGCAGCCCCATTACTCCTCCGACACCTAGCGGCAACCGGTACTTCCTCCTCCTCGTTGATGATTATTCACGGTACATGTGGATCGCGCTGCTTCCCAGCAAGGACGCCGCGCCCTCGGCGTTCAAACGCATCCAGGCCACAGCTGAGCATAAGACCGGCAAGTGTGTCTGTGCTCTCCGCAAGGATCGCAGAGGAGAGTTCCTGGCGGGCGACTTCGAGCAGTACTGCGCCGAGCTCACGGTGCCATACTCGCCCCAACAAAACAACGTCGTCGAGCGGCGCAACCAGTCGGTGGTCGGGACCGCTCGGTGCATGCTCAAGGTGAAGCAGCTCCCGAGCGTGTTCTGGGGGGAGGTGGTCACGACGGCCATCTACTTGCTCAACCGGTCCTCGTCCAAGAGCATAGGAGGCAAGACCCCCTACGAGCTCTGGACCGGAAGCACGCCGGGCGTTCAGCACCTATGCACCTTCGGCTGCATCGCGCACATGAAGGTGACGACGCCGAATCTGAAGAAGCTCGATGACCAGAGCCGGCGCACAATCCTCGTCGGGTATGAGGCGGGCTCCAAGGCCTATCGCCTGTACGATCCATTGACGAGGCGGGTCCATGTCAGCCGCGACATCGTCTTCGACGAAGCCGCTCAATGGACCTAGGCGGGAGAACTCGCCGACGTCGCTGACGACTTCAACATCGAGCAGGACACCGTGGATCAGCCCCAGCTGATCACTGTGACTACGTCGACCACTACGGCAGCGCCGTCACCAGCGTCCAGCTTGACATCACCCGCGCGGACGTCTGCGCCACCGTCGCCGTCCCACGACGTCACGCCACTGACACCAACTACACCAGCACAAGCTGCTGGGCAGGAGCTGGAGTTTGCCACGCCACCGGACACTGATGAGGCTGATCTGGATGTTGATCACGATGATGCTCCACTCCGTTTTCGTAGGCTGGACAACGTGTTGGGGCCGTCCACATCACCAGGCCTGGCGCAATGGGAGACAGCAGAGCATCTGCTTCTGGCCAGCGACGCTGAGCCATCCACCTTCGCTGAGGCGCAGAAGCACGAGTGCTGGCGCCACGCTATGCTCGACGACATGACAGCGATCGAGGCAAATGGCACCTGGGAGCTCGTCAACCCACCGCCGCGAACAAGACCCATAGGGCTCAAATGGGTCTATAAGGTGAAGAAGGATGCAGCCGGGATCATCTCCAAGTACAAAGCCCGGCTGGTCGCAAAGGGCTATGTGCAGCGGCAAGGAGTCGATTTTGATGAGGTGTTCGCGCCGGTGGCGCGGCTGGAGTCCGTGCGGCTCCTTCTTGCACACGCCGCGAGCGAAGGTTGGGCTGTCCATCACATGGATGTCAAATCTGCCTTCCTCAACGGCGAGCTGCAGGAGGAGGTTTACATCGAACAGCCGCCCGGTTTCGTCCTCAAGGGAGAAGAAGGGAAGGTCCTGCGCCTTGTCAAGGCGCTCTACGGCTTGCGGCAAGCTCCACGGGCCTGGTACGCGAAGTTGGATCGCTCCCTACTCAAGCTTGGCTTCAGGCGCAGCAACTCTGAGCACGCAGTGTACCTCTGCGGTAAGGGCACGCGCCGTCTTGTCGTGGAAGTATACGTCGATGATCTGGTGATCACGGGCGGCAGTGCTGGTGACATCGACGAGTTCAAGTCACAGATGAAGGCTACGTTCCAGATGAGCGATCTGGGATTGCTGCACTACTACCTCGGCCTGGAGGTGACACAGTCGGCGGATGGCATCACCGTTGGGCAAAGCGCGTATGTGGCAAAGATCCTGAAGAATGCCGAGATGGCTGGGTGCAATCCTTGCAACATCCCGATGGAGCCACGCCTCAAGCTGAGCAAGGCAAGCACTGCACCCGCCATAGACGCAACCGCCTACAGGAGCATCGTCGGCTCGCTGCGGTACCTGCTGAACACCAGGCCAGACTTGGCCTACTCGGTGGGCTATATCAGCCGCTTCATGGAGAAGCCAACCACCGAGCATCTGGCAGCAGTCAAGAGGGTGCTGAGATACATCTCAGGCACACTGGACTTCGGCTGCCACTACACGAGGAAGAAGAAGGACGTGCAGCTCATCGGCTACAGCGACAGCGATCTTGTCGGCGACATTGACACGCGCAAGAGTACTTCGGGCGTGGTCTTCTTCCTCGGCAACAATGTCATCACCTGGCAGTCACAAAAGCAGAAGGTTGTTGCTCTGTCTTCTTGTGAAGCGGAGTACATCGCCGGGACTATGGCCGCTTGCCAGGGCGTATGGCTGGCTCGCCTCCTTGCGGAGCTCAAGGGCGAGAAGGCAGGCGCGTTTCAACTCAACATCGACAACGAGTCCACCATACAACTCAGTAAGAATCCTATCCTCCACGATCGCAGCAAACATATAGATACAAGGTTCCGCTACATTCGCGAATGCATCGAAGAAGGAAGGATGAATGTCGCCTCCATTGGCACCACTGAGCAGCTGGCGGACATCATGACGAAGGCCCTAGTGCGTGAGCGTTTCTGTGAACTACGCGCTAAGCTCGGCCTCGTCAATCTCAAACAGATGCGCAAGGCTTAGGAGGAGATTTGTGAGTTAAGCCTTGCGCTATAGATAGTTAGAATCTCACGTCATTCCCTGCTGTACGAGTACACGAACACGTCGTGAGGCCATGCCGAGAATGGGTCGTGTACGAGTCTCCAGCCGCGGTCGTGGGCGACATCACGGACATGCGATGGACGCGTCGTGGGCACGACGTGCGGATGTTTTGTGCTTGTAAATTCGCAATAAAAGGAGTAGGAAAGAATAGAAAACGCTGCGGGGTTTTGAGTAGCACCAAACTCTCTGTGTTCCAAGTGTTCGCGTGTGTTCTTGTGTTCTTCGTCCTCCTAGCCGGAGCCTCCGGTTGAGCAGGCCCCGGGCGCGGACCCAGGCACGGAAGCGAGGGCCCGGGCACGGACGCTGACCCCGGGCGAGTTCCCGGACGCCGAGCGTGGGCGCGGGCACGAGGGCCCGAAAGCTGGGCGCAGGCGCGGACACGCGAGGACCCGGTCCCTGGCCGCAGGCGCGGCCTTCTGGGCGCGCGCTAACAAGGCGCGGACACGAGGGCCCGAAACCGGGCGCGAGCGTGGACACGCGAGGACCCGGACCCCGGGCACAGGCGCGGCCTTCTAGGCGCGCGCTAACATCGGCGACGAGACGACTCAGCCATCATCATGGCGGCTGTGGCGCGTGCGTGTGCACCGATGGGATGGGGCAAGGCCGGCGTCAGCAGCATGGTCGGCGATGAGGTCAAATCTCACCATGGACGAGCTGGCCCAGCGATGCCGACGACATGGCGCGAAGGCTGGTGCGGGGCACAGCGTGGTCCTTGGCCCGATCGGATGGGGGAGATGACCGAACGAATGGTCTCGCACGTGCGCTCATCAGCTTGGTGTGGAGATCGGCTGGCGAACGGTTGCGGCGGCCTAGCTCAGCGGTTCCCTAGCTGGGCCATGCCAAGCTGCTGTTTGTGCTGTTGTTGCTACTCGAGCTGCTGTGGGCCAAGGGGAAAAGAAAGAGGCTGGCCCAGGTAGGATTTAGAGAAGGTTTTAGCCCAAAGGAATTATTTTAGCATTATCTACAAGCTGAAATTTTCCAAAAATAGAGGGAAAGGTTTTTGGGAGAAAAACCCTAGGCTTTGAAATTAATATTCCATTAGGGTTTGAGATAGATTTGAAGTTTTAATAAATTTAATGGTAGCACTGGCAAGAAATAAAAATAAAAATGGAACTCCAGGAGATCCAGCATGATGCAGCTTTTCACAAAATTTTTATTGGTTCCAATTTTTAGTTTCTAATTTTTACTCCTAAATTTTTAGGATGTTACAGGTTTAGAAATCAAAAACCAGCTAGTGGGGCCGATTTAGAGATCAAAACTAGCCTCTAGGCCAATTTTGATCGATATAGGGATAAACACCTATCTCATGGGCGAATCGGAAGGTTTACAGGAAAGGCCTATAAAGGATATCGCACTCTCGCAGCAAAGATGGATGATTTTCGGTGCAAATGAACAAAGATGGACGAACTAGGGTACTAGGTAAAAAGTAAAATAGAAGACATGGATAAAAAGTAGAAAAATAGAGCGGTTCGATTGATCGATTATTGGGGACAGAGCTCTATTGAATCATCCATAGTCCTTATAAAAGGGTTGGTCTTGCCTCGACAGAGCCTTCTCCATGTTACACCTAAGGAAACATGAGAACTGCCTAAATTGCACTCAGACTCAAAGTTATCGGTCCGACCATTGGGCCTCTGTCGGTCTGACCACCATTGTGCCGCCGGTCGGACCGGCCACCTATGGATGATCAGACCAGCCTTCTGGAGATGGTTCGGGTCTTTTCTAAATTTGGCCTCCTTATGCTGTAGGGTTACAGGTAGGCTACGATAGCGCAAAAAACAAAATTTTCTACTGTGTAAACCAGAAAACCATGTGAGTAAAATATCATGGATTGTTACCACTTGACACGTAGAAAAACAGAAGCAGAGTCGAAGTAACCAGATCCAACGAAGCGTACGCCGACATAGAGGAAGTAGTCGATCTACTCAACCCGATCGTCACCTCCTTGCGCGATCGTCTTCTCACGTTCCCTGCTGACCAACGCCGCAACGCAGCAACGTCTCGACCGGTATCCACACATCCAGGGTTGGAACGCCGTGCGCAGAAGTGCTAGTGCCTGTGCGCGGCTAGGGTTTGGCTCATGGGGAGAGGTGCAGCCAGGGTTTTGTCATGAAGAGAGACTTTCCACCGTGTCTTATCCCTGAATATATAGAGCATCTAACTGGGCCTTGCAGGCCCATTAGAAATTCTATTCTAATCCCTATCCAAACTGAACCATATTCGGATCTCTATCCCAACACTTCGTTCTAACTCGTTAAGTGTACGACCTCGTAGGTTCATGTGCACTCGGTTACAACCCGAAAATAACTTTTCAGTCCACATGTCAATAGCAGTCTCTAGCAAGACATACTAACCCGCCAGGTACGCACAAAGATCATATCGGCTGAACCTGTAGTATATACATGTACGAACCCCTTTGCCTCATGATATCGATTAAACTCAAGGCGAGAAGTGTGTCATCCTTTCAATAGCTCAATCATTTACTTAACCATGTGATGGATTACTCAACTCGTGATTGACTCCTCAATCACTCGGTATGGCCATGCACTTCAATAGTCCATTACATCGTAGAGCCAGAGATATCTCTCCCATTAACTAGGAGGGACAAATCTCATCTTGATTATTCATATCCCACTACATATTTCATAACAAACCCGTAGACTAGTTTTGTAACTATCCAGTTACGAAGTAGCATTTGATAGCCCTAAAGTAAGTCACTACACATGTTAGGAACCATGATAATCTCAAGTATAAGAGTTCTACACCAACACTATTTGACACCAACTGATGGCACATTATATATAGCTCTTGCAGTGTCTCAAATTGGGTCTATCCATCAACATGTTCTCTAACATATGTCCACATTATTGATTTGGTATCTTCATACCATGATCCACGAGACATAATCATCAATCAATATATGTGATGCTCTTAAAATCATATCCGTTACATATATGATATATAATCAGGGATCATTTAGAAATAGTAACATATCACATAAAAAGTCTAATGAATCCATTGATCAATAATAAATTATCTATCTTAGGGAACACTTTATCCATATTTATAAACATAGTATGTGATACATACCTATTGATCAATAATAAGTTATCTATCTCAGGGAACACTTTATCCATATTTATAAGCATAGTATGTGATACAATCATCTCTATGATTGCCTCTAGGATATATCACTAACATAATTGCTTAGTTCTAAATTTGGGTGTCGATAGGGTAGAGTTTTAATCCATTTTCTGAAAAACACAAGTGTTGCAACGATCCAGCCTAATTCTCAAGCCTCTCTGGGATGGCTAGATTTGAGTTTTTAGAGCGTCACCAATTGCCCAAAACTCAATTCCCTAAATCTCTTTTGAGGAATATATAATTAGAATTTTAGACATAGAAATGTCCTTGTCTCAATGAGATATCCTAAATTTGATTTCTTAAAATAAAAAAGTAAGCCACTAAAAGACTACCAACAAAAATCGTTCCTCCCTCACCCTGCATGGGCGATCTCCTCTTGTGGCACGTGACTCCCACTCCTCCCAGCACTGAACGTGCACGGGAGGCCTTTTTGGGAGCGAGCATAGGTCTTTTAACTTATGAACAGCGATATTGACAGTGAAGGGAACTCCAATCTTTCGGTAGATGGTTAAGAGGATATGTTGGATCACCTAAAAGCCCCTAATTTTAGGATTGGAGGGAGTTTAGGGGAACTGCTTTTAGGACTTAAAAGATTATTCAGAATTTTGTTTACAGTTTTACAAATTGAGTCAGATAATAGGATTTTTTTTTTCGAAACTAGATAATTGGAAGTTGGAACCTCACGTAGTCACATGAGCTATATGTATTTGCATATATGTATGAGCATTTAGACTAAGGTGTACTAACATTGTGCACGTAATTATAGGCCCAAAAACTTTGCCATTTCCAAGCATCTAGCTGCTGCACCCAAACTAAAGTTAGAAACAAGACATTCCCCATTGTTCAACCTCTGGCTTAATTAAAAGCCTTATTCCAATACAAAACACTTAGAAGCTAGTGTTACAAACCCTAACAGAAACATACATGCATCTCCTCCAGTTACATCACAACCATCAAGTCACTGCAGTTTGATAATTGATCTGAAGAAAACCAGCATTAATTATATTGCAGTTACTGCTCCCACTGAAATTCTTTTTTCACACTCGTTCTATCAGCTTCAATCTTGCTTCTATTCGCTTGGTGATGACACCATCGGCGATGGCGGCGAGGGCGAAAGCAGGGTGGAAGAAGTGGACATTGGCTCATGGAGGACACTGTTTGTCGAAACTGATATTGGGTTGCCGTCTAGCTGCAGCATCGCTGCACCAAGGATCTCAGTGAGCAACTTCTTGAACTCTGTCTCATCCACTGCCTTCCCGTCGTCGGCTTTTGCCATCTTGAATGCCTCATTCACCACAGCATCCACCTGCAGTTACCATTGATCTTAGATTTGAACTTGTGTGTATTTTGGCTGGTTTTTCACAATGTATTTTGGCTGGTGATACTTATGACATGAATGGTCGTAACAAACATATTCTACCTGTTCAACGGCTCCATATGGTGGTAGATTTACAGAGTCGGCCATCCTATCAAACGCAACCCGAATAAACTCCTTTGCTGTTTTATCTTTATCTTTAGGCACGCCTCTCCAAACAGAATCCAATAGCTTGAGCAAATACATAGTATACGTAAATCAGTACAATGTTGGTTCCAATTTTGTGTCAGAACGATGAGTATCAATCCTAGGATACCATACCTTGTCCAATTCGAACTTGTTTGACAATAGCTTCTTGATACCACTCCCATCAAATGTGTTCTCAGTGTGTGCTACAATTACGGGGTGCCCTTGGAGTTGCTGCGTGATGATTGCCAAAAACTTCCTGAATTCTTGGAAGAAGACCTCTTGTGAGAGGGGTTGCTCCAGGTTATCAGCATGTAGTTCTTGCAATGCTGGTTCTACGATATTCTCCATAACCTGTCACAAACAGCCAACCTTAATTAATTTTCCCCAACTTTTTCTGCAAAATCAACAGTGTCTTCACTCTGTTTTATCAGTCTCAGTAACAGAACTGTTACTCTGTTATATTTGTTACTCTGTAAGAAATGATTTTATTTTCTGTTCTGAAATATATGCATAGATAGATAGCACATTCATTGCAAATTACCCATGAATCTGAAGCTGGTGGCATGCCATGGTCGACCGTCAGTTGTCGAAGAGCAGCTAGCAGGCACTGACGCAAAGTTGAATTTCCTGATTCTACTTGTGAAAATATGGCGGCCACCTCTGGTTCGTATCTTGGGCTCTCAGTAAATTCATTCAGATCTTCGCCGTTAATCCTCAGGATGACAATGGGGTCCCTCTTCAGGCCAGCCGCCATGCCAAGAAGTATGTCAGAGAGGACACGCTGAAACTCTGACTTGCTCACTGATTCTTTCTTTCCTTGTGTGAACTCGTTAAGAACCTGGAGGTTAATTACATGAACCATAAGATGCATTGAGAGCAGTAATTATCGGTTGTTCTAGTTAAAGATTATCCAGCTAACGCGATTAGAATTTTGCAGGTTACTGGCAATGTCTAATGGAAGAAAATCCAACAAACCTTTATTTTTGTCATTGTCAAGAGTAAGAAACAAAAGAGCACGACTCTGGAGATAAATGTGCCTAAAGGAACTCAGTTACAGTGATGTCAGAATGTTCAGGAGATAACGTAGTCATGTACTAGTAGACACCTAGAACATGCTAGACAAATTGGATGGGAATTTGAAAAGGAGAATGATGCTTGGCAACACAAGAGCAGTCACTTTCATTAATATTATCTTGTTCTGTCAATTGATAAGTCTTGGGTTAGATCAATAGAATGTGACGTTTTTCGGTCTAGTGAGGCATATTCTAGTTATTTCCAGTTGGCGGGTCAAAGCATATGCGTTTAGTGGAATTATTGGCAAAACTCAAAATACTCTTCCAACACTCATACTGAGTTTTTTTCATTTCCATAAAAATTCTTTAGATAATTTGAAAAAGAACATTCTAAAAAAAACCTTGTCATTTGCAATTACAAAATACTGGGATGAATTCCGTACAGTCAAGATTATTCTTTGTACGTTTTCCTTGAAATCTAGTACATCATTTTTTGGGGTGCTTGCCATATTACATTTTATTTGTGAACAATTGTTTAATTTTCTTCCCACAGGCCACAACCACAACACTACGCATACTTTTCTGCCATGCCCTGATGGGTTAAATCATATTACTAGCTGAAAAAAATAACCTAGAGTATGTGCAATGATTTTCTAGTGCATTCTTTGTCCCCTTAAAGAGGAATAATGTTATAATTAAAACTACTGTGAAAAAGCTTGTTGTGCATATACTACCTTCCATTGCAAACAATTACCAGTTTTAATTTTGAAATAATTCTGAACTTTAAATCAACAAAATGGTGAATGGCTCTAAATGTAGAATACCAGTAAATTACGTTTGATTACAAAATCTAACAATATCACTTGATGCAATATGGTTATACATTCTAAAAGTTATAGTAGTAAAAGCATGATCGGTTAAAATAAAAACTATGCTCTCTAGCTCTTTTGCCCATTCTGCTCAACTCCCTTTGACCAATTTTATTATGAACTGGCTGACTTTCCATGTCATCCGAATTAAACTTTAACCGTTATAAACTATATCATTAATGACTATATTAGTTTTAAAATATAAATAGCTATATTAGTTTTAAAATATAAATAACTATATCATTTTTTAAATATAAATAACTATATTAGTTTTAAACTATATCATTAATAACTTCTAAAAGATTTTGTAATATGAAATGTAAATAACTATATTAGTTTTAAAATACGTTCGTGCCACATGAAAATGAATGTGACAAAAATCGACCCAATCAGTGGACGCACTGGACCGATAATTTCATAATAATTATAAGACAGTAAAAGCATTGACTTCAGGATAAATATCAGGATGTATTTCCCTCAAAAAATAAAATTAATATCAGGATATGTATAGAGATACCTCCGAGTAGATATGGTCAGCCTGCGCCGACGACCCCCTCGCCGGCAGCCCGATGGCGGCGCCGATATCGGCGACGGCTGGCTGAAGCTCCCCCACCGACAGCCTCCCGTCGCCGTCGGTGTCGAGCAGCCTGAACTTCTGCTCGACGAACTTACCGAACGCCTCCTTGTTCTCCACCAGCTTCCGGATCTCCGAGCCGTCCACCACTACTTCGCCGTTCCTCCTCCCCTTCCTCCTCACCTGCTGGTGGTGGCTGTTCTCCATCTTCCCCGACGCCGTCAGCTTCTTTATACCACCCGAAAAGTTTCCCCAAGTTGCAGCAATGGCGCCAAGCTCCCCGTGACACAACCTAGACGAACAGGCACACACGCACCGATCGATCGATCAGTCTCTCGCAAAAGGTGGCAAAAGTGTGTGAGCTATCACAAGATGATCGAGCTGAAAACCGGTAGCTTTCTTGCCTTGTTTTTTTTTTCTCGGTGTGTTTCTGCGTCGATTTCACCGTTGCAGTTGCAGTTGCAGTTGGTGGCATCATTTATAGATTCTTCGTTGCCTGTGACTGCTTCTGGTTGTGTGTAGAAGAGAGGCCAAGCAACAGCTGATGCTGCTGCAACCTGCAAGCGGATAGGTTTGCATGGGACACGTGTTGGCTTTCCCATTTGCTTTTATCTTTTCCAAGCGTATCGATCGTAGACTGAACTAGAGTTGCGTGATGGGCTAGCTGATGAGGGATGGGCTGGCTGCGAATATGTTCCTTATTCTTGGAGCATGGACACGTTGTCCTTGATGGAATGACCGTGGATATGTGGACTGCACAAGGGAGGTTTTACAAAAAAAAAAAAAGGTTATTTAATCTAATCTAATCTGAAGGAGCTTGTAATTAATAAAGATGATGTCTATCTCTAAGTGAACACGTGCTGTAATGGATCGAGGAATGCCTAGATATTTTGTGGCATTTGAGTTAGGACAACTATATTTTACCCCCTTGACGCTTTTAAATATATGACTTGTTAATTTCTATACATAACTTTTAACAATTCGTTCTATTAAAAAATTTAATACAAATATAAATGATGACTAAAGTTAAACAAGTACGTCCAAAGCAAAATAAATAGTACTAAGATCGTTTTTTAATGAAAAGATTAGTTCAACCATGTCCAGATATCAATATATATCGTCATACATATAAGAACAGAGGTAATATAAAATTTAGAGGACTACAATGTGCAACTCCAACTTTATCCACTGTCTCTCCATGGCACAAAATGCTTTTATCGGACGACGGCACGAGAAAAGGCAAGAAGTTCACTAAATTTTTTAATATTGTAGTTTATTTATTTATACTTATACTAATTGAGTACTTTCATATTAATTAGAAAGATCTAGCTATAGATTAGAGAATTATATTAGACCGAAAAAGCTTGTGGGCTGCTGCCCCCACGTGCACGGCAAATAAATAAAAAAAATATTAAAAAAATTTAAAAAATCAAGTAAACTTTATACCACTAATTTGAAACTTTCATCTCTAATTTTAAAACTTTCAATTTAATTTTCGAAACTTGAAACTTGAAATTTTAATTAGATTTTCGAAACTTGAAACTTGAAATCTAAAACTTTTTATTCTGCTTATTTATGTATTATTTTATAATTAAAAATTATTAAGTATCATTGTGCTTAGAGGAGTGACTAAGACTTAATAAAAGTGATTAGAGACTTGTCCGTACGGCCACGGTGCGCAGGGGTTAGCCAACACCCACGCACGCTAGGCCTTAGATTGTACCAAGAATCCAAATTAAATAAAAATAAGATGATAGAATTCTTTAGATGTTGTCCTCTATTCAGTTCGTACATATCCTCCGTAACAATATCAGATTCTTGGCATAGGGCACATGTTTCAACGACAAAGCCCACGACAGTCGACAGGAGGTCGGGAGTCGGTTCAGGACTCGAGGTGCGGCATCTCCTTCGCCTTCACCCTGCACCCGTGAGAGAAAACAGCACGGTGGTGTGTAGTCAATTTTGCCCTAGAATGTACGACGTTGTTGCTGTGCGGATGAACGTTGGACGAATTGTGTTTTTGTGTTGGATCTAGGCGGCAGCGGCAGATGAGAAACAAGAAATTTGATTCGGTAAGATTGGTAGCAAGTATTAGTTCAGTTAGACAGAAGATGGTTAGAGCGTTATTATTATTTGAACTCACGGTATTTGAAGGCATGGAGCGGTGGCAGTTGTTGCGGACGGAAAAGCTCGATGGTGCATTGGGGGTTCGTCTGCAGAACGAAGACGAGACAAAGCGAGACCCAAGCAACAAGCTTATTAATCGATCGGCGAACCAATCGAATACTACTGTGCCGGCGTACCAATCGAATACTACGGTGTGTGCTTTTTACAGAAGAAATTAGGCAAGAGGAGGATACGTAGTACTGCAGCGAGCTAGAGGACACAGCATTATCTGGCAGATAAATTAACGAATTTACGGCGAATGTTAGTTGATGGAGGAAAACAAACTGATCAGAACAGGACATGACCATTGATCAAGTAGAACGACAGATAATATACAGATGAGATCAAAACTTCACGCATACCCTCCTTTGACAGCACTTTAATTATCAAAGGATAAAAATAATTGCTGCACAATGGGTTATTCTTAGCATCCAGAGGTTGTTTTTAAGCATGGAATCGTGTCTTTCTTAAAAGTGCGTTAGATAATTTTAATAATCAACAGATCAGGTGTGTGTCTATTTTTTTTGGAATTAATTCATTATGAATAATATTTCTTCAACCTAAAAATGGTCTTCAAAATAAAACTTTATCCGCTATTTTCTTAATATGATACATTTATATAACCCATCAAACGCGCATTAAACGTAACCTTGAAACTGCTCTATACTATCATCTCATCTGACATTATAGATCTCACATATTGAGATGTGAGCTAGGAATCCGATTAATTCAGGTGTACAGTTAAGAAGATCCACATGGGTAATATGTGCTTTGTAAGGTTTAATTAATTTATATGTTTGCATGTACTTATACGTAATATGGTGAATTTCTATTTTGCAATTGTTTTAATTAAAATATTTCAACCAAATGGGAGGAAGAACAACAAAATTGAGTGAGAGGAGGCACCGTGAAGGAGAGGAGGGCATACAGAGGAGAAGAATGGTTAATACAATGACATGTGGACCCTACGATAAAACTATAAATATGATTAATTACATTGTAATTTGAAAAAAGATATTTTTCTTATTAACAAACTTGAATACAATGATCAAATTCTACTATTTTAAGATTCTCAGCAAGGACAAGTGATTTTGTATTTAAATATTAAGTTCAAATAATTAGCTTTTCATTTCTCATAGTAGCATCCTTCAATGAGATTTTGAAGAAAAAACATTCAACCAACTTATATTTGCAGACATATATTTGATTAAATATGATAAAAATTTTAGTTTAAATTTATCCTTATGTTTATGATACCATAATAATAGCTCATGCAATACGCGGGTTGGCGACTAGTATTACTTAATTAGTAATCGGCTGGCAAACAGAAATGCTTTAAGCATATTTGTACAAACAATAGGTTAACGAAACTTTGTTTTCTCATGACAATTATAGGTTGTTTTGGATATATATGCCGAAAGTCAAACTTTTAAAACTTTAAAATCATGTGCGGATTTTCTCGAACACACTCATATAATACTCCATCTGGTTTCAAATAACTATCACTATTTACACATACAATTTTAGCTTTGACCATCTATAATTTTTAAATGGTTAGACCATGATGTATGAAAAAATTCTTGGCTATTTTTAGAATACAACACACTATGTTACATTAAATATTTCTACATTTTCTAAAAAAGAAGAGTGGTCAAAAGAAGATTACTACTTTCTTGGGACAAAAATTTGAAGATAGAGGGAGTATAATATCAATTGGGTTCACCAGAAATTAGTGGTTAAACATGCATTATAGAGGTCGTGTTTGTTGGATATAAATTAATTTTCTACCCTTTCTCACTATTAAATGAGATGACTGATCCATGCAAGTTAAGCTTACCGAGCATTTATTTATCATGTGACTAATTTTTTATTTATGAATCCATATACCAATACAGCAAAGAAAAAAAATATGGACAAAATACGTCTGGACGATATAGTAAGCCTATACAAAAGTTGCATTTTTTTTCTTATTATTCAATTTCAGGCTATGTGCATTGTGCAGGTGAATGAAAAACAGGAATAAATGAATTACTCAAATTAGTCAGGGAAATCGGTAAAATCAGTATATAAATAAACAAATAAAATCAGATTAAAGGTTGGATAGTGACACACGGTTTGATTTTTTAGGTCAATATATGTGTTATATTGAGGAGAACCTAACATTAGCTATTTTGTTTAACTAGAAAAATGCTCGTGCGTTGTAATGGGTGAAGAAAATTTTATAAATTATATGTTGCAACGCATGGCTATTTTTAATTGTAGCATTTGGAGTAATTTCCTAAACAACTTCTTTTTGTAAGCCAGCTTAGGAGGAGTATGATCAATCTCCAAAAGTTTTGATATCATGATATTGCAAAACAAGAAATATTCTTAAATACATAAGAAAATTTTATTGCAATTTTATGGCATCAAATAATGGCTTAAACTAATTAAAGGGTATTTCTATAAATCAAAAATAATTTTCAGGCCAAGAAATAAAGGAAAACAACTGGGCCAGACGATCGGTCGCGACCTAGAGGTGTGCACCGGCCCAGAAGGCGTGGCCGGCCAAAATGCATAGAAGCGCTTACGACCCATTATCAGAGATTCAAAATTTTTAGATAGAGATAGAGTAGAGTTATGAATATAGTTAAGTTAAATTACCTAGTCTTTTTCTAAGAGGATTGAGAATTATTTACACAATACTCTGTCCACCCAACGAAGTAGCTTTCGTGCATAAAAGAAACATGTCAGTGTGTTTCAACCCAAAATAGAATAAATTTCAAAAAAGAACAAAACAGTGATTCATTATAAAAAGGGGACAGGTACTGCCTGGACGAGTGTAAAGGCCCAAAAAAACAGACTTCTCCAGCTTGGTTGAAACCCATATGACACACCTGCATGTAGCCTGTCCATATCTTATACAACCCACACATACTGAGCTGTCTAAGTCATATCGACCTTCTCGCATGTGGGCTGCACGCTCTGCTCGGTACTCGGATAACGGACGAAATAATTAGACAGAAATACTATTTATTTTTATAATAGTCGAGATTAACCGTCGAAACTAAAAATATTTGAAATGGCACTGTTCTAATAAGTGAATCATATGAAAATATTCATTAAAAAATCCAATATAATCCTATATAAACCATTAGAAATACCTATTAATTATAGATGCTTCAACTTCCATATTTTCATCCCATTGCAACACACGGGTATTTTTTCTATACTTATAAAACAAGGACCAGCCAGCTAGGAAAAATCACCTTTGAATGAAATTGTGTTGTATCATCTAGGATCAATCATAATTCTTTGCTTAATCCCTTAATCCCACGGCAAGTAGACTTAACCGGAATCTTAATAACAATTGTACGGTTGGACAATAAGCTGGCCGATCTGTTTGGCTATCGTGGATACACTACAATTTTTGGTCTTGTCCGGTTGGGAGTCCCGACATGAGTTCAAATAGGATTATTTTTAGAAAGTGTCAGGCATAAGAGTGTGCGATGGAGAGATAATCGCCCTGCGATCCATGGTGTCCCTCTGACGATGGGCCCCACAAGTTCCGGCCCCACCGTCAATGAAATAGCGTAGCTCTGTGCCGGCGTACGTGGACTTTTAAATGCTTCGTATGCTCTGGAGCTCCGAGCCACGTGCCCACTAGCACCCGGCGACGCGGGATCTCTGCGTCCGAGTCCCACTCACTCCACCCGTCCGATAAACCGCTCCTGCTACACACGGCACACGTGGGCTACACGGTTTAACTCAGATCTCCCCGGATCTCGTGCACCCGCTCAGTTCCCTGTCCAAGCAATCCCCCGCCCGGTCGTGCCCGTACTCCGCCCTGCACCCACCGACAAGTGGATCCACGATCTTCCGAGCCACATGTCGGTGTCACTGTTTCGGTCTCCTGCTGTTCGGCCTGCTTCTTTGCAGCTTATATAAACCGACTCGAAAAACAAGAAATGTTATTAGCACGTAATTAATTAAGTACTTATCATTAAAAATTTGAAAAATAGATCTATTTATTTTTTAAAGCTATTTTCATATAGAAAATTTTTATAAAAAACGTATCGTTTATCATTTTGGGAAGCGTGTGCGCAGTAAACAAGAAAAAAAAGCTAGGAAGCTCTGCCGAACACTTGTCGTTCCAGCTTCTCTCGGTAGCTTTTTTTTTCGTTTTTCATGCGCACGCTTCTTAAAACAATAAACGGTGTGTTTTTTATAAAAATTTTCTATATGAAAGTATTTCTAAAAAATAAATAAACCCATTTTTTTAAGTTTTTAATAATAAATATTTAATTAATCATACACTAATAATATTTCTTGTTTTAAGTACGGCTTATAAAGCAGAAAAATAAACACCACCTAGAAGTCTTCAAGCTTCTCTTCCAAGGGCAGCTGAATGTGAGTATTCGGTGCTTGTGTCTTTAGATGGAACTGGTACAGTACTACAAAAATTCAATAGGGTCACGGCTGCCAGAACGAATGTACAGCTCTTCGTTACCTTTTGGTTTGGATAAGATAACGAATGTGACAGAACAGTGAAATCACAAGAGGTGAAAGTACAGTTGTACCGTAGCTATCTACAGATCATGCACATCGGCCTACATCGGTTGCTCGACACAAATATTTAAAAGGCAAACTTTTAATACATGCCTTACATAAAACCGAGGATTCACAAATTGGACTGGTCTTTGATTGGGATGGATCTTAACCTAACAACTCTGTCGTGGAGTCATCAATTTGTGTTGACGTTTTTTTAGCCTCCGGTGAAATTCTTTGATCGGGGTGGATCTTGACGTGTACTCCCGAGTGGAGTTAAAAATTCGTGATCTTGTTGTCTTTTTTGTTGTCAATATGATAGTTGTGAAGATCATGGGCTCTGAGTATCTCATAAGAAATATTTGGGCTATTCGGATAGAGAATGAGTCTAACCTTATAATTAGAGATACAATAGAAATCAGTATACATTATCTTGTACGACAACGAAAAGATATAGTCCTAGTTAAGCACGTTGTATTGCTAGAGGCAAATCCCTTGGTCAGAGTTTGATTGGAATTCCTTCTCTATAACCCTGTCCCTCGGTATATAAGGGGAGGCAGGACCTCCCCTGAGGGCAGAGAATCAGAAGAAGTACAATCTTACCAGAGAAACCTCAAAGGCAATACACAACAGCTGGACGTAGTGTCTTATCTCATCTTGAGGGTCTGAACCAGTATAAATTGTTCCATGTTCCTTTGCAGTTCATCAAGTTTAGGTCTCACGAGTAGCCCCATATAAGTATTGCCGATACAAAACATCGATAATTGGCGCGCCAGGTAGGGCATCAGCGAGATCATCTTCGACAAGCCTAATGAATTCAACCACCGGAGTCGACGTCATCAACTTCTTCCCCGGGGAAACAATCATCTTCGAGAGTCTTAACTTCGTCGCCGACAAGTTCAGCAACCTCATCCTGTCCGACTCAGATCCGATCCGATCGGCTAGGAACCAATCCAACTCTGCGCCGATCGGCCCACGTAATGCTGCAGCACTCCTCGTCGACATGCTGCGACAATCTTCAACATGCCCAGGTCTCGGGACAATTCTTTCCTTCGGTGTTCGACTCGGACTCAGCCTCGAGTCGGCCGAGATCGGGCTAAGAAAGGAGGAGATCGTCAATCTCCCGTTCGGACTCGGCGACGTCGCGGATATCCTCAATCAGCATCCGATACGACAAACCCGATCCCCTGGAGTTCGACTTGGATACAGCCCAGAGCCGCTCGAGATCGGATCTAGGAAGGTCGAAATTGTAATCACCCCCGTCAACTACTCTGATTCCAACTTCAAGTCAGACAGCAGTTCGGCAAGCTTCTCCCCGCCACGCGAAGTCTTCATGGCGTCCAAGGGCTTAACTTCCACTCAGGAGGCACACCGACTACGCGAGCAGCAAGAAGAGGAGGCCCCCCGACTGCAAGAACAACAGGAGGAAGACACAAGACGCCTATAGGCCAAGCGCGACACCCGCAACGACGATCTGCGTAGGGCTGGGTGGACTGCTCAACAGCAAATCCTCCAAACCCGAGTCGGTGACCACGACGTTTCCGTAACCCCTCAACAGAATGTTGTGGCCGCTGTAACCCTACTGGACACACTTCAGTTTGGGCCTGATCATCAGGCCACCCTGACGATAGCAAGGATAAAAGTTATGATCACCACCGTTGCATGTCAGCAGCATCAACAGTCAGATGACACTCTCATACCGACCAACAGGTTGGCTTCTCCAACAGCGGTCTCGTCTGTCTTGACACGACGTCGAGCGGCCGGCTCCAGTCAGCTACACACGGAGTC
Source organism: Oryza meyeriana var. granulata (assembly GCA_003991445.1). Taxonomy (NCBI): domain Eukaryota; kingdom Viridiplantae; phylum Streptophyta; class Magnoliopsida; order Poales; family Poaceae; genus Oryza; species Oryza meyeriana. The sequence continues at coordinate 138,009 of RYFJ01001563.1, forward strand.
ATGCCAGATGTCACTCGGCAACCCCAACAACGATCGGCGGCGTCGATATCAAAACGACCATCAGGACAACCAGGATCTTCAAGGCCAACTACGACGTGATCTCCGACAAGATATCAATGCACGGCGCCGTGAACACGAGGACGATGAGCGTCGCCGACTGGAAGACGAGAATGAGCGCTTCGGTCTCCACCACGAGCGGTTTCACCGCCGTACTCAGAGCCGGAGTCCTCATGCAAATGAAGGAGTACCGGCCTTCACCCAAGAGCTGCAACAAGTTGACTGGCCATCAGGTTTTAAGCTGACTAGAATCGAAAAGTACGGCGGGAAGACCAACCTCGAGTCCTGGCTCACAGTCTACACTCTGGCGATTCGTGCAGTTAGAGGAGATCACAAAGCCATGGCTAACTACCTCACAGTCGCTCTAGCCGACTCGGTGAGGATATGGCTAACGGGACTTCCCAAACAATCAATCGGCTCCTGAGAAAAACTCCGGGAACGCTTCATCGCTAACTTCCAAGGAACTTACGAGAGGCTATCTTCTGAGCACGATCTCTATCAGTTGTACCAAAGAAAGAATGAATATCTTCATGAGTTCATCAAGAGGTTTTCTGAGAAGCGGAATTCTATCCCAATGATCAAGAATGAGGTCATCATCTCCGCCTTCCATAAGGAAGTTCATTGCCAAGTTTATTCAGAAACCTCCCGCTTCTGTCAAGGCTCATTTTGACATGGCAAACAAATACGCCGACTCGGCCAATGCAGTTGCAGAGGCCCTGGAAGACAAGAAGGAGCCCCGGCAGAAGGACAAGAAAGACAACGACGAGTTAGCATAGAACAAGTCCGGCAACCACAAGCAGAAGTCGGACAACGTGGTGGCTGCCGTGGAGTGTACTCGGGAGCGACCCCCAAGGACAGACAAGTATCAAAAAGTAATGAACGGGCCATACCCTTTTCATCCAAAGGGGAAGCACGCGGCTAAGGACTGCTTCATGCTCAAGAAGTTTGCCTTCGAGTAGGCTTCAGCATCTGGCGCTAATAAAGACAAGGACAAGCCAGATTCAGGCGCAGCCGGCAATTATCAAGATCCCCAGGCTGAGCTCAACTGCATCTTTGGAGGGCCGACTGCATATGAGTCCAAGCGGAAGCAGAAGCTCACAGCACGCGAAGTCAACTCGGTCTCAGCAGACGTCCCCTAGTACTTGTGTAGGTCAGAAATGCCAATCACATTTGACCGCGCAGATCACCCCGATCGGGTTACTCACCCAGGATGTTACCCACTCATCCTAGACCCGGTTATTAGGAGCATCAAGCTGAAGAAGGTTCTCATCTATGGAGGAAGCGCTCTCAATATTCTGTTCGCTAAGACGCTCGACGAGATGAAGATTCCTCGTTCCGAGCTGCGGCCAAGTACATTGCCTTTCCACGAGGTAATCCCTAGCCTGTCTTCTATTCCACTCGGATAGATAACCCTGCCAGTTACTTTTGGCACGTGGGATAATTTCCGCACCGAGAATATCTGCTTCGAGGTTGCCGACTTTGAGACCTTGTATCATGCGATACTCAAACGGTCGGCACTAGCCAAATTTATGGCAGTGCCACACTATACATACATGATGCTCAAGATGCCAGGACCAGCCGGAGTTCTCTCTCTTCGCAGCGATGTCAAGCAAGCCTTCACCTGCGACAAGGAGAGCTGCGAGCTGGCTCAATCTCAAGAAGCGGTAGTCGGACGCAACAGCATTCGACTAGCTGGTTCAACCTCTAGCGAAGATGATCAAGTTCCGGCAAAAAAGAGCAGCCAAGTCGGGAATTTCCGTGGACTCTAAAACCAAGAAGATCCCCCTAGACCCTTCCGACCCCTCCAAAACTGTCCTTGTCGGGACTGGACTCGACCCCAAATAGGAATACGCGCTCGTCACCTTCCTCCAGGCGAACATGAATATTTTTGCTTGGAAATCTTCTGACATGCCTGTTATACCAAGGGAGGTGATCGAGCATTCCCTCAACATCAAGACGGACGCCAAGCCAGTCAATCAACGACTGCGGCGTTTCGCACAGGACTGCAAAGATGCTATTTGGGAGGAGATAACCAAACTCCTTGTAGCCGGGTTCATCAAAGAAGTTTACGACCCGGATTGGCTGGCAAACCCAGTCTTGGTCCGAAAGAAGAACAGTAAATGACGCATGTGTATCGACTACACCGACTTAAACAAGGCGTGCCCCAAAGACCCATTTGGTCTGCCCAGAATAGACCAGGTAGTAGATTCAACTGCGGGGTGCAAACTTCTTAGCTTTCTCGACTGTTACTCGGGATATCACCAAATCAACTTGAAGGAGCAGGACTGCCTGAAGACTTCGTTCATCACATTGTTCAGAGCATACTGCTATATCACTATGCCGTTTAGGTTGAAAAACGCTGGAGCAACGTATCAACGAGCAATTCAGTGGTGTTTACACACTCAACTCGGGCGCAATGTGGAGGCATATATCGATGACGTGGTGATCAAGACAAAGTCCAAGGAAGACCTCATCGCCGACTTGGAAGAAACTTTCCAAAGTCTTCAGAGATTCAAGATGAAGTTGAATCCAGAAAACTACGCCTTCGGTGTATCATCCAGAAAGCTACTCGGTTTCATCGTATCACATCGAGGCATCGAGGCTAATCCAGAGAAAATCAACGCTATCATGAATATGGCACCCCCAACTAGCCAGAAGGACGTCCAAAAGCAGACAGGCAGCATGGCAGCACTCAGCCGATTCATCTCTCGACTTGGTGAACGGGGCATGCCCTTTTCAAATTATTGAAGAAAACAGACAATTTTCAATAGACACCCGAAGCCCAGTAAGCCTTCGAAGACTTTAAAATATTTTTCACATCACCACTAGTGTTGGCATCACCGATGCCCTAGGAACCACTAATGTTATATTTAGCGGTAACCATTTAGGTAGTCAGCACGGTGCTGGTAGTCGAACGATCAGAGACAGGTTATATATAGAAAATACAAAGACCAGTCTACTTCATCAGTGAAATCCTAGCCACTCCAAGATGAGATATCCTCAAGTTCAGAGGCTGTTATATGGCCTACTCATCACTGTCCGGAAGCTGGTACACTACTTTCAGTCACATCAAGTAACTGTTGTCACTCGTATCCACTTAGGATGTCTACGTAACCGTGAGGCCACTGGCCGAATCGCTAAATAGGCGCTTGAGTTGATGGCGTTTGACATCATCTTTCAACCACGGATAGCAATCAAATCTCATGCTCTAGCGGACTTTGTGGCCGAGTGGACAGAAGTTCATACTACTACAAACACAGACAAGCTAGAGTACTGGACAATGTACTTCGACGGTTCTCTACGGATCGGCGGTGCAAGGGCTGGCGTCGTACTGACGTCACCCGGCGAAAAACTAAAGTACGTTCTCTAGATTCACTTTCTGGCATCCCACAATGACGCTGAGTACGAGGCACTCATCCACGGGCTCCGTATCGTCATATCACTTAGCATCCGCCGACTGGTCATACGCGGAGATTCTAAACTCGTGATCAACCAAGGCATGAAAGACTGGATATGTCTCGATGATAATATAGTGGCGTATTGTCAGGAGATCCGAAAGTTGGAAAACAAGTTCGATGGGCTGGAGATAACTTATATATTGCGACAATATAATAAAGTTGCAGATGAATTGGCCAACATGAGATCCAAACGAGAAGTGATCCAGATTGAAATTTTTGTCGAGCAACTACTGGAGCCATCAGTCAAGACAAAACTAGTTCTTGAACAGTCGGGGGCTGAACCTACCTCGGCAACAAACGAAGTGCTGATTATCTCTCAAGATTTGTAACGCCCTGCTTTTAGCGAGACGTTAAACAATATTTTCGCTAAAAACTACTCGTGAAAATTTCGATCTTGAGTGTTGTGTTGTATGTCATGCCTGGATCTCAATTTGCTTCCTGTCCTTGACCTCGACAATCCACCCTCTCCAAAACCCTCCGTTCCAAAAGAATCTCTGATTCCAATTCATCGATATCGAGCTTCGTTTCAAAACCCTGATGACGAAATCCTCGATCTTCAACTGCAAAAGATTTTGCTTCGGTATCCGAAACGACGTTCCAAAATACCCGCTTCGATTTTCGTTCCGAAGGTCCAATGTCGGAACCCGAAACACTCCCTCTTTCGAATCCTCCCGTGAATCCCCTTGTTTTCCCTCTCCCTTGATCCCCTGAGAAATCCTGAGTTAAATAATACGACTTGGGTGTCGAGCCCCCATCTGAACCCTCTCCGCCAATATAGCTATATATATATACACCATGTGTGTATACATATATACATCCACCTAAACAAGTCTCGTCTCCATCCAAAGCCCCGGGAAATCTCCTGAAATTTTCCCTTGAGTTTTCCCCCAAAATTAAAATTAAATATCGTAATTTGAATTTGATCCCCATCTCCTTGAAATTTCTCTCCTTGGATTTTTCCTGTAAAAATTCCCGAAAAGTCCCAATATAAAACACTTATAAATATCAATGTCATCCCTTGTCTTCCCCCTTTGACTCCCTGTTTTTCCCAGAGTTCAAAAATGTATTTGAATTCAAATCCCAAAAATCAAACCTCCTAAAACTCCTCTAGAAATTCCCTAGGAAAAATGACAAAGGGCACTGTACATCCGGGCCGCCCCATTCCTCCTTTCGGCCCAATAATCGCAGCCACCACACACGCAGGCCGAACGTGGCCGTCGGATCATCGCCACATGGTGAAGCGCATCTGTCTCTGGCGCCGATCTCCCCATCTGCGGGCACCTCGTGCTTCCCCCCCGCCGCCCGCTCCGATGCCTGCCACCTGTCCCCATACCACAAGCGCCGCCGTCCCATTTTCCTTGCTGACGTGCGCGCCCCGCCGTGGCCGGATGCCCACCACGTGCCCCTGCTCGCTGTGCCGGCCGTCGATTTTTTTTCCCGGCCCTATTCTTCTTCCTCACCACTCCCCATTCCCAACTCATCCACGCCCCCAAGCCTTTCGGCAGAAGTCCTCCTCGGTCTTCCTTTCGTCACCTCGGCCCCGCGCCCGGCCCCGCTGGTGCCGCTAGCGGCCAAGTCAAGGACGCCGAGCTGACCGCGCTTTTCCCCCTCTCTTTCTCTCCGCGCATGCCGCCCAGCCCCACAGTGGCCACGTCTCTGTGCTTCCCTATCGGTGACGATGCCCCGTGTGCCCCACCTTGACCACCACAGTCGCCCGAGCCCGCGCGCGGATTTTGAATTCCACCGTATGATTAGCCTCCTTTCGTCACTCCGCGCCTCGCCGCCGTCGATCGAAATTTCTTCGCCCGCTCGGGAATTCGTCGCCGCGCCATTTTTTCTTGCTTCCACTCAATGATTGACCGAAGGGAAATCTCGAGCCTACCCGGGGCTGACCTAGCGGTTTCCTTCGCCGCTCCTCACCTATAAAAGTTCCCTCCGAGGACTCCTTCGCTCCTCTTGCTTCGGTCTCCAACACCGCCGCTGGTCGCCCTATTTCTCGGAGCTCGGTGGTCGTCGTCGCTTGGCCACCTCCGGCATCGCTCTCCATGGCCGCGGAGAATACCACCTTCCACGGACATCGAGCCCGGCCAACCCGCCCTCTTTCGAACCGCCACCGTCGACACTAATTCCTCGTCGGTGAGCTCCCGCCCACCGCCGTCCCCACGGTCCATAGATGCACGTGATTTTCGCTTGAGTTAAGACCATGGTTCTTCGGGATGAACCCCTGTCATCGCTCCGTGCTTGGCCCTTGGCCCCATTCTCCTCTTCTCTCCCCTCGCCAGCCACCGCCGCTGCCCGGCCGCTGCCAGACTCCGCTCGGGCCTCCTTTCCTCCTCAGCCGTTGCCATGGCCATCGTCACCGTGTCCTCACTCTTTCCTCCTCTCGGGAATAGCCTCGGACGACACCGGCCCGCCGCCCCGCCATGGATGCCCCATTTCTTCCCCTTCTTCCCTCCGCCGTCTCGGCATCCCCGTCGCCGGCCACCATCGCTCGTTTGCTCCCTAATCCGAGCCGCTCAAAATGTTCGCCATGAACTCCTCCACCTGCCGGTGTGGCCGCTTGCTCCCGAACACCGCCATCGCCGAAATCCTCTCCGCCATTGTTGGCCGTCGGATTGACGATGCGCCCTGGCTCTTCCATCCGTCACTATCTACGGCCTTGGGCAAGCCAAGACAGATTTTCCCCCGATCTCACCTCCACGTGGGCCCTGCCCTTTAACCCGACACGAGTCGCCGACCATTGGGCCCCGCCTTCGCCCTCCTCGGGCCACTGCCATGTGGGCCGCCCCATCCCCCTCAGTGCACCATGGGCCCACTTGTCAGCAACTACCCTAGCCTACTCCCTCTATGTTTCCTCTACCTTGTGGGCCATCCTTGTCAGTGTCACAGTGAAAATCCTTGGAATATCCTTCTGGAAAATCAAATTAACCCCTTTTCCAGTTATTCAGAAATCAATTTAATCTTCAGAAATTCATATCTTTTTATCCGTCCATCCGATTGACCCCATTCCAACTCCAGTAATTTTCTAAAATTGAGATATATCTAATGGCACTATTATTAGCACTAAATAGGATCTTTTTATTGGTCTTTGTGTAGATTTTTGTGTGTTTACATATAGTAACGATCGCCGGAAATTTCGTTTCGGAGCGGATTTCGCAACGATTTCTGAAAGACCAGTGAAGACCGTAGAGAAAGGCAAGTCACCTTTGATCATCTCGAACCCATATTTTCGGAACAAGTATTTTATGTGACAAATCGCATACGATAGGTTACACTATGATAATTTCTCGGCCATGGTCGTAGGACGACCGATGGGCCTCCAACCCATTTGCTGCATGACTTTCTTGATTGATTGTGATTCCCTTACACATCCTTATCACCTCCCTTGATAGATCCCGGTACCCGTGTCGACGGGCATGGTATCGGTGATCGCCTATCAAATTTAAAAATGTCTGCGATGGGTAAAACTTGGGTTTAAGAAACTTTGGAAAACCCGACACTTGGGTCGGTGCCTTGAAAATAAAATGGTTTGCAAAAACCGTGGTATGGGGATCGTGCCATCAGGATGAGTCTCTTGCACTACAGCTAAAGACCGATTCCTCTGGAATTTCATTCTAACATATGATAGTACAACCACATGGGTGATATGGGATAACTCCTAGCTGAGTAACAAGACTCCCAGGGACACCTTGTGTGCCATTGGACTGTGGATCATGCAGAAGGGTGTCAGGGTTACCTCCTGGGTTCTTGGCACAGCATATGGTCGTGGACCTACCTTGTTGTTGGTCTGAGACCCTCAGTTGGCATAGGGTAACCGGGAGGCTTGGGAAATGCCTTGTCATGAAAACCTCTATGTCATCAAATCGTACCCAATGCGTGTGAGCTGGTGACTAGAGTGAGTCGCGTCGTGTGGGTAAAGTGTACCCCCTCTGCAGAGGTCTAAACTGTTTGAACAGCCGTGCCCACGGTCATGGGCGGATGTGAGGTGATTCCTTAATGTAGTTTTGTTTGACAACTGCTTGTGAAATGGTGTTTGTGGATTGGGAATCCGATTTCGGAAAATGTTATGGAGCTATCATGGACGGCAGGGCTGTGGGCCCAATAAGGTTGGATCAGCTGATGGCGCTGGATCCCAGAGGCCAACTCTTGAGAGTTGTGCCGATTCAAAGATTGATACATCTCACTCCGATCGGGCGAGACTCACCTCGCCTTGATTGTTGAGAAGCACACACTAGCAGATTTAAAAAGATTTAAACTAAGCAGATTGCAAAATAACCAGCCTCTCTTTGAAGCTTGCAACAACCACCTAAGTTCCCCTGGCTTGTTGAGTACGTAAATACTCACCCTTGCTCTCTATATATATAGTTCTCCGCCGGGAGCTAGATGCTGGTGTTGCAGTGAAGTGAAGATTAGGGTTTCGTCCTGGTTCCCAGCCGTTGCCTGTGTGTTGGGACTTAGTCCGCTGTTCCACTGCTGCTGCTACCTCTGTGTTGTTCGTTGCTGTCTCCGGCTTGCTCCGAAGCTGCAACGTAAGTTAAGGTATAAGTCTATTTAATTATTTATTCATTTAAGGTATTGCAATGATGCATGTCTAATTACCGTGGATACCAGCGCTGATTCCTGGGACTGGTATCGGTATCGCTGTTTCGCGGGAAGGCAGTTCACACTATATTCCTGTGGCACACCCTATTTGGCACTATTATACGGCGATGCCAGATCAGGATGTGACAAGAGATGGTATCAGAGCATAGGTTGGCTCTAGGATCGAAACCCCCTGATAGGATGTCAATATTTGAATACAAAGATATTTGTGAAAAGCTAAGGAATTGTTTTCCTTTTGGTCTAGATTTGCGAAAAATCATTTCTGGTCCCCCTGTCTACATCAAAATCTAGAAGCTAGTCTCGTGTTAAGCCCTTCGCCCTGGAACACACTTGACATCATGCTCAGTTGATGAAAGGTGTGCTTTTGCCTGGCGAGTTAATAGGTAGCTTTCGGTCATAGTTGACCTTAGTATCGTCGCCCGCTCATTAGGAGTTGTGGCGAAGCAATGCGTGTGTGATGTTATGCTTGGTAGTCCGTGTTCAGGTATGGGACCAGTTGGGCTACTGACTGGAACATACCACTAATTTTCCTCAGAATTGCGAAAACCGTTTTTATCTAGTGTTTTCGGTTACATCTTTACTCCTGTCCCCAATGGTTTTGTTCTCAGTCGAATTGGGATAGATGGCACGTCACACCAACCGTCAGACCCGTGCCCTCAATCACAACGGAACCAAGAGCAACTCAACCCAATCTGAGCACTTGGATCACCAAACCAGCCGACAAAGGATAGAAACTACACAAGCAGCTGCATTTGAAAGAGTCAACCACGATACAACTAGAATTCAGAAGATGTTAATGGATCTTCAACAAATGATGGCTATGCAAGCTCAGATAATGCAAGGAGTAACATAGATCGTCACCGCCATGCAACAACAACAACAGTTACTACTACAAACACTACAAGACCATCTGGAACAGAGCAATGGAATGAGGATTGCACTTCAGAACCACCAGTACCCTAACCTGCAGAGTATGATCCACGAGTTTTCCCTACAAGAGGATACAAAGAAAGAAGAAATCCATCCTAAACGTAAGGCCCCACCATCGGGATTCAACTTGCGAGAAGGGCCACGTCCAAGTAAACGTTAGATGATACAAACAAATCATGGAATGTCGACCGCAACGACTAGTTAACTATTGACCAGAACCAACCTCGAAAGCTTGGAAGGAAATAACCCCAACATGTGCATTCCCCAATCAAAGATAGCAGACCGTACAGCCAACAGAAAATGCTTCAGTTGCCATGAAGAAGGGCATTACGCAAGGAACTACCCCTAAGGAAAGGAAAACAGTACACAACAACAACCCAATGAGAGTTCGTCAACGATCCCCGCCTCTATCCAAGGAAGCTCGAACCTACACAACGGTGCCTCGACACAAGGTACCACACCAATCCGTGAACCAATCAACCAAGACCAGACACCAACATCAGAAGCTAAAGGAACAACCTCTGTCAAGACAAGCGAAGGAATAAAGCTTGTGTCCTCCACTCCCAAGTCAAGAAGACCCGCAAAGTGGGCCAATGGCAAATGTTTCAACTGCCACGAGATGGGACACTACGCACGAGACTGCCGCAAGAATCATTCTGCGACACCTAAATTCTACGCGTCAACCAAAGCCTCTGCCCCAGGAAATGTAAGACCGCAAGGCAGCGGATCAGTCTCCCAAGCTTCACCAGCCGCCAGACATGGACGTTTGAACCACGTGCAAGCCGAACCAGTTGAAGAAGATGAGTACCTCGAGACAGTGGAAGAAGAAGGTGAAGAGCAAGACCTTCCCGAAGAGGAAGAACCCCAGCAGATCTGACCACCTCATCTCAGCAGAGCAGCTGACAGTTTGATGCAGAAATTACCAGTTGACCTGAAGAGACCCTTGAAGTGACAGAGCAGCGAAGAAGTCTGAAGTTTCCCTTTTGTTCTTTTCTCTCTATCCGCCTTCAAATCTTGAGGACAACATTTTTGTAAGGGGGGTAGGTTTGTAACGCTCTGCTTTCAGCGAGACGTTAAACAATATTTTCGCTAAAAACTACCCGTGAAAATTTCGATCTTGAGTGTTGTGTTGTATGTCGTGCCTGGATCTCAATTTGCTTCCTGTCCTTGACCTCGACAATCCACCCTCTCCAAAACCCTCCGTTCCAAAAGAACCTTTGATTCCGAATCATCGATATCGAGCTTCGTTTCAAAACCCTGATGACAAAATCCTCGATCTTCAACTGCAAAAGAGTTTGCTTCAGTATTCGAAATGACATTCCAAAATACCCGCTTTGATTTTCGTTCCGAAGGTTCGATGTCGGAACCCGGAACACTTCCTCTTTCGAATCCTCCCATGAATCCCCTTGTTTTCCCTCTCCCTTGATCCCTTGAGAAATCCCGAGTTAAATAATACGACTTGGGTGTCGAGCCCCCATCCAAACCCTCTCCGCCAATATAGCTATATATATATAGACCATTTGTATATATATATATACATACATCCACGCAAACAAGTCTCGCCTCCATCCAAAGCCCCAGGAAATCTCCTCAAATTTTCCCTTGAGTTTTCCCCCAAAATTGAAATCAAATATCGTAATTTGAATTTTATCCCTATCTCCTTGAAATTTCTCTCCTTGGATTTTTCCTGTAAAAATCCCCGAAAAGTCCCAATATAAAACACCTATAAATATCGATGTCATCCCTTGTCTTCCCCCGCTTTGACTCCCTGTTTTTCCAAGAGTTCAAAAATGTATTTGAATTCAAATCCCAAAAATCAAACCTCCTAAAACTCCTCTAGAAATTCCCTGGGAAAAATGACAAAGGGCACTGTACATCCGGGCCGCCCCATTCCTCCTTTCGGCCCAATAATTGCAGCCGCTACACGCGCAAGCCGAACGCGGCCGTCGGATCATCGCCATGTGGCGAAGCGCATCCATCTTACCCACCAATCTCCCCATCCGCAGGCACCGCGCGCTTACCCCCCACTGCCCGCTCTGATGCCTGCCACCTGTCCCAATACCGCAAGTGCCGCCGTCCAATTTTCCCTGTGAACGTGCGCGCCCCGCCGTCAAATTTAAAAATGTCTACGATGGGTAAAACTTGGGTTTACAAAACTTTGGAAAACCCGACACCTGGGTCGGTGACTTGAAAATAAAATGGTTGTGAAAACCATGGTACGGGGATCGTGGCATCGGGACGAGTCTCCTGCACTGCAGTTAAGGACCGATTCCTCTGGAATTTCATCCGAACATATGATAGTACAACCACATGGGTGATATGGGATAACTCCTGGCTGAGTAACAAGACTCCTAGGGACGCCTTGTGTGCCATTGGACTATGGATCGTGCGGGAGGGCATCGGGGTTGCCTCCTAGGTTCCTGGCACAGTATAGTCGCAGACCTACCCTGTTGTTGGTTTGAGGACCCCTCCAGTTGGCATGGGGTAACCTAAGAGGGTTTGGGAAATGCCTTGTCGCGAAAACCTCTACGTCACCAAATCGTACCCATTGCGTGTGAGCTGGTGACTAGACTGAGTCGCGTCGTGTGGGTAAAGTGTACCCCCTCTGCAGAGATCTAAACTGTTTGAACAGCCGTGCCCATGGTCATGGGTGGATGCAAGGTGATTCCTTAGCGTAGTTTTGTTTGACAACTGCTTGTGAAATGGTGTTTGTGGATTGGGAATCCGATTTCGAAAAATGTTGTAGAGCTATCATGGACGGCAGGGCTGTGGGCCCAATAAGGTTGGATCAGCTGATGGCGCTGGATCCCAGAGGCCAACTCTTGAGAGTTGTGCCGATTCAAAGATTGATACATCTCACTCCGATCGGGCGAGACTCAACTCGCCCTGATTGTTGAGAAGCACACACTAGCAGATTTAAAAGATTTAAACTAAGCAGATTGCAAAATAACCAGCCTCTCTTTGAAGCTTGCAACAACCACCTAAGTTCCCCTGGCTTGTTGAGTATGTAAGTACTCACCCTTGCTCTCTATATATATAGTTCTCTGCTGGGAGCTGGATGCTGGTGTTGCAGTGAAGTGAAGATTAGGGTTTCATCCTGGTTCCCAGCCGTTGCCTGTGTGTTGGGACTTAGTCCGCTGTTCCACTGTTGCCACTGCCTCTGTGTTGTTTGTTGCTGTCTCCGGCTTCCTCCGAGGCTGCAACGTAAGTTAAGGTATAAGTCTATTTAATTATTTATTCATTTAAGGTATTGCAATGATGCACGTCTGATTGCCATAGATACTAGCGCTGATTCCTGAGACTGGTATCGGTATCGTGGTTCCGCGGGAAGGCAGTTCACGCTGTATTCCTGCGGCACGCCCTATTTGGCACTGTTGTACGGCGGTGCCGGATCGGGGTGTGACAAGATTGGCGGACTCCGGTTATCAAATTCCTCTTGGACGACGAACACCCTGAAGATCGCAGTGAAGCCGAATGGATTAAACGTCGAAGCAAAAGTTTCTTTGTAATCGGAAAGGCTTACAGACAGGGTTTATTCTAGCCGCCTGCAGTAACAGATGCTAAAGACATAGTTCACACATGCGAGAGATGCCAATTCTATGCAAGATAAACACATCTTCCAGCTCAAGAACTTCAAACAATTTCAATCTCTTGGCCCTTTGCAGTTTGGGGGCTTGACATGGTCGGGCCGTTCAAAAAAGCGCCAGGAGGGTTTACACACTTGTTCGTCACAGTGGTTAAATTCACAAAGTGGATTGAGACAAAATCCGTTACTTCCATAACAGCGGCACGAGCGAAGGACTTCATCATGAGTATTTTATACTGATTTGGGGTTCCTAACCGCATCATAACGGATAACGGTACTCACTTCACAGGCGGCGTGTTTCAAGATTTCTGTGATGACTTCGGCATCAAGATCTGTTATGCTTCTGTGGCACACCCACAGAGTAATGGGCAGGTCAAGCGTGCCAATGGCATGGTCTTACAAGATATTAAGGCTAGGGTATTCGACCAACTACAACCATATGCAGGGCGTTGGGTAAAAAACTCCCATCCGTTCTCTGGTCTCTAAGAACCACGGTTAGTTGGGCAACAGGGCAATCCTCTTTCTTCCTAGTCTATGGTGCTGAGGCTGTGTTACCAACCGAGACGGCTCTCCACGAGTTTGGGCCCACTCAGAAGACAAATCACATGAAGACCGACTGGTCGAACTCGATCAGTTGGAGGAAGCAAGAGACATTGCAATTATTCAGTCGGCAAGGTATCTTCAAGGCCTACGTCGTTATCACAGTTGAAATGTTCATAGCCGTGCCTTTTTGATGGGTGATCTCATCTTGAGTGAAATTCAAACCACCAAAGACAGGCATAAACTATCCCCTTTGTGGGAAGGGCCGTTCATTATCGCTAAGGTGACACGTCCAGGCGCCTACCGACTAAAGACTAAAGATGGTGCCCTAGTCAGCAACTCATGGAATATAGAACAGCTACATCCTTTCTATACCTGAGCCTTGTATTTCCTCTATACATATGTATATAGATTTTTTCTCTGACTCACTATGTCGTTTGTCTCAACCAAGTAGTGAGTCGGGGGCTACATGTATTATGTGCTTTGTTAATAAAATCTGATCTTGTTTTATCTAAGTCATGAAGTTCTACAATGATTATGATAAGTTTGCCCGAGTATAGCTTTCAAAGAAGTGAACGATTTTTTTAAGTTCCTATCGATCTACTCGGTGCAGACTGCATAGTCGGTTAAAACTAATGACGACTAAGAATAAACAAGTACTCAGCAACACTTTGGAAGACACTTATACAAGTTTTTACAAAAGTTATATACACCGACTGCATAATTGTTTTGCTCTTACATAGCGAGGTCCTTAGCTATGGCCTCTGTAGTCGGCCTCGCCTGGCTAATCAGCTCTAGTGCCTCTTCGGGAGTTGTCTCTTCGGCAAAGCCCTCACCAATGGCCTCAATATCAACCCTAGGGTATATTGACTTTGTCATGGCAAGAGTTTGGGCGACGCCGACAGCTACATGCTCATCCGAGTACTTCTTTAAGATAGTCGGGGCTTCGCTTAGGCGTGCCTGTACCTAGGAGACTGTACTGGAGCTGGTCCTAGCATGGTGAGGTTCCATAATGTCCAGGAGCCATTTCACAGATCCGACGAGGATTTTCCGTGACTCCTTGACAATCTTGATCTCCTCTGCAAAGGCGTTAAACTGGATCTGGGCATTGGCTTTTGAAGCTGTTCAGATGCATCAATAAGTATACTTGTTAGCCAAGACATGCAGTCGGAGCAACAAGAAGACGGATTAAGATCATTGTCAAGCAGGAGACTTACAGCCTGTTCGCAGCAGCTTCTCTGCGTTGGCTTTTTATCTCGTTTTCCGCACGCATGCTTCCCAAAACGATCAACGGTGCGTTTTTTGCAAAAATTTTCTATATGAAAGTAGCTCTAAAAAAGCAAATAGATCCATTTTTCAAGTTTTTAATAGTAAATACTTAATTAATCACACGCTAATGACGTTCTCCGTTTTACGTGTGGCTTATTTAAGCTACAAAATAAGCACTTAAGAACGGTGTGTTACTAGCATAGTCAGCCTCCACCTTAGCTTTGGCCTTCTCCACTTCGGCTTTGGCCTTTTCTATTTTCTTTAGCTTGTTATCTTGTTATTTCTTCTCCTCTGCCTGGGCCTTTAACTCGGCTTCAAGGGCTGCAAATCAGAACAGTCAAGAACTCAAGATTGCAGTCAAAGCTCAACAAGGCAGTCGGAATCAGCAAAGTTGGAGAAATCTACTAGGGATTTACTTGGGAGAATAACGCAAAAGACTTACTTCTGATCTTGTTGGCTAATGCCCAGTTTTCATCCCTGAGCTTATCAACTGATCCCCTCAGCCATGTTTCCCTCTCCTGGCTGGTCCGTTTCAGGTTGTCCTTGGCCACCTGGAGCCGGCCTAGTCGTTGGAGATGGGGGGAGCTTAGTCAGGATCTTATTTATCTTCTCGAAGCGGTTGATGATCTTCTGCTCAGAGCAAAACAGAGGAAAATAGAGTCAGATGGCAGAGTACCAGATCAAGGGAAACTATCAAGAACTCAACATGGCAAGATTCGCTACATACCTGGACTCCCCTGGACGCCACAATTGCAGCACGAAGAAGAACTTCGTGCTCCCTCGATGCTGCTTGCTCGTCGTGCTCGTAGCTCTCCACAACTCCCTCGGGGGAGACCCAATGAAACATTCTTGGGAAGTTGCAAGGAGGGGCTTCGAGCCTTGGGAGGTCTACTTTATCAAAAGACGACGAAATTCATGGTGATAGGGTCCTGGCTCTGAACTCGGTGGCCGCAGGGGCTTCAGGGATCGGCTCGGGGGCTGGAGCAACAACCACAGCACTTGCTTCCTGGTTGGCCGGCCTTGGTGATCCTGGTGTCAAGACTGCTTCAGCTTCAGCAGCTAGAGTAGTTTTTGGCTCGGCAGGTGCAATTGCTGGAGCTGGCTTGGCTGGGATTGACTCAATGATAGGAGCTACTGGCATAGTGCCCTTGGGATCTATGTTAATTCATTTCCTGCACAAAATGCTAGATATCAAGACACTATCACATCGTTCAAAACTCTCAGAAGATTGAAGATTGCTTACCTCTTGGAGGTCTTGAACTTCCACAAGGGGGCTCTAGAAGATATCGGTGGCAAAGAGTTGCCAGCTGTCGGGCCAGTTGTCGCGACAGTCAGCGGTGGTGATTTGGATCCGGTCGGCTTTGTTCCTGGCGCAGCTGACTAGGGTGTTGAGGTACTCGACGGTGCTACCCTTGGGCTTGATATTGTTGATCTTGTACTCGGCGGAGTAGCCCTTAGGCTCGATGTTGCTGATCTTGAGCTTGGTAGTGCTGGCCTTGGGCTCGATGTTGCTGATCTTGAACTCAGCGGTGCTGGCCTTGGGCTTAGAGACACCGATTTTGGGCTTGGCGGCTTGGGAGCTAAACTGGTGGGGTCCTTGATCCTCAAGCTCCTCGGTGCTGCACTTGGCGTGCTTGTCTTCTTCTTGCCTGGATTTTCAAGTGGTTTCTTCCTAGCCCTCTTGGAGCTGGGTTGGGCAGCAGAAGGGCCGGCTGGCCTCTTCTTTGTTTTGGTGGCCGACTGGTTCTGGGAGTCATCATCAAACTCCTCACAATCCTGCAAGTGTTCCAAAGACATATATCATGCATTACAGAACAATCCTAGACAGACATCCATAGATATTCATCACAGGAGGATAAAGATCTAATATCAATTTCTCAAGATTACCTGTGGCCGAGGCCTTTTCTGGCTATAGGGCGTGGTGGCGCGCTCTGCGTCTTCTGTCTCTACTACCCCATTAACAAAAAAGCCAAGCAAGGTATCAGTGACCTTGTTCTTATCGGTTAGATTAGGGTATTCTCAGCTAGGATCAACTTTGCCCTAATAATCCCAACTGAAGTGGCTCCTAAGCTTCAAGGGCCTGGTGTGGCGGTTCAAGAAACACCTCGCCACCCAGGGACCAGTTAACCCCGAGCTCTTCAGTTGATCGATTTTCTCCATCAACTGGTATACTTGGCCCATCTCCTCATAGTTTGGCACTGAAGACCAACTGGGCAGAACTGTTGGTGGAGAGCCAATGAAAGGGGGCAGAGGCGGGTTCGAGATTGAAGTAGTAGAACCATTCTCTATGCTAGCCCTTGAGGGAGGTTTTCAAAGGAACATAGAGATAGATTTTCTTCATTTCGTTCCTAAGTTGGAGACCGGCTCCCCCAATAACTTGGACTTTATTTTTGGATGGCTAGGGCTTGATATGGAAAAGATATTAGAAAAGGTTGAAATGGGGCTTAACCCCCAAAAAGGTTCACACAAGGTGGTGAAGATGGAGATTTGCAAGATAGAGTTGGGATTCAGATTCACCAACTCTATTTGATAAAAAGAAATAAGTTGGCGAAGAAAATCCGATGAAGGGAGGGCAAGACCGCGATCGAAGAACGAAGTGAAGACAATGGTCTCACCAGATTGGGGCGCTGGCATGGATTCTCCTTCAGCGGCACGCCAATGAATGGCATCATGATGCTGCAATCTCAGATGTTTCTCCAAGTACTTCAGCTTCAACGAACCACAGTCCGAAATCGGCCAAGCTCCCGCGGACATCTCCGGGATCTCAAACGGGGCTCTCGGCATTGCTGGGAGTAAGGAGATTTGGGGGAAATGCTTGTGGAGGTTGGGAATGGATATGGCGGAGCGGAATCGCGCGTCTCAAGCGGGGGTGCGAGCTGTTGCAAACCCTAGCGAAGAGGAACGTGAAGGTGGGTGTGAAGGTGGGCGCGGAGGCTGGAAGACGAAACGATTGGCAGATTGGAGAAGATGAGGGAATCTTTTCTCCATCTCCCCACTTTTATAGAGCATGTGCTGATGAGTGGGCTTGAGCCGATAAATTCAGTAGTGGGCCACAAGATATGAGTTTCTAAATGGCATGCTCTATTGGGCCAATCGCTGGCTGTGTTAAAATCATAGTGCAGATGCTGTTTACAGAAACCAATTAAATAATCAGATATGCTTCATAAAAGCCTAATTGCTGGACACATATGTTCATGTATTTGCATTATTTACTAGGTATTGAGGATACATCCTTATAAGGATCGACAGCTGGTCTCCATTAAAATTAGGGATGCATATATCTCTCAAGTGCACCTGACCACATATTGGGTTAAAATCCATGACGTGGTACTCGGCTTACATGCTTAGCCAATAATTGCCCTAAGCAAAAAATTTTCTAGCTGACATGATACTGAAGAGTCTAAATACCGTGTAGTATACTACTCGGGAAAGACTAAAAGGTTAAAGATCTTTGACTTTATATTTAATTATTACACAATTAAGCACAAAGTTGGGGGCTACACCTAATAATATTTTTACATGAAGCTCTTCATAGCCTCGTTGCCGGCTGAATGAAGCAGGACTCGGGAGAAGATGTACTTGGACAAAGAGCACTCGGAAGCAATGCATTTGGGGATTCCTCACCATGGAGGATGAGCACTCGGCATCAGTTGTGACTCAACTATGAATGTCTCAGGGGTTGCTGTGGAGGCCATGGGCCCCGGGTATCTCATGAGAAACATTTGGGCCACTCGAACAGAGAATGGGCCTAACCTTGTAATTAGGGATACAATAGGACTCGGCATACATTATCTTGTATGACAAGAAAAGAATATAGTCCTAGTCGGGCACGTTGTATTTCTAGAGGGAAATCCCTTGGTCGGAGTCCGATTGGGATTCCTACCCTGTAACCCTGTCACCTGGTATATAAGGGGAGGCAGGGCGCCCCTGAGGGCAGAGAATCAGAAGAAGTACAATCTCACCAGAGAAACCTCAAAGGCAATACACAACAGCTGGACGTAGTGTCTTATCTCATCTTGAGGGCCTGAACCAGTATAAATTGTTCCGTGTTCCTTTGCAGTCCATTAAGTTTAGGTCTCACAAGTAGCCCCATATAATTATTGCAGATACAAAACATCGACAATGGTCACCTAAAACTTTGTGTTGTTGTAGCACCGTCGTGATCCTGAACCACGAACGAGTTGACAATGTAGCTCCTGATCTTGGTAAGAAAACAATCAAAATCGACTATCAGAGCTGATTTAGATCAAATTGGGAGTAAATACCCGTCTCGTAGGTGGAACGAAAAGTTTTCGGGACAAACCTACAAAGGATTTTGCACTCTCGTAGCGAAGGCGGACGATTTATTATGCAAATCAACAAAAATGAACAAACTAAGGCTAAATTAGGGCAAAATGTAGAGGTAAGGTTGAAAGAACAATTCATTATATTGGATTATTTTGGTTATTCCAATTGGACATGCCATAGCCCTTAAATAGGGGTTGGTCTTATAATAGCTAGAGCCTCCCCATATTCTTATAGGGCAAGAGATCAATTAGGGCTAGAAAAACCTCTTGAACAAACAAGGAGACATGAGAAAAAACCAACTGAACTTGGACTTGGAGTTTGCCGATCGTCCCTACCGATAGTCACTTATCAACTTACTATTGGAGTTGCTGGGCATATCTTTTTCCATTGTTAATTTTATCTTCTGAGTGGACTAAGGCATCAATATGAACTTATAAGTCCTATCGCTTCGACCGATGACCCTTGGTCAGACCGATAAATGTTCGGTCATACCATGACACAAAATACGGTCCGATCGGCCTCTACGCAGAGACTCTGGCCTTCTCAAAATTTGGTTTTAATTTGTTCTAAATTCAAATTAGTACTAAATTTGGGTGTTAACATCTAGTAAGAGCTAAAAATTACTCTTCAGTAGAGGTTCCTTTGTCTTGATCAATGGTATGGATGGATCAATATGCTTCTCTATACAAGAAAGCCAAACATTTCGATACCAAATGCTTCATGTATAGATGGGACATGTAATGCCTCACGCTTCAAATAAGCATTTTTTTAATAATGAGATGAGATAATGAAAATTGTACTTTTGAATCGTTCCTCAAATGGAGAATCGAAGATCATAGATGCATGACTCATCAAGGTTCGGGTAAATTCGTGGCAAATTGGATTTTTGTCTATCGTTGGATTGGATTTTAATTAAAATACACTAATCCTTGTGCTGCCTTATCTACCTTATAATAATGTGCTGCCTTATCTACCTATGTTATAGGTGGCCAAACGGGTGGACCGAGCCGGCACGGCCCGAGGCACGGTCCGGCACGGCCCGTTTAGGCACGGTTTCTATTGCGGGCCATGCCGTGCCGGCCCGCGTGCCTCCCCCCAGCCTAGGCATGGCATGCCGAGGCCGTGGGCCGTGCCGTGCCGACACGGCCCGTCGGTGGCCCACCGTGCCCGGGCCGGCACGGTCCACTATAGTGAGCACTTACCCGAGACGCCACCGGTCCTCCCGGCCGCCGACGCCTGCAGCGGCCTCCGCCGCCGTCCTCCGCCGGCACCTCCCCGCTTGCGCACCTCCCCGGCCTCCGCCGTCTCCCACGCCCACCACCTCCTGGCCGGCCTCCGCCTGCACCGGCCCCCGTTGCCGCCCTCCGCCGCCGTCTCCCCGCCTGCACGCCTCCCCGGCCTCCGCCGCCTCCTGCGCCCGCCTCCTCCTGGCCGGCCTCCGCCTACAGCAGCCTTCGCCGCCGCCCTCCGCCACCTCCCGCGCCCACCTCCTCCCGGCCGGCGAGGCTTGGCGCGGCCTCCACCGCCACCCTCCGCCGCCGCCTCCCCGCCTGCGTGCCTTCCCGGCCTCCGCCGCCTCCCGCGCCCGCCTCCTCCTGGCCGCCGACGCCTGCCGCGGCCTCCGCCGCTGCCTCCCCTCCTGCGCGCCTCCCCGGCATCCGCCACCTCCCGCGCCCACCTCCTCCCGGTCGCTGGTCTGTGTGCAGCCGACGCTGCCAGAGCTAAAAGAAAAAGCAAAAAAGACTTAAAAAATTTGAAAAAATTAGAGAAGTTGTAAAAAAATAAAAAAAAATAAAAAAATTATTTGAGATGAGTAAAAAAATATGAGGGTATTTTTTGATGATATTAGAGAAGGAAAATTTTCATTTTTTAAACAAGCAAAATAGAAGCACATATATAGTTATGTAATTTAATTTCTGTATAAATATAGGGGAACATTGTGCAATGACCTTTATTGATTTTAATATTACACAGCTGCCTCATTAAAAACTCTGTCATGTAAAAACTAAATTTTAAGAAAATCATGACAAAGAAAAAAGAGTACAGCTAAAGGTCAACACTCAAAAATAAAAAACATTACTCTAGTTCCTTATTTTGTAGGTAAAGATTTTTGAACTGCTCAGCCAAATCTTGGTTCTCTGTGCTGTGTTGGTCATCTTCATATTTTTTAATAAAGTGGCAATCTCAAAAATTTTATGTAAAATTAAATTAGCAATTGGATAGTAAACACCAGACAAAGTAATAGTTGCATCATAAAATGTTTCAAGAAAGTAATAAAACATTTCTACAACATACCAAGACTGTTCTGTCAGTAGCGGTGCTCGTCACTGATAACAACATTCTTGGACTGCAAGAAAACAGTTAGTATGTCCTTGTAAGGCAAGACATGTCTTAACATCAAATAAGTCTAGTTCCACCGATGGTCCGCATCCGTTTGGAACTTGTGTGGACGCTTGTCCGAAGTGATGCAGAATCGCTTGAAGGTCGCAAGTCGAGGATTAGAACCATTCAGCCATATTATGGCTTCACGGATAGAATCGAGATATACAGTTACTCTTTTAAAATCGGATTTAACTGTAAGATTAATAACATGGCAAGCACAACGTTGATGTAAAAGAAATGATTCAGCATAAACATTGAATAAAGGCTACAGAATTTCCATTGCTCTGGAATTTGCAGCTGCATTATCTAAAGTTACTGCAAATATTTTATTTGTGATGTTAAAATCCTCACAAACTCTAGATATTCGTTCAGCAATATTTTCTGCAGTATGTGAAACATCAATTAATTTTAAAGCTATTACTCTTTTTTATAGTTCCTAGTCATCATCAATATAATGAGCAACTACACTAATATAGTCTTCCTTAGCCCTACCACTCCAAATATCAGATATGATACTAATAGAAAATGTGCATGTAGCAAATAATTGTTTAATACTGTCCCGGTCTTGGTTGTAAATATTTAGCAAGTCCCAGGTTATGGTATGTCTACTAACAGCTTGAAACCTAGGATTATGAGCAGTTTTAATATAAGTCTCAAATGCAGGAGACTCACTAAAGTTTAGGGGTAGATCCTGTCTAGCAATTAAACGAGTAAGGGAATCTCGTGCTATCTGAGGATCATACTCCCATAAACGTATCGTACCGTCAGGATTGAGTACCAGTTGCTGCTGTCGTAGCTGGTAATCTTGCTTCTTCGCACACGCCTTAGCATGTCGCCTCAAATGCCCTATTCCACCAGAAGATTTTTCAGAGAGTTTAGTCTTACAAATTCTACATTTCGCATAAGTTACCTCTCTTCCATCCGCGCCGGTCTCAATCTCATCAAAATATTGCTAGGTAGAGGAAGTTCTTGATCTCTTTGAGCCGGTTGCCGTTGATAGGATCCCGTTCGCAGTTTCGAATCCTTTCGAAGCCGCTTGTACTTCCTCCGGATGTTGTTGCAGTGTAGGAGCCGACCCGGAGTCGTCTCCTTGCGATATCGGCAGATAGCTCGGGTCGAAGTCGCTCGGTTGGAACGTCGGGTAGTTCGGATCCATCCTACAATATAAATAGAGAAAATTAGTAAAAAAAAAATACGAACAAAGAAGAAAATTTAGGATTTTTTTTACCTTGTAGGAGCACTGGAGGCTGCAGCTATCAGCTATGAGAATGTGGAAAATTTTTGAATTTTAGACAAAAATTTGTCTAAATCAAAAATTTAGAGCACAAGAGAGCAAAAGAGAGGAGAATAGAGCACAAGAGGAGAGATTGGGAGGTTTGGATGAGCAAAAATGTGGCTGGTGGCTCTCCTATTTATAGAAAAAAATTTTACATTTTTTCGGATTTTTTTGTCCTCCAACGGCTAGATTCAAAATACACGTGTCAATTTTCTAGCCGTTATTTCGGACCGTTGGGACACGTGTCAATTTTCTACTGGGCCAACACAGCCGAACACTGCAGCAAACGGTCGTCTGCATCTACACTGTAGCAACGGGCAGATGTGCAATGGTCGCCCTCTCCGAACACCGCTCCTCCCGGCCACCACCGCCTCCTCCCGACCAGCGCGCCTCTCCGGCCTCCGCCCCCTCCCGCGCCTGCCTCCTCCCGGTCGCCCTCCGCCGCCGCCTCCCCGCCTGCGCGCCTCCCCGGCCTCTGCCGCCTCCCTCGCCCGCCTCTTCCCGACCGTCGACGCCTGCCATGCAGCCTTCGCCGTCGCCCTCCGGGCGAGCCGTGCCCCGTGCCGTGCCGTGCCGGCCCGCTACAGTCGACAGGCCATGCCGTGCCGGTTCACCGTGCCGCACCACCGGCCTAGGCATGGCACGGCTACTCGGGCCATGCCGACATAGTCCACAGCCAACCGTGCCGAACCGGCCTAGGCATGGTTACTGTAGCACCATGCCTGGCTTATTTGAACATGTATAACCTATGTTCATCCGCGTAGATGGATCGTTTGTTCATCCGCGTAGTTGCATCCAACGATCCAGATTGCCTGCTCTTGCGTTCCCCCAACCGCTCCCTTCCCCTCCACCGGCGGCTGCACAGCCCCGTTCCCCTTCCTCCCGAAACCCTAATCCTGTTCCCCGTTGCCCCCCATGCGCACGGCGCACCGATCCCCCCACCGCTCCCTTCCCCTCCCCCCTGGAGGCCGCACGATCCCGTTCCCCCTCCTCTTCACGCCGTCTCCGCCTCCAAGTGCGCCTACCTCCACGCCGATCACAGTCGTTGGGGTCGCCGCCACAAACCCTAGTCGCCGCTCCGTCCCCGCTGCGCCACAACCGACTCCACCTCCCGCTGTCTCCGCCTTCGACTGCGCCTACCGCCGAGCAGATCGCCGTCATCAGGCAAGATAAATCCTTCTACCACCGCCTCCATGGCTTCAGATCGCCTCCACGACAATCCTGACCGCGCCCGAAGCCTGTACCCGACTTCGGTGAACCACGCATTATTTTTCTGTGCCCTGAGTAGTCCTCTAACTCCCGCCGTCTGCGCCTCCACCGTGGCGCCCCTCCGGAGACCGCGCCTACACTTATCGTCTCGGCCCCTTAACAGTCACATCAGGAGGTCATAATTTTGAAATTTATCCCCTTCTTAAATCCCCAATCCATTACCCCTATGGCCCTATTTGTTGATTTGAATCTGA
This sequence comes from Oryza meyeriana var. granulata, assembly GCA_003991445.1. Classification (NCBI taxonomy): domain Eukaryota; kingdom Viridiplantae; phylum Streptophyta; class Magnoliopsida; order Poales; family Poaceae; genus Oryza; species Oryza meyeriana. The sequence goes on from RYFJ01001563.1 coordinate 161,859, forward strand.
ATTGAATCCGATTGTAGAGGTCGAAAGAAAAAAAAGTAATATTACAATTTGAAGTCATTCTATTGGGGTAATTATATACTTGCTGAAAAAAAATCATTTTGTTAATGTAGGCTATGTCGTGGGTGATCAGAAATTGGATCATTACTTCTCACTTCAGAAGGTTGGTGGTCTACATCTTTGCGTATGCATATATCAAAATTCCTGCTACAGACTACAATGTAACTATTTTTTATCTCTTAATTTTACCAGGTGATCTAACTAATGCTTGCCAGCAGTCACAACTCATTACTCATATTGGCAAATGCAAGAGGAAAATCAGAGGATTCTGATGTCTTTATAGCCACATTCCTTTAGTTCACAGATTATCTGATTAAGGTAATGCCTGTCTGTCAAAGCTTTTCCTATGAAAAAAAATAATTTTTCACTCTCAGATTTTGCTTCTGTTAATTTGACTGAAAACCAATATAGGAATAGTATCATCAATATTTCTGTTATTGTGTTCTTGTGGACCATAAGTTGCTTTAAGGTTTTTATGATTCTCATTCTTACTGAACACTGACAAAATGAAAGAATTATATAGTTGCTGAGCTAAAAACTTTTGTTTTCTTGATGTACCCTGTAGAATAATAGGTTACTGAAAATTACATAGATCTTTCCATGCGTATATCAAAGTGAATGCTACAGATGATAATTACTTTTCAGATGTCCATTCAAAGTTCCATTTCTGGTAATGGAGATGGGATAGCTGGCTGTCCTCCATGGCATCTCTACTCCTCACCGAGCCATGAAATGCTCTTCATATGAGCTGGAGCATCCAGTTTGCCACCAGGTGCATTGCTTTGTGTCTATGCTTCCCTACTGCTTGATGAAATGATTCAATGGTTGGGTTAGTCTCCTGTATATAGGGAGTTCATGATGTTTTCAAAAACTTGGATATATTCGGTGTATATTGGGATTCAGTATGTGAAACAACAAAATTTCTCTCCTTTCATGTCTTGTTGGAGAGAGAATATACATAGTTTATGATATTCTTTTTTGGTGGCAACTAGCCTCGTGCCTATATACAAGCTAAATGGTACCAAGGTCAAAATTATAAGCAACACATGCAAATTTTAGAATTGTTTCTGCTCCCCTACTTTCCTAAAACTGCAATCTAGCTTCGTAAGTTGCTTCTGATATGTTACAATAAGGAGAATCATGACATCAGAAAGGTAGCTATAGAACTACCCCTCATTTCATTTTAACCATATATTTGGTTCGTTTTTCTTTTGGTCTTGCAATTTGTTCATGTTTTTCACTGTAAATGCAGCCCACCGTGAATACTCCTCCGGCCAGAGAGGTACTCGACGAAATGCTTTCTTAGACAATATTTTACCTCAGAAGTTGATTTCTCTCTGTAAATGGGTTTCTTATGCAAGTTCCATTTTCCTTGAATCGAGCCATAGCATGCCTTCCTTTTGTTAGTTTACTTGGTGTTATTTATACTAATTTAATGAAATACCCAATTACTGTGTTTTGACTTCAGAGCTGTGAAAGTTCAGCGAAAGCAATGGGGTTGTTCAGCTCCAATCCCTGAAGATGTTTCCAGTTTGAAATATAATAAAGCCAGAAAGCATTAACATTTTGCAGCAGAGTGTTGACTATTATTTTCCATATCTTCTATAGGCACGAGGCTAGCTTTGATGGGGGGAAATGATACTACTGATTTCAGTAAGAATTTTTTGTCATAACAATTTGGAAATACTATGTTGGAACCTCTTTGGTAGTGGTGCAGGTCCAGCCTCGACATTGGCATCCTCTCATTGAAGAGTCTGGTGAATATTGCTGCAGTCAAAGATTAAAGAGGTGACTATGTCAATCGATTCCTCTTCCACCCTCACCTACGATCGGACGAGGATATTGCTGACAGTCAAAGATTACAGAGGTGACTATGTCAATCGATTCCTTCCCCAATAAATTGTTTGTAAATGCTACTCTGATTTTTTGCTTGCTCAATCTTGATTTGTTTCAAAATGATTTCACACGGTCTCTACTTTCCCTCTTGCACGCAAGGCCAGTGACAATTGGAATGCAAGATGAATCAGGGCAGACCTTGGACGCTTGCCAAAGATCCAATATGTGCATCGCAAACAACATTAGCATCAATACCAGAAAGTGCTTACAAAGTGTTTGTGGAAATGCCTTCAAGCAATTTGATACCACCTGTTGTCTGATCCATTGTGCATATTTTCATAGGGATACCAATTTTATGAAGTCCAAATGTTCTTTCCTTGATATACTAGCTGAGAGCTTATTTGTGATAGCCTGCCAAATACATGTATTTCAGCAAGGATCTTGAGCGCAAGCATAATCGCGATGATGCAGTAAGTCTATTATACATCATTGTATCTTTACATACACAGGACAAGCACAATTTTTGTCATATTGCTAGATTTCTTCTTTGTATGAGTTATGATGATTTACTCCTATCTTTGTATTGTGTATGGCATGCTGAATTTGTTCGAGCTATAGATTCACTAACAGTTTTCGTTTTCTTTGTGATAAAAGATTCAGATAAAGTTTGACATTTATGATGCAAGATTCACTTGCACTGAACAATTTATGTGGGTAAGAGATCATAATTTCCTTTCGATTGGTCTTTATACTATCATGAGGTTCGTGTTGTCCAATTCTTATCATCTGCATAAAAAGTTTGAACTATACCAGGTAGAAGCTGACATGCATAACAAAATTTTAACTATTTATCTATTTTTGACAAGCAGCATTATTTGTAATTAGTTGGCTTTGAACCAAACGATGCCAAATTTCCTGTATTTTTTTATCTACAATGCCCCCTCAAATCATTTTATTTTTTCAGAATATTTGTAGTTATGCCATCGATCCGTGTTTAGTTATGCTATATGATGCACTTCAGAAAGATTGAAGCTGCTTTTTTAAACAATTTTTTACTACCCTGTTAGGAATGTTTTTTCCTTTCACCCTTTGCCTCTGCATTTTCAGGGTTTTTGGCATGAGCAATGGTGTCAAGCAGGGACTATGCCATAATTTTCCTAAGTGTTTATAATTTCTGCAGTGTGTACAATTTTCGCTGAATGTGTGTGATTTTGTAGTCCCTGAGTTGCCCATTTCCTCCTCCATCATTCCGTTCAAGTAAAGCTGTAGTAGTGTAAAAACAAAAGATTTTTATTTGTTCCGATTCATGCTTCCTGCTCACCAAGCAAGTTGGTGCTTTTTTTCAGGAAATATAAGGACAGAGAGAGAAACAGATGATTGTTTTAGATTATTTTGGAACTTGCACCTAAATTCTCAACTCTAGCTTGACGCGTTCGTGATCTGGTCTTGATTTGGCATCTGGCTTGCCGCACTTACTAATGAAAATTTCAGACAATGGCAATTGTGCCAAATGAGTATAGGTTAATTTCTACTGCTGTGTAGCTTGATTGGTGTGTATGTTCCATCACCTCTCCTTTTTGAATATGATACTATAAATAATGTGGTGGTACACTTGTCATGTTTATATAATTTTCCCAAAAGACATGCTTCTCAATTTATTATCACTGAGCGACTTGCATCATATAAAATATCACAAACTGTTTAAATTCCACAAAGAAGCAGTACTAAACCAAATTAGGGTGACCAGTGTGAAGGCAATTGCCCTAGCTTGTAGTGAAGCACTTCTGGTACGTGGTACCCTCTCTTGCTTTCTACTGTTCAGTTGACTGTCCCATTTAATAATAAATGGCATGGACAAGTCTTGTGTCGGCTGATTTGAGCTCAGGTGATTTGGTGGTGGTACTGTTCTTTCTATTTTTTATGGGATTAGCATTTTCTTAAAAAAATGTGTTTATGTTTGGTTAGTAGGCTTTACCAAATCACTATGTATGAAGTTGTTCCATAAACAATACAAATTTATACAAACAATACAAATTTATACCAAATTATTGGCCGCAACCAACTTGGATCTATTTTATTTTTACGAGCATTCTTTCTTTTGTTCCTACCATGTTTTAAGGTAGAGCTCATACAGTGACGTATTGATCTGGCACCAGACAAATGTTCTCACATGCATCGGACAAGATAGAGAAACACATTCTTGGGTTGGTTTTAAGGATTATATTCATGTAGTCTCTAATGTGTGTTCTACGACGTATTGATGGATGGTTTCAAAGATTGTACATTACAACTAAATATTGAGCGTCTGATGTACATATTACTCAGATTGTGAGAATTATGATGAAGAAAATTTGTCACTTCTCACCTCCTAAACTTTCATTTTACATATTTCAAACAATTTTACTTATATTGGATTATATATTTCAATTTTATAGACCACTGATATAAGTTATCATTTGGCTTTCCCTTATTGTCCAAGTGAACATGACTACATTATGTACAAATTTAATACTAGTGTGTTATGCAAATTCCCTGAAATTTAATTTTTGGAAAAAAATTCCTAGCTTCATAATATATTTTTAATACTATGATAATTGTGGTGTTTTAACTAAGGAAAATGCTTTTGCTTGCTATTTGAGGCAAAAATGTTTTTGAGGAATTTATATTGGTCAAACGTGCGTTGCACATGCACGATTACTAGTACCCTGTAATGAACAAACATCTTTCATTATGACTATCATAATTCATCATTCATTAAATCATCGCCCCATATTATGCGCGTACAAAGAAACGTCCTAGATCACCTCTTCGCCGCATCCACACTCCCCTTTTCTCCTAGGTATCCTCCTCAATCTCCGGGATACTAGAGATTTACCAAGCTCATGGTTTCATGTGCACAGAACTGATTTACCTGCTTCCTACAACAAATCATACTAAATCAAACCAGTTCATTGGGTCAAGTATCCTACAACAAAAGCTTGGCTTGGGAGAGTGGATCTATCGACAGGAATGGTGGGTACAAACGTGGGAGAGGATGCCTGCCTCTTAGGTACAGGGCTGACGGCGCTAGTCTCTTCCCCTCGTCTTCAACCCAAATTTCTCCTGTCCTCCCTTTCTCCCCCACAGTCTTTGCCACCGATACCTACGCCCTGTCCTCCCTCACTGTTGACCTCTGTCGCGATGACTGCGCCCCATCCTCCTTCATCCGTGTCCCCGCGGAGCCCTCCACCCTTGATCGCCCACGCTTTGCCCTCAATTGTGATGCCCACACCCTGTCATCCGTCAACTGCTAGAGAACCAGCCCGGTCGCCCTTTGCTGCATCGCCACTCCACTCTCCAATCGCTACCGCTGCCGCCGTGGTCACGATGGGTGGTCTGGAATTTTGGGGGGGGGGGGGGGGGGGGCGAGGATGGTGCCGACTGAGGATGGAGGAAGGGGGAGATATAGGTGACGACTGGGGATAAGGAAAATAGGGAGACGGTGGCAACAGCCTAGGACGGGGGAGAAGAACACACAACTAGCGGCGCTGTCAGCCCTGTACCTAAGAGGCAGACATCCTCTCCCATGTTTGCACCCACCATTCCCGTCGACCGATCCACTCTCCTAAGGCAAGCTTTTGTTGTAGGATACTTGATCCAATAAACTAGTGTGATTTAGTAGTATTTGCTGTAGGAAGCAGGTAAATCAGTTTAGTGTACGGAAACCATCCGCTTGGTTCCAATGTTGTCATATTTACATTCTTACATATTGTCCAATAAAGAAAATTGGTTGTTTCAGAGTGCCTCTGAAGTGTGATGTAGCCCTGTAGGAACTATGTGCTGGTCTATGCCTGCTTTGTGTTTTGCTGTCATTAACAACCTTTAGTCAGTCTCCACTGGCATTTGCTTGTAGTCAATTTTCGATTTTATTTTATCAATTGGGACCTGCCATTTTTGCTGTTTGTCCGGAAATAATCAAATGAGTATTTCAGCTCTGTTGTTTGTCACTAGCTAGCAAGACTCATGACATGATTTAATTTGCTTATCCGAAGGTGTGAAACACTTGACTTGAGATCGTTTGCTGAACGGAAAGACCGCTAATAATAACATTGACTAATTAGCACTCTTGCATTTTGTCTAGCGGATTTTGAATCAAGACAGCAGTGAACGTAACAGCCAGCCGGTTTGTTTCAAGGCCCCAATGCTAGGCATTGACTAACCCCCTCCCCCACGCGCAGCACGATGTGGACCATTTGTTTTGTCAGTCTCAGTCATTGCTCCAATATTAGCTTCTTCTGCATGGCTTTAATTTTATTCCGTGAAATTAAAAAAGCTTATATTGTATTTGTTATTTGATCATTGCAAACCAAGATATCAATAGAGCCTGGGAGATGGCAAAGGAGGCTTTATGATTGACAAAAGAAAGCTGCTCAGTACACTGGCCATCCCATTACAAGAGAATAGGTCATCTGTGACTAGTCATAACCCATATCTATAATGCGTGAGGGATTGGTCACTGATAAGAAAACCTCATCTTTGATGGGTAAACACCTAATACTGGTAAGAACATCTGTGATGGGTGTTGTCTACAACTTGTCGATGACATGATCACCCCACGGCTGGTACATTTACCACCCGTCACAGATGACCAATCTGTGATGGGTGAAAAGCACAACCCATCAAAGGTGATTGTCGGAGGATGAAACTGCAACCGCGGGGAGTCTGGGGACCCCCCTTTGAGGTTCGGCCACGGGAGTTGTTCACAGGACGGCTTGCGGCGTCGGGTCGATGACACACAAGGGAGACAGGAGGAGTAGACAGGTTCGGACCGCGCGGAGGCGTAATACCCTACTCCTGTGTATGTTTTCTCTGTGGGAGATGAATGTGGGTTGCTCTTACAAGGTGTTCTCGAGAGGTGCTGAGGAGCTTGCGCTAGCTGGGGACTTAGCCACCCTAGGAGCTCGACTCAGGAACCAGCGAGTGAAAACCCCTCAGGACCGAACTGGTCGGGCCCTTTTCAGAGCTCTCTCGGACTGGAGTCCACCTAAGCTCCCTTTTTCCCGTTGGCATGGATCCTCCTTTTATCGTGCAAGGGGAGTCCACAGTGCCTGGTATACATGCTGAGAGAGAGAGCTTCTCCAGGTACGACACAACTTGTCGCACACGTCCGCCTGCTGTTGCCACGCCGGAGTCGGTGCTGCATGTCTGGTCGGCACGTTGCCGGGCTGCTGTGGCGGCTGGAGTATGGAGATGTGACAGCGCGTGCCTCCGCTACCAGAGTGTGGAGAATCGAGGCCCTCTCAGCTGAAAGTTCTCTGACGGCACTGGGAGGGGGCCCACGGAAGGCCATCATGACGGTGCACGCATGTTCGACCGAGAGACAGGCGGGAGGCGCCCCATCGCCTCGCCATTAATGCAGGTAGTTGGGGAGCTGATCTGCTCAAGCCGGCCTCGTGCCCGGGGCGGAGAGCTCATCGAGCCCTCCACGCGCACGAGGCACCGAGACTGTGGGTCCCGGGCCCGGGGGTGACACCCGGGGATGGTGCACCCGAGCCCGGGCAACGCCCAGGCCCCAGGCACTTAGCGGGGTAACCCATAGTAGCCGGCCGCCACTTGTGCAGAATATGGGCCCCGGAGGAGCCGATGTGGCCGAAGATCCACGCGTCCCCGGAGAATGTGGGACCCCTATTCCCGTTTCGCCGACAGTGATCAATTCATCTATGATGGTGTAGTCGGTGACGGGTTGTGTTTTGTACCCATCATAGACGATAGTATATTTAATGGGTTTCAGTTATTACCCGCCAATGATGATGTTTTTTACAAAACTACAAATTTATTTTATTGGCTAGCCCCAGGTAATTGCTAGCCATGCCCTCTGGAAAAATGACAGATTGCACACACATAGAATGCGCGCGCGCGCGCGCGCACACACACACACACACACACACACACACACACACATATATATATATATATATATATATAACATCCCATACATTCACATATGCACACCCCTTCACATAATTGCATCTACAAATTGAGTTCACCATGGCATATATCATAGTGGAATGAACAGAAAAAATTATCAGACCTTAGAAAGTGACGTCTTGAATGCATAATGTGAAATTTCTTAAAATTTGAAAGAACTAATAGTTAGTGTATATCTTAAAAATAAAGTTATATACATACACCCACAATTGCACATACATCTAACACAAGTCATACACTTCATAGAATCACATATATTCATAAACTGAAAGTACACGGAACAGAGTGAATATTCAGCACAAGTTAATAAATTAATTTACAAAGATGACACGTTCAAACAAAGTGATAATTTAATCTGTCTTTTTCATATGGAAGCGTCCTTTTGGAATTATAACTTTGGCTAATGTAACGACCCGTTTTCCTTTTCCCTGTTGAGACTTGTTTTCGGGATCTTAACCCTCTCCTATCCTGTCAGCTGTGCCTCCGTTTTCCCTCTCCCCGGCCAGCCGACTACCTTCTCCCTTGAGCCGAGTAGATTGCTACTCAGTCCTTGTATCCTGCCCTTTTCTTTGTTTTACTCGGACCTCCTTGTTGCCGAGTAAGCACTGTGAAGTGGCCGACTACCTTGTTGAGACCTGTTGTTTCCTTGTCCCCCGAGTTGCACCCGTCCGTTGGACGCCGACTACCGAAGTGGAGAAGAACCAGTCTTCACCTGCCCGCAGCATCGCTTGGACCAGTGGTCAATCCGAAGCCCTGTCAGTGAGATTTCTCCAAATCTGTCCTAGCCTTGACCTTAATGTCTCATCGCAGCTATAGTGCCTGCCAACTCCCTGACCACGCCGGACTCCCAAGTCAAGCCCTGCGTGAACATCAAATCCTTTGTCAGTTCACCTTGATTTTTTCTCCCTACCCGTTGCCCAGCTCCACCGTGCCTCACCCTTGCACGTTGGCTATATATATTGAGCCATCCATGCTCCTTCTTCCTTTGTTTTGCAAACCGGCCAGCTCTAGCTCTGCTGAGTTCTTGTTCTTCTCTCAAGTTTTGGAGCTCTATCACCCGGATTGCAAACCTGGTTCAGCCGACTGCCACCTTTTCTGCAGCCGACTACTTCTTGATCCTTTTCTTGGTGTTTTAACCCTCCTGCTTATTAGTGTTTCTTTCTGCTTGTTCAGAGCCTGAACCGGTGGATGATCCAGAAGCCGCCTTCGCCGAAGAAGACCTCTCCTTGGAACAAGGCAAGCCTCTTTGATCATATTGTTTCCCATATATGCAAAACTATGTTGTTTGGAAAATATATGCATACTTAGTTTACACCTTTTTAAACTGTTGGCCTCGGTTTGCAAGCGCAACCGATGGACCTACCCAGTAGTAGCACTTATTTTGGTAGGATGTTGATATATTTCTCCTTGAGAGCCCCACAAATGGCACGCTAGCATCCTATCTGAGGATACGATGCCGAGTAGAATGGCTTAGCTCTGCAACGTTGTTTGTCGTTTGGGAAAACATTGGATTTTACTAAACTGATTGGAAAACCCGATACCTTGTGTATCGGCGTGTTTTGTGAAATAAAGACAGCTTGTGAAAATCTTGATGTACAGAGGCAGTGCCTGTGTGGCTTGGCTATGTATTATCATTAAGGACCGTTTCCTTTGGGGATTCCATCCGAGCATCTTACAGTGCGACCATACGGGTATTATGGGATGCCCCTGGCCGAGTAAATAGTAGGTTTAGAGAAGTTCAGTGCCGACCACTGAATCCTGTATGGATCTTTCGGCTGGCATTGGGTAACCCTAGACTGGCTTTGGAAATGGCCTTGTCACGAATTTCTGGGTACAGGCCAGTACTCGGTGTAATTTTCGTGTCGGATGGGTAAAGCGCACACCCTCTGCAGAGTTTAGCAGAACTGTTCGAACAGCCGTGCCCACGGTTAAGGGCGATGCAAGGTGATTCTCATAGCGTAGATTTGTTTGCCAGTGATTTGTGAAAGTGTTTGATGGAAAGGGAACCATGACCAGAGTTTGCCGAGTGAGCAAACGGAAGGCCTGTGTGGCCAGAAACGGATCTGTGTGATCCGGGTGTTAAGCACCATAATCAAGTGAATGAAAAGTAAACAGGATGAAGATCATGCTCCCGGGTTGTAGCCAGGGCAGTAAACTTAAGCCCCCGGGTTGTAGCCAGGGCGGCAGTTGTACAGATGTCTTCGGGTTGTAGCCAGAAGACGGAATTGATCATGCTCCCGGGTTGTAGCCAGGGCAGCAAGTTGATCAAGTTGTGCTCCCGGGTTGTAGCCAGGGAAGCCACTTTAGCTAGCTGGTTGTAGCCAGCGTAGCGGGCATTAAGTGCCATGAACATGCTCCCGGGTTGTAGCCAGGGCAGCAATGTTCGAGCCCCCGGGTTGTAGCCAGGGCGGCGGTTTAGCTAGCTGGCTGTAGCCAGTGTAGCGGGCATTAAGTGCCACAGCTGAGATTTGGTTGTAGCCGAGTCTCAGGGTCAACAAGTGGTTGTAGCTACTCGGGAGATACAGGACCAACAAATGCGAAGTAAAAGATGATAAGAACATGTATGATTATGCTTGATTCATTAAGTGGCGAGTTGTTGAAAAGCAACTTGCGGAATGGATCGAGGCGTGAGCCTCTTTCCGATAACTAAAATTTAAGCTCACTAGTGTTTGCAAAGAAACGAGTTTCTAAAGGCAGCTTTTCTCAAATAAAACCCTTAGCCTTTCTGTCTAGCCAACATGGCATCTTTTCCCGGCTTGCTGAGTACGAAAGTACTCACCTTGTTCATATATATGTATAGTAGGTTTTGGAGAAGAAGACGAAGACCCGACTGCTGCCGAGTTCCTCCAAGACCAGGCCGACTACGAAGACTTCTGAAGGTTTCGAGCCTAGTTCCCAGCCGAGCCTGTGGTGTAGTTTTTGTCTAGCTTCCGCCCTGTTTTTGCTGTTTCGCTAGTTTACCTGTTGATTATTTTGCCCATCCCGGGTTTGTCCTGGATGGATCTCCTTGTATTTATATGTGTACTCTGTTATGTATTTATTGTAACTCTGAGTTGTATCATTGTTGTGCGTACCCGACTACTGATCCTGGGATCGGGTGCCGTATGCACATGGTGGCCTTCCACCTAGTTGGGGAGGCATCACAGCTAACAATAAGGCGGCTTATTTCCCCTCAAATTATGGGGAAGTTTGATCTCGGTAGTTGTCCAATCCCTTTTCTATTGGATAAGAGTATAGTTAGCATGTTATATGAAATGATGTAGGCAGTTCCTAAAGGCAGTGTTTTTGAGGGGCACAAACCTCAGGATCAAATGAGGCCACCTGTTTTATTAAGGTTTGCATGTGATGGCACACATGAAAACCACACATTTCGCTGACTTGTTGAGCGCACTTGAAGTCATACTTATGAGAGAGGGACTCCTTATTTTCTTGATGACGCCCATGATTTTTGACATATGGTTCCCACGCTCTGTCTATTGTGGCTACAAGAGATGTGAAATCATATTCATGGGCCTAGTTGGAGTTGATGTAGTAAACAATGTTCTATTTGGGTACTATGACTATGAGAATCCAATGGCACCTGTATAATGAAACAATTAGTCGTATGCGGCTATAATTATATGGATCTAAGAATACAGTTAGTAGCCTGAGGCCCTTACGTTTGATTGTGGGTTAACATTAGACAATCCTTGTCTTGGTGGGCCCGCAAGTACCTTTCGATGTATTGGACGACATCATCAAGTTTGGTATTCAGTTGGAGCTCGTTAATCATAGTTGGATCTAGAAAACCAACCCGACTACCCATCCTGCGAGATTCTAACCAACAAGCCCTATGAAGATTACAATTTAGTTTAGAACATATTTAGGACGATTCTTATTGTAGTATAGTTGAGAGCACTTACAAATAGTAGCATTTTAGCAATCCTATGTCTAGCTGTTTCAACCTAAATAGGTTGAAGAGATCAACGAAGCCCACAACGAATATAGCTGATGCCGACAGGAATGGCTCGCACCTACGTTGACCAAGGAGGGATACATCCCTTTGAGATCTCTTAGCATTGGTTAACCCTAGGTACCAAGCGTGCAATTATTTGCAAGCAACACCCATGTTTGGTAGTTCATTGTCATGAAATAAGGGCATGCCTAACACGAAGGTGCTGAGATCTAGCCTCTTAGCCACTGGCGGCCTTTCCTTTGCTTTTCCCTTTCCCCTTTCACAACCTCTCTTATAGGTCATCGAAGGAGAAGATATGGCCTTGGTGTTTGTTTTGATTGGAGGCAAATCTTTCAGTATATCATCGAAGTCCATAGGCCTAGCACCAAATTGTGGTTTCGTGAATGCACGATTAGGAGGTGCTGGTAGACCCAAAGCATCTGGAAGAGGCAAAGGAGCTTGGTGGGTTGGACGAGTTGGTTGAGTTTTTATCTTGATGACAATGTCCAACTTGGGCCATTGGACAAATGTCCCGCACGCAGCCCCCAATGTCGTAATCTCGTCAATAGGCCTTATTTCTAGGGGATAGTGGGCCCAATTGTCCCTCATCATGTCAACATGGACCTTGTTGGTCGGCTTGTGGGGCTCACTTCCACTGGAGCTGCGAGATGAGGTTCACGAGGTGCGGCGGTTTGCTATTGATGCATCTCTAGCCTTAACCTTTCCACCTCTTGGCTAAGCCATGCGTTGAACTCTTGCGTGAACTCTGACTTAACATCCTCCTTCACCTGTTCCTTCAGACGTGCCTCTTTCTCCCTTTGGATATTTTATGCTCCTGTACTAGGCATAGTACTTAGCCAAGCCCACCTTCCAAGGTATGGTTGCGCCAATTCCTCTAGTCCGGTCCGGGTGTTCGGGGTTCCCTAGCGCCTTTGATAGGATGCCATCCTCGTGCCTTTCTGAGTCGACTTCGCTTTGCAAAGACCGTTCAACAATCAACTCGAGCTATAATTTAATGCTAACATGTTAGATATATATGTGTCGAATGATATAATTAGAAGATTGTGAAGGGCTTAGATTGAAAACTCATGAGGTGCCGATACACTTCCATGTTAGCTTCATCTGGGAACATGACTATTCCGTCAGGCTAGACCTTCCTTCGAGCTCTTGCCCAGTCCTAGCTCATACCTCAGGGATGTCAGCAAATTGGGGAGGGGTATTAGCCTGTTTGGCAGCTTCATCCTCCATAGCCCATTTATCAGCTTTCCTGAGGTAACCACCCGTGCAGAGTCGGTGTGGGTGCTCGTTCCTAGCTTGCAGTTACCTATGTGCATAGCTAGTTGCCTCGAACTTTGGCGTGCTTTTCAAAGCCACAAATTCTTTCCAGGTATCTTCAGCGATCTGTGGCCATTGTGCCATTGGAGTCACATTTGCCGGGTTGTGGAGATACTCGTTCACGAGCTTCAACTTGAAAATTTTTCATGCTAAACACATCATTTGTAATGCCCAATGCTTAATGCCATCCTCTGTTTCCGGTGGGAAGTCAAACTTTTCCTTTAGCTTAGCCCAAGCCAACTCTTTCTCACCATCAGGAACAGAGTCGAAGTCCTTGTGGAGGATTCCAATGTGTTCTCTTGCGACAACCCTGCAAGAGTTTGCAAATCTCAATACAACGTTTCTAGGCGCAATAGGTCTTCCGGTGTCGTCAACTTGTGTGATGGTTAACTTTGAATCCAGAAGCTTCTTGCGTGTCCTAGGGCTTCGACTTGATGTTCCGCTTGTACTAGCTGACAGGGTTGAAGGATTATCAAACATTCTGGTAATACACTAAATTTAGAGGTGGGCGAATTTATGAAAATCAATAAAAAGATTTCATGTAAATTCAAAATGCTCTCAGATATAGGGCCATAGGGGTTGCTAGAGATTTAATCTCTTACATCCACCATGCTGGGAGTTATGAATAATTCACAAATTACCTAGACAAAATTGAAAAATTTGGCCTTGGACACTAAATGTAAAAGTACATCTTATCAAGTAGCGATCATACACAAGCAACAGAAGCAGAAGGGGGCCTGGATCGCCTTGTTGCCCGTGAAGGTAAGGGCGATAGTGCCCTAGGCCCCATACTCCCATTGTTTGTGTAGGACGCTAGTGATCGATTCATATGGTGGGAAGTCTCAATTTCTTACTGAATTTAATCTCCAAGGCCAGATTTACAATTTTGTCTAGTGTAACCTCAATAGGCCCAAATTTCTCATCGAGCTATACCAGAAAATATTTAGCTCAATTTCCTAAACAATTTTGCATCCAAATTCATATAAATATTTTGCATCACATTTGAAAGACATATATTTTGCATCAAATTCCATAAACAATTCCAAAACAATTTGATGGTAATTGAAAATGATCTCAGATGTTGGGTTGTAGGGGTTGCTAGAGATTTAATCTCTTACATCTTCCATGCCGGGACTTAGGAACAATTCACATATTAACTAAATAAAATTGAAAAATTTAGCCTTGAACACTAAATTGTAAAACTATATCTCATCAAGTAGTGGTCATACGCAAGCAGCGCAAGCAGAAGGGGCCCAGGGAGAATGTGGTTGTGCCGAGGCTCGGGGAGGAGGTAAGGGTGACAGTGTTCTGGGTGCCCCTGCTCGCGCTGTTTGCGCGGCATGCTAGGGATCGAACAATATGGTGGGAGGTGTCAATTTCTCACTAAATTTAATATCCAAGGCCAGATTTTCAATTTTGTCAAGTGTAATCTCAATAGGCCCCAATTCCTCATCAAGCTCTAGCAAATCCTATAGCACTTTTCATAGAATAATTTTGCATCCGAATTCCTATAACAATTTTGCATCCGAATTCCTAAAACAATTTTGCATCCAACTAGCTCTAACAATTTTGCATCCAAATTCATATAACAATTTTGCATCTGGGAGTTCTTACCCTTGGGCTCGGGGAGGAGGTGGCCACGCCGTGCTTGGGGAGTTGGTGGCAACGCCGGGGCTCGAGGACGAGGTGGCCATGCTGGGCTCAGGGAGGAGGTGGTGGGGCTGTGCTCGGGGAGGAAGCGTCCGCGCCAGGCTCAAGATCAAGGTGGCCACCGCGCCGGCTCGGGGAAGAGGTGGCCACGTTGGTGCTTGGGGCGGATGCGGCCATGGCGGCGCTGGGGCTCGGGGAGGCTGCGGTGGTGGCGGCGCTGGGGATTAGGGCAGATGTGGTGGTGGCGGCGTTGGGGCTCAGGATCGAAGTGGTGGTAGTGGCGACGCTCGGGCTCAGGGAGGACAACTAGCTTGAATGGGTGGCATCTCCAAACCTGTCACAGAAGTCCTCACCTGTGACAGTTGATCTTCAAGGACCATCACTGAAGTCCTCATCTATGATGGGTTATAGTCAGGGCCTATCACAGATGACATATCTGCGATGGGTTCTAATTGTAATCCGTCATAGATATGTTTAAGGAAAGTCAATGTTTTGTTATTCCATTCTTCAATACAGTTATGTTCTTTTTCTTACAATCAGTTCAATTTCATATACATATATATATTGATATATTTGAATGGTCCAACATTTTATAATACTACGATTACATATATAGTCCTTCATCATGATCCACTCGTGAATACACATTGTTATCTGCCAATTGCTCTTCCTATAGTGGTATTTCTTAGCCTACAGAGGCGTACTAGTTGTAATCGTCCTTATCGACAACTTTTTGGACCCCAACAATTCTTCTTTTACCTTCTCGAACGACATAAAACTTTTTATTTGCCAGGTCGATTATGTAGAATATTTGGACAACTTGCTTTATAACGACAAATGGTTCATTCATGTATCCGATCTTGCTAAAGTCAGCAAGTGTGAAGCCCTCTTTATCGACCTTTACTCCTCTAGAAAGGTTCACCCATCTGCAATGAAACAATGGCACATTGAACTTCACATAACTTAGCTCATAGATTTCCTCTATGTGGCCGTAATAGAACCTACGTCCATGTTGATCCTGAAATGCATCTATATGTACCCCGCTGTTTTGCTCGGTGTTTTTGTTGGCTTGCTTGGTAGTGTAGAAGGTGTAGCCATTGATGTGATATCCTTCCCAAGTATTAACATCCCATGAAGTACCATGTGCCAACCATTTCAGTGTTTCACTTGTGATGCTGTGAATGTTGGCAATATATTTTTTGAACCATTCATTGAAAAGCTTTGTATGTTTTTTCATTATCCAACTGTCTGGTCGGCCTATGTTTTCTTCTCTGATCTTAGCTATGTGCTTTTCAAAGAACGATGCCACCTCTGCCATATGTTGCAGAACAGTGAAATGACATTGGTCATATGTAACGCGATCTAGTTTGATAGTTTTTCTTTCTATGGTGCCAACACTGCAAGCCTGCCCTCATGGCGAGACTGAGGAACTCCGATTGAAGATGTCTCTAACATGTAGTCAACACAAAATTCAATGATCTCCTCAGTCGTGTATCCTTTAACAATGCTCCCCTCAGGCTGGGATCTATTCCGAACTTATGCCTTCAGAATTCCCAAGTGTATGTTTTACAACGGAAATAAGAATATCGGGCTGTTCGTCAGATTGAAACTCGGTGGACTGCAAAGGAACACGAGAGGTTTATACTAGTTCAGGCCCTCGATGTGAGGTAATACCCTACGTCTAGTTGTGGTGTATTCCTTTGAGGATGTATGATGGCTTATGATGAACTTGCCCTTAGGGGCCGCCCTACCTCCCCTTATATACTGGGGGATAGGGTTACAAAGTAAGAATCATAGCCGGACTACGGCTAAGGGATCTCCTCTTAGAGATATAACTTGCCCGACTAGGACTATATATTCCTTATCGTACAAGGCTAAGGCTGCCGAGCTCTATCATATCTCTAATTACAAGGCTAGGCCCATCCTCTATCTGAGTGGCCCATATGCTTGTCATGAGGTACCCGGGGCCCATGGCCTCCACAGCAGCCCCTGAGACCTTTATAGTTGAGTCACAACTGATGCCAAGTGCTCATCCTCCACGGTGAAGATTGCCCGAGTGCATTGCTCCCGAGTACTCTTTGTCCGAGTGCTTTTTCTTCCCGATTCCTACTTCATGTCAGCTGGTAGCGAGGCTATGAAGGGCTCCATGTAGAAGTATGAATAGTGTGCGCCGAATAGACGCACCTATTAGGTGTAGCCCCCCGACTTTGTGCTTAATTGTGAAACAATTAAACATAAAGTCAAAGATTTTTAACCTTGTAGTCTTTCTCAAGTAGTATACTACTAGTATATGAGACTTTTCAGTATGATATTAGCCAGAAATATTTTATAGTCTTTCTCGAGTAGTACGTAACTCGGAAATTAGACTCTTCAGCTTCATATCAGCTAGGAGAATTGTTTATAGTCTTTCTCGAGTAGTATACCACTCGGAAATTAGACTCTTCAGTGTCATGTCGGCTGGAACAATGTTTGCTCATGACAATTGTTGGCTAAGCATGTAACCCGAGTACCACTTTATGAATTTCAATCCAATATGTGGTCAGGTGTACTTGAGAGATACCTGTATCCTCAATTTTAATTGAGACCAGCTTGTTTATAAGAATATATCCTCAATACCTGGTGGATAATACAGATATCTGAACACATGTGTTCAGTAATTAGGCCTTCATGAAGCATATCTGATTACCCAATCGGTTCCCGTAGGTAGCACCAGCACTATGATTTTAACACAGCTAGCGAGCGGCCCACATTGAGCGTGCTACTGTAGAAACTCATATCTTGGTGGCCTAGTACCAAATTTGCAGGGCCAAGCCCACTTATCAGTACAGACTCTATAAAGGCGGGGAGAGAGAGAAAAGATTCCCTCATCTTCTTCAATCCACCAATCATTTCGTCTTCCAGCTTTTGCGCCAAAATTTCGCACCTCGCCTCACTAGGGTTCACCAATGCTAGTGCTTCCTACTCAAAACTCAGGCGATCCCACTCCTCCGTGTCCATTCCAAGTCCTCAATCGCATTTCCCCCAAATTTCCTTGCCTTGAGCCATGCCAAGAGCGTCAGAAATCCCGGAGGTGACTGATGAATCTTGGCTGACTTTGGATTGCGTGTCAGCTAAGCTGAAGTATTTAGAGAGGTTGTTGAGACTGCAGAGCCGTGAAGTCATTCACTAGCGTCCGGCGGAAGGGGAATCGATTCCAGTACCCCAAGCTGGTGAGACTGTAGTCTTTGCCTCTTTCTTTGACCAGGGTCTTTCTCTTCCGTCTTCTGATTTTCTTTGCTAGCTTCTTGATTTCTACGAGCTAGAGTTGGTGAATCTGAATCCCAACTCCATCTTTCAAATCTCTATATTTGCAACTCTATGTGAGTGCTTTCTAGGTGTGGAGCCCTATTTGAATCTGTTTAGATATTTGTTTCACATCAAACCTCAGCCCTCCAAGAGCAAAGTCCAAGTGATTGGGGGGGGGGGGGTCGGTATCTAGCTCAGGAGCGAGATGAAGTAGATCTATATCCACGTTCCCTTGAAGACTTCCCTTAAGGGGTGGCATAGGGAGTGGTTTTTGTTGTTTTGATCTTGAACCACGCCTCCCCCTTTTCATTGGTCTGCCTCCAGAGGTCGTGTCCAACTGGTCATCCGTGCCCAGTTTTGAGGAGATGGGCTAGGTATATATGCTGATCGACAAGATTGATAAGCTGAAGAGCTCCGAACTGACTGGTCCATGGGTGGCCAGATGTTTCTTGACTCGTCGCATCAAGCCCTTGAAGCTAAGGAGTCACTTTGGCTAGGATTATGAGGGCAAAAACGATCTCAGCCGAGAATATCCCGACCTGACCAACAAGCACAAGGTGACCAACATCCTGCTTGATTATTTTGCCAGTGGGGTGATCGAGATAGAAGACGCCAAGCGTGCCACGTCGGTTTACAGCCAAAAAAGGCCTCGTCCAGAGGTAACTCTTGCCGATGTTAACTTGCTTTCCATTTGCGATGAATACTTGTGGATGTGTATCCAGGATAGCTCTGCAACTTGTGATGTATGCTGCTGAACCACTTGCAGGCATGTAAGGAGTTTGATGAAGATTCCCAAACTTTGTCGGCCGTGAAATCGAAGAAAAGGCCGTTGAGTCCTTTTGCTGCCCAGCCTAGCTCCAAGAGAGCGGGGAAGAAACCTGTCGAAGATCCGGACAAGAAGAAAATTAGTAGGCCGAGTGCAGCAGCTGGGAGCCTAAAGATTAAAGACACCGCCAGCGCAGCTCCCAGGCCGCCGAGTCCAAGACCGAGACTGGTGCCACCAGGCTCAGCAACATTGAGCCCAAGGATGGCACCACCGAGTACAAGGTTGTCAACAAGCCATAAGGCAGCACCAGCTAGCATCCCAGCACCCCAGTCGGCCGCACCAGAAATTGGGCCGGCCGAGATAAAGACGCCACCACCGACTGCTGCGCCTTCTAGCCCGATAGCCAGCAGCCCTCCACTGCCAACATCTGGAACCCCCGAATGGAAGTTCAAAACCTCCAAGAGGTAAATGACTTTGAATCTTCTGAAAATCTTGTTCAGCGTAGCAATGTCTTGACATTTAACTCATCATATAGGAAATAGGCCAATATCGATCTCAAGGAGACCACACCATCTGCTCCTGTAGTCGAGCCAGCCCCAGCCGAGCCCACCCTAGCGAGCTCATCTACCGAGCCGGTGATAGTCCCAGCTATAGAGACTGAGGCGGTTCCGACAGCAGGGCTGCTAGCGCCGGCTGACCAATGGGCAGATACTAAAGCTGTTGCTCCAGCCCCCGAGCGAGTCCCCGAAGCCCCTTCTGCTACCGAGTCAGGGGCCAGGATCATGTCGCCGTCTGTGTCATTGTCGTCTTCAGAGGAAATGGATCTCCCCAGGCTCGAAGCCCCTCGTCGCAAGTTCTCGAGAACATTCCACTGGGTATCTCTTGAGGGAATGGCGAAATGCTACGAGCACGATGAAGAGGCAGCGGAGAGGGAGCGTGAAGTCTTTCTTCGTGCCACGATCACCGCGTCCTGGGGGGTCCAGGTGCGCAGCAAGCCTCGCAATGTTGAGTTCCCGATGATTTCCCTTATTTCTAGTATTCCACCGCTTGATTTTGCTTTGCTTTGTTTTACCCCGAGCAGAAGATTGATGACTGCTCGGAGAAGATAAATGAGGTCTTGACCCAGCTTGCCCCCTAGCTCCAACGACTGGGCCAGCTCCAGACCTCGAAGGCCAACTTGGAGCGGTCTAGCCAGGAGAGAGAGACTTGGCTGAGGGGAGCAGTTGACCAACTCTGGGGTGAGAACTGAGCTCTAGTCGAGAAGATCAGAAGTAAGTCTCCTGTATTTGTCTTCCCGAGTAAATCCCAAGTGTATTTCTCCAGCTTTGTTGTTTCCTGACTACCCCATTGTGTCCTGACTGTAATCTTGAGTTCTTGACCATTCTGATATACAGCCCTCGAAGCTGAGTTGAAGACCCAGACAGAGGGGGAAGCCAAGCTGAAGGAAGCCGAGAAAGCCAAAGCTGAACTCGAGAAAGACAAGGCCGAACTGAAGAGGGCCAATGGCAAACTCGAGAAAGAAAAGGCCGAACTAGAGAAGGCCAAAGCCAAAGTGGAAGCCAACTACGAAAGTAAGTCTTCCCTCTGACATCGATCTTAACCAATCCTTTAGGTACTCCGACTGCAGTTTTGGCTAACAAGTTTACTTGTCGATGACTTTGAGCAGCTGCAAGAGCCAACGCCCAAACCCAGTTTCGAGACTTTGCAGAAGAGATCAGGGTCGTCAAGGAGTCACGGGAGATTCTTGCCGAGTCCGTGAAAGGGCTCCTTGACGTCATGGATCCTCGCCACGTGGGAACCAGCTCCAACACGGTCTCCCAGGTGCAGGCGCGTCTTAACGAAGCCCCGAGTATCCTGAAGAGGTACTCGGATGAGCGTGTTGTCGTCGGCGTGGCCCAGACCCTCGCGATGACCAAGTCGATCTACCCCAGGGCAGATCTTGAGGCCATCGGTGAAGGGTTTGCCGAAGAGACAACACCTGAGGAGGCGTTGGAGTTGATCACCCAGGCGAGGCCGACTGCAGAGGCGATCACCAAGGACCTAGGAATGTAATATCAGTCCATCATGCAGTCGGTGTATATAACTCTTTTGTAAAATATGTGTACAATGCCACCGAGTTCTTGGTTTTACTTAGTTATCATTAGCTTTGCCCAACTATATAGTCTACTCCGAGTTAGTCTATAGGAACTTAATAAAATCGTTCGCCGCACAAAGCTATACTCAGGAAAACATAACATAGTCGTTGCAAAACTTCATAACTTAGATAAAACTAGCTCGTATATTGTTGACAAAGCACATATAATACATGTAGCCCCCAACTCACTACTCAGTTGAAACAAGCGACGTTGTGAGTCAGAGCAAAACTTCATACATATGTATGAGAGAAAATACAGAACTCAGGTATAGAAGGGACGTAACTATTCTATGTTCCATGAATTGCTGACTTGGGCACTGTCTTCGGTCTTCAGTCGGTAGGCGCTTGGCTGTGTAACCTCGGTGATAATGAACGGCCCTTCCCATATTGAGGATAGTTTATGCTTGTCTTTGGTGGTTTGTATTTTTCTCAAGACGAGATCCTCGACCAAAAAGGCGTGGCCACGGACATTTCGACTGTGATAACGACACAGGCCTTGAAGATACCTTGCCGACTGGATTATTGCGATGTCTCTCGCTTGTTCCAACTGATCTAGTTCGACCAATCGGGTATTGTTTGATCTATCTTTTGAGTAAGCCCGAACTCGCGGAGAGCCGAACTCTAACTTGGTTGGTAACACAGCCTTAGCACCATAGACTAGGAAGAAAGAGGATTGCCCGGTGGCCCGACTAACTGTGGTTCTTAGAGACCAGAGAACGAATGGGAGTTCTTGTACCCACCGCCCCGCATATGGTTGTAGTCGGTCGAATATCCATGTCTTGATACCTTGTAAGACCATGCCATTGGCACGCTCGACCTGCTCATTGCTCCGCGGGTGTGCCACAGAAGCATAACAGGTCTTGATGTCGAAGTCATCACAAAAATCTTGAAATACGCCACCAGTGAACTGAGTACCGTTGTTCATTATGATACAGTTAGGAACCCCAAATCGGTATAATATACTCATGATGAAGTCCTTTGTTCATGCCGCTATTATGGTAACAATGGGTTTTGCCTCAATCCACTTTGTGAATTTATCCACTGCGACGAACAAATGTGTGAACCCTCCTGACGCTTTCTTGAAAGGCCCGACTATGTCAAGTCCCCATACTGCAAAGGGCAAAGAGATTGGGATTGTTTGGAGTTCTTGGGCAGGAAGATTTGTTTGTTTTGCATAGAACTGACAACCCTCGCAAGTGCGAACTTTGTCTTTAGCATCTATTACTGCTGTTGGCCAGAAAAATCCCTGCCTGTAAGCCTTTCCAACTAACGTCCTGGATGCGGCATGGTTGTCACATATGCCCGAGTGGATCAATTGCATAATCTGCTTGCGCTCCTCAGGTGTGACGCAGCGCATGAGGACTCCGGATGCACTTCTTCGGTACAGGTCTTCTCCGACTACTAGGAAACATTTGCTTCGACACTTGATTTACTCGGCTTCAATGCGATCTTCTGGGAGTTCATCGTCCAAGAGGAATTTAAGAACTGGAGTCCGCCAATCTTGAGGTATGATCAGTACTTCGTTTGTTGTCGGGGTAGGTTCAGCCCCTGACTGTTCTTGCACTGGTTTCTTCTTGATTGATGGCTCCGTTAGTTGTTTGACGAAAATCCCAGTCGGGACCACTTCTCTCTTGGATACCACGTTAGCCAGTTCGTCTACAGTGTCATTGTATTGTCGTAAGATGTGAGTTATCTCCATCCAGTCAAACTTGTTTTCCATCTTTCAGACCTCTTGACAGTACGCTGCCATATTATCGTTGAGACATGTCCAGTCTTTCATGACTTGGTTCACCATGAGTTGAGAGTCTCCGCGCACAACTAGTCGGCGGATGCCGAGTGATATAGCAATGCGGAGCCTGTGGATGAGTGCCTCGTACTTAGCGACATTGTGGGAAGCCGGGAAGTGGATCTGAAGAACGTACTTGAGTTTTTCACCGGTGGGTGACATCAGTACGACGTAGGTCCCGGCACCGCCGATCCGTAGGGAACCATCGAAGTACATTGTCTAGTACTTTATCTTGTCTGTTGTTGTAGTCATCTGAACTTCTGTCCACTCGGCCACAAAGTCGGCTAGAGTTTGTGATTTGATTGCTGTCCGTGGCTGAAAGGTGATGTCGAACACCATCAACTCGAGCGCCCATTTAACAATTCGGACGGTGGCCTCGCGGTTATGCAGGACGTCCCTGAGTGGATACGATGTGACCACTGTGACTTGATGCGATTGAAAATAGTGCACCAGCTTCCGGACAGTGATGAGTAGGCCATATAGCAGCTTCTGGACTTGCGGATATCTCATCTTTGAGTCGGCTAGGACCTCGCTGACGAAGTAGACTGGCCGTTGGATTTTCTGGATGTGACCTGGCTCGGATCGCTCGACCACCAACACCGTGCTGACTACCTGAGTGGTTGCCGCCAGATATAGCATTAATGGCTCTTGGGGCATAGGTGATGCTAGCACTGGGGGTGATGTGAGAAATTTTTTAAAGTCTTCAAAGGCTTGCTAGGCTTCGGGAGTCCATTGAAAATTATCTGCTTTCTTCAGTAATTTGAAGAAGGGCGTGCCCCGTTCACCTAGTCGGGAGATAAATCGGCTGAGTGCCGCTATGCAGCCTGTCAGCTTCTGCACGTCCTTCTGGCTAGTCAGGGGTGCCATATTCATGATTGCGTTGATTTTCTCTGGATTAGCCTCGATGCCGCGATGCGATATGATGAAGCCGAGTAGCTTGCCGGATGGCACACCGAAGGCGCACTTTTCCGGGTTCAACTTCATCTTGAATTTTCGAAAATTTTGGAAGGTTTCCTCCAAGTCAGCGATGAGGTCTTCTTTGGACTTTGTCTTGATCACCACGTCATCGACGTATGCCTCCACATTGCGTCCGATCTGAGTGTGTAAACACCGCTGAATTGCCCATTGATACGTTGATCCAACGTTTTTCAAACTGAACGGCATGGTGATGTAGCAGTATGCTCCAAACGGCGTGATGAAAGAAGTCTTCAGGCAGTCCTCCTCCTTCAAGCTGATTTGATGGTATCCCGAGTAGCAGTCGAGAAAGCTGAGAAGTTTGCACCCTGCAGTAGAATCCACCACCTAATCTATTTTCGGTAGACCAAATGGATCTTTAGGGCATGCCTTGTTCAAGTCGGTGTAGTCGACACACATGCACCATTTACCGTTCTTCTTCTAGACTAGGACTGGGTTTGCCAGCTAATCCGGGTGGTAGACCTCTTTGATGAACCCGACTGCGAGGAGCTTGGTTATCTCCTCCCGAATAGCATCTTTGCGGTCCTATGCGAAGCACCGTAGCTGTTGCTTGACTGGCTTGGCATCTGTCTTGACATTGAGGGCGTGCTCAATCACCTCCCTTGGTACGCCAGGCATGTCGGATGGCTTCCAAGCGAATATGTCCTTGTTCGCCTGGATAAAGGTGACGACTGCATATTCCTATTTGGGGTTGAGTCCAGTCCCGACTAGAGCAGTCTTGGAGGGGTCGGAAGGGTCCAGGGGGATCTTCTTCGTGTCAAAGTCCATTGAAATTCCTGACTTTGCTGCTTTTTTTGCCGGAACTTGGTCGTCCTCGATTTCGGTTGTAGCGTCTTGCCGAATGCTATTGCATCCGACTGCTGCTTCTTGGGACTGAGCCAACTCGCAGCTCTCTTTGTTGCAGGTGAAGGCTTGCTTGACATCTCTACGGAGGGAAAGAACTCCGGCTAGCCTAGGCATCTTGAGCACCATGTAGATATAGTGCGGCACTGCCATGAATTTGGCGAGCGCCGGCCGTCTGAGTATCACGTGGTATGCAGTCTTGAAGTCGGCGACCTTGAAGCAGATATTTTCTGTGCGAAAGTTATCCCGCATGCCGAAGGTGACCAGCAAAGTTATCTGCCCGAGGGGTGTTGAAGACAGGCCGGGAATTATCCCGTGGAAGGGCACCGTACTCGGCCGCAGTTCTGAACGAGTGATTTTCATCTCATCCAGGGTTTTGGTGAAGAGGATGTTGAGCGCGCTACTTCTATCTATGAGAACCTTCTTCAACTTGATATTTTGACGACTGGGTCCAGGACAAGTGGGTAGCGTCCCGGGTGTGAGACCCTATCTGGATGGTCTGCGCGATCAAACGTGATGGGCGTTTCTGACCAGTGCAGATATTGGGGGGTGTATGCTGTAGAGACCAAGTTGATGTCGTGTGCTGCTAGCTTCTACTTCCTCTTGGACTCGTATGCAGACATGGTTGAGCTCAGCCTAGGAATCTTGATAATCGCCGGCTGTGCTTGGATCTGGCTTGTCTTTGTCCTTGTCGACGTCAGATGTTGAAGCCTGCTTGGAGGCAAACTTCTTGAGCATGAAGCAGTCCTTGGCCGCGTGTTTTCCCTTGGGATGAAAGGGGCAAGTCCTGTTCATCACCTTCTGGTACTTGTTGTTCCTTGGGGGTCGTGACTAAGTCCGCTCCACGTTGGCCACCATATTTTCCGACTTCCGCTTGTAGCTGCCGGATTTGTTCTGTGCTGGCTCGTTGTCGGGTTTGGCCTTTTGGTCCTTCTGCCGGGACTCTTTCTTTTCGTCGAGGGCCTTAGCGACCGCCTCAGTCGAGTCGGCATACTTATTCGTCATATCGAAGAGAGCCCTAACAAAGGCTAGTGGTTTCCGAGTGAACATGGCGATGAATGGCGTCTTTGACTCCCTTGTGGAAGGCAACGATGACGACTTCGTCCTTGATTATTGGGATCGAGTTACGCTTCTCGGAAAACTTTTTGATGAACTCACAAAGAGAGTCGTTCTTCCTCTGATGCAGCTGGTAGAGATCGTGCTTGAAAAACAGTCTTTCATAAGTCCCATGGAAATTGGCTATGAAGCGTTCCTGGAGTTGCCCCCAGGAGCCGATTGATCGTTTTGGGAGCCCTGTTAGCCATGTCCTCGCCGAGTCGGCTAAGGCAACCGGGATGTAGTTAGCCATGGCTTTGTGGTCACCTCCGATAGCTCGGATCGCCAGAGTGTATACAGTGAGCCAGGACTCGGGATTGGTCTTGCTGTCGTATTTTTCAATTCCCATGGGCTTGAAGCCCGACAGCAAGTCGACCTCTTGTAGCTCCTGGGCGAAGGCAAGTACGCCTTCGTCTGCGTGAGGGCTCCGGCTGTAACTACGGCGGTAGAACCGCTCGTGGTGGAGGCCGAAGCGCTCGTTCTTGTCCTCCAGTCGGCGGCGCTCGTCCTCTTCGCGTTGGTGACGCCGAGCGTTGATGTCTTGGTGGAGATTGTGTTGCAAACGACCTCGGAGGTCTTGGTTGAATCGACGATCGTTCTGGGGGCGCCGCCGATTGTTGTTGTTAGGGTTGCCGAGAGATGTTTGGCGTGAATCCGCGTGCGGCTGACTAGAGCTAGCCGCCTGGCGTCGTGCCGACGCGGATGAGACCGCTGCTAGAGAACCCGACCGGTGAGTCGCTATAAGGGTGTCACCCGACTGCTCGTGCTGCTGACATGCGGCAGTGGTGATCATGGCTTTGATTCTTGCGATAGTCGGGGTGGCCTGATGATCAGGCCCAAACTGAAGCGTATCCAGTAGGGTTGCGGCGGCCACGACGTTCTGCTAAGGCATGACGAAGACATCATGGTCACCGACTCGCGTCTGGAGAATTTGTTGCTGGGCGGTTCGCCCAGCTCTGCGTAGCTTGTCGTTACGATCATCGCGTTCGGCCTCCTGTTGTTGTCACAGTTGGTGGGCCTCCTCTTCCTGCTGCTCGCGTAGTCGGCGAGCCTCTTGAGAGGGCGTGTCAACCTTGGACTCCATAAAGATCTCGCAGGGCAATAGAAGACTTGCCAGACTGCTGCTCGAACTACTGTCCGACCTGGAGTTGGAATCGAAGTAGTCGATGGGGGTGATGACGACTCCGACCTCCCTAGATCCAATCTCTAGCAGCTCTGGGCCATGTCCGAATTGAACCGTCAGGGGTCGGGTCTGCCGCGAGGAGTGTAGATTGTAGAAATGTCCGCGACATTGCCGAGTCTATGCGGGAGATTGACGATCTCTCCCCTTCCTAGCCCGATTCGGGCCGGCTCAAGGCCGAGTTCGAGTCGAACGCCGAAAGAGAGAGTTGTCCCAAGACCCGGGGAAGTAGAAGATTTCCGCAGCAAGTCGACAAGGGTTGCTGCGGCATCGTCTGGGCCGACTAGCACGGAGTCGGCTTGTTCCCTGGTAGATCGGATCGAGTCCGAGTCGGCCAAGGTGAGGTTGCTATGCTGGTCGGCGACGAAGTCGAGGCTTTCGAATGTGATTGTGTCTCCGGGGGAGAATTTGCTGCCGTCGACTTCGGTTGTTGAATCCATTGAGCTTGTTGAGGTTGATCTCGCTAAAGCCCCTACCTGACGCGCCAACTGTCGATGTTTTACATTGGCAATAAGAATATAGGGCTACTCATCGGATCGAAACTCGGTGGATTACAAAGGAACACGAGAGGTTTATACTGGTTCAAGCCCTTGTTGTGAGGTAATACCCTATGTCCAGTTGTAGTGTATTTCTTTGAGGATGTATGATGGCTTATGATGAACTTGTCCTCAGGGGGCACCCTACCTCCCCTTATATACTGGGGGATAGGGTTACAAAGTAAGAGTCCCAGCTGGACTACGGCTAAGGGATCTTCTCTTAGAGATATAACTTGCTCAACTAGGACTATATATTCCTTATCGTACAAGGCTAAGTCTGCTGAGCTCTATCATATCTCTAATTACAAGACTAGGCCCATCCTCTATCTGAGTGGCCCATATGCTTGTCATGAGGTACTCGGGGCCCATGGCCTCCACACCATGTACATTATAAATGGGTTCATCTATCTCATGAATGCAGGACGACATACTTTCATGATATCAAATAATGAAGGGGAAAGTACATCTCGAGATGACAAAGGGATTTCATGACTTCTTCCTGGAGGCCATCAAGCACTTCTGGATTAATGATCTTTTGGCCGATGGCACTGAAGAAGAAACACAGACACATTATCCTGTGACGGAATTTAATTAGCAAAATATTTCTAATAGCAATGGGCAGAAGTTGTGTAATCAGGACATGACAATCATGGGACTGCATGCTAACAAGTTTGAGGTCATTCATAGAAAGGAACTTGCTGATTCTTGATGAGTAGCGAGTTGGAATTTTAATACCATGGAGACATGCTAATATACCATTTTTCTTCTCATTTGAGAGTGTAGAAAGTAGAAGGGAGATATACTCTTCCTGTTTATGAATTTACTGTTGGTGCTAGTTCACTCCGTATATTCATATCTTCCAAATCTCGTCTTACACTGAGCCCGTCTTTTGTCTTGCTTGGTATTTTAACAGTAATCTGATAATACTATCACAATCATTCTTCTCAACACGCATCAAGTCAATGAAATGCCGGATCTCAAGATATTTCCTGTATAATAGCTGCCAAAATATAGACTTCTTCCACATGCTTTTCTCTTCACCATGTCAAGTACCTCTATTTCTGTCAAATTCGGAGGAGCAAGACTTCGTGTACTCTTACCATTGAAGGTTTTCTTCATACTTCTATATAGGTGAAGGTGCCAGAGGAATCTCCTATGGCCCATGTAAACCATCTTGCGCGAGTTCTTTAGCCACTTACTACATTTTTCTTCCATACACTCTAAGCAAGTCTTCTTTCCTTTCACAGTTTGACCGGAAAGGTTGCTAATTGCAGAATAGTCGTTAATCATGTAGAACAACAGTGCGTGAAGGTTAAAATTATCCTGTTGGTATGCATCCTATGTTTGTACCCATGTAGTCCATATTGTTTGCAGATCATCGACAAGTGGTTGCAACAAAACATCAATGTCGTTGCTAGGTTGTCTTTATCCTTGCACTTGCAAGCACAACATGACGTACTACTCATATCCCAAAAGGGTTCATCCCGTCCGTACTCAAACCCAGCCTAATATTTCTTGGGTTTTCTCTGAATTCTGTGTATATCCTTTTGATATTCTTCTAGTGTGTAGAATCTGCAGAGTACCTTAGCTTGCCGTCAGCCTTCCGATCTGTGGCATGTCAAAGAACTAACTCAACCTCATTTGGATCTACAAACATTCGCTTGAAACGATCAGCAATCGGAAGATACTAAACAACCTTTGCAAGACCACCCTTCTTGGATTTCTTACCTTTTGCACTTTTGTTCTTCCTCTTAAAGTGAGAAGCACTATATACAGGGCATTCATCCAAGTCGGCGTTTTCTTTATACTACAACATGCAGTTGTTTAGACATACGTGAATTCTTCTGACCTCCAACCCCAATAGGCACAACACTTTCTATGCTTGATATGTCGTCCTTAGCAATGTGTTCTCCTCTGGGAGCAACTCTTTCAGTAAATAAAGTAGTTTTGTGAAACTCTTATCCAACCATCCATTTCTTGTCTTAAGCTTCATATGCTCCAAGGTAGCAGATAACTTCTTCACCTTGCACAGATAACTTCTTCGCATTGCACCCCGGGTACACAGGTGTTTTCGAATCAATCACCAAGCTAGTGAAGTTCTCATAGTCCTTGTTGTATGCTAGATCCTCAACATCTAGCAACATTGCATTAAGGGTATCATTGTCAACGCCAAACATTTTACCACCCAACGGAGAAGGAACGAACATGCCATCTTCATCTTGCTCCTCATTCTGTCCATCTGTCACTTCAACAACTGGAATACTCAAAGGTTCTTCCTCTCCATGCTTGGTCGAACAAGTATAACCCTTCATGAATCCTCTTTGTATCAAATGTGACTGTAATTGTACTCTTTCTACAAATATTTTCTCATTTTTGCAGTTCATACATAGACATACTATATATTGGTTACGACTTCTAGACTCGTCAAAGAACTCAACAACTCCATTTCTATACTCTTGGCTCAAGCGGTTATTATTGTACTTCCAATTCCGATCGATCTGCAACACTGAAATACCAATAATAATATAGATTAATTTATGTTATAAAAATTTTATTTAATGTATAACAATAATACACAAACCTAGCGTCAATTTGGCTCAAATTACTCCCCCTTCAAAAATACAGCAAAGATTCACCCCCTAACCTCCTACTCGAAATGTGAACAGTACACATGGCTAGGAGACCATACAGCGCGAGGAGTGAGGTATATATAGGTACCCACCAATCTCTGTCGAGTGATAAGACCAAACCCGTCATAGATGACATCGGTCATCTTTGACGGTTCTTGTTACATGGCCCGTCACAGATGAGGGGTCATTTGTGACGGGTCGATGTTGCGAATCAAGACCGTTGATTTGTGTCAGTTCGCAATGTTGACACATCACGGATGACCCCTCATCGGTGATGAGCCACGCCGCAAAGCCTAATCTTTAATGGGCTTTTTTGGTATCCATCAGAGATTACGGCCTCTGTGATGGTCACAACGACTCGTCATAGATGGCCGGATCTGTAGAGGTGTCTACAGCCAGAAAATGTTTGGTGTTATTTCGTTATAGTGAAAATTTGCAAGAACCATAGGGGTATGTTTCCATTGTTTTTACTGTACTAGGACATGAACTGTGGTTTCCTCTGATTATGATCTATATATTAATTATAGATGAAGTATCATCACTTTTGGCTTCGGATATATATATGATTTATAGTTGTGGTAATGTGAAGGATCAAAATTAGCTATAGAGGGGGGTGAATATGGCCTGTTAAAATTTATCCCCAAATACTCTAAACAAGGAACCATCAAGTGATCTTTAGTTGGATCTAGTTATGAGAAGAACTAGTCCAACCTAGATCATAGAATTATCTTGATGAATCTAGCTATGAGAACAACTAGACTCAAAAAGACTTAAGCTAAATCAATTTAACCTAGCCATGACAGACTAATCCAAAAGATGGACCAAAAGATGGTGAAGAAACTTAACCAAAAATCCAGTTGATGGATCTAGCTATTGAAGTAAATAGGTCCAAAAACTTGTCCACTGATTAGTTGGAATTAGCTACGAGAGAGCTAAAACCAAAAGATTTTTGGACGGAAGAATCAATTAACAAAACTTGCTCATATTTAGGACTTTGATCACAATTGGTTTGTACTAGGCATAGAGGTGATCTCCTCCCAACTCATTGCAAGCCATAAGATCCAAATAGAGCCAGGATTAGGAAAAGAAATGCACTCCATAGAATTTAGAAGGAGATGAATCAATACCCATGCATGAATTTAAATTGTGGGAATTTAAATTACAGGAATGTAAATAGCGGGTATTAAATTGCAGGAATTTAAATTGTGGGAATTTAAATCGCGGGAAATAAATCGCACAAAAGATTTCAAAAGTAAACAACTATTTCATTAATTAAAAATGTTGTTTACAAAATGAGACCCCTCAAAAGTTCTCACAAAAATCTCTCCAAAAAGGCCCTATCTCTCTCCTAATCCTCATTACAAAAGAGTCACAAAACTAATGGAAAGGTGCAAGTGTAAACTCTAGACTTGCCCCTTTATTTATAGCCTCAAAAAGGGCTGGTTACACCCATGGGAAAGTTCCAAAATGCCATTAAAACTTGACCCTGACTCAGCCTAACAACAGCTGTTGGATTTCCAATGAATGCACCAGATTTTGCCACATTGTTGCCCACTGTCCGGTCCAATCTCTTGTGGCCGTGTGTCCAAGCCGGGGGAGGAGCATGCATGAGAGTGGGCCTCCTGGCTCGCGGCCTGCCCTGAGCCACCAAGCACAATTTCTGCCGCTGGGCCACGCGGTCCACTCGGCCGCTAGTCCTAAGCCGCCAGGCGCGGCTGGGCTGGCCAGCCGGCCGCCGCACCCTAGCGCCTGGGCCGGTGCACATCGAGGCTGCCTGCGTGCCTGTGGCTAGCTCGGGCCGCCTACCCCTTCAGCCGCCACCGGCCTGCTGCCCTCGCCTGAGCCAGCGCCCCAGTTCCCTTGCTTCCGGGGCCGCCCGGCTGGACCCACAGTAGCTCCCTCCCTCTTTTTTTTGATGATTTTTCTTCGCAAACTCCGACGCTTGTACATTGAACTTGTAGAGTCTGTTGTGAGGATTACCCTACACAGTATTTATTTATCGTATGTCGCCTTGTGTTCAATTTTGTTACACGGTATCCCGATCGTTCTGAATCTCAACTCCTCTTGAGTCTAGTCCCGATCCACCGTTAACCAAGATTGATCTCAAGTGCATGTACAACAATAAACCAAACACCATTTTTGGACATAGATCTCGCTACCTGACCAACGTTAGTCCACGCTCACTTTAAATTTTCTTTGCCAATTTTCCATAAAAAAATATAAAGTAACATGTGGTTTTACATAATGGTGTATGCCTCAGTATAGTTGTGGCTTTATAGCTGCGGCAATGTGATCTAGACACCTTGCTGTTGGTGCAAATGGGATCGAAATCAAGATACAACGTTTCCCTACTATTGATGCGAAATATCAACCACAAATAAAAGTTGAATCAATTTCAAATTCCAAATGTGCGCCAGGACTGTATTTCTCTCTTTCTCGATAGATTCGGCTTCAATCATACATCATTATTGTTATAAGGGGTTACATTGTTAGTTTTGGTCTGTGTTGACCTAGGGATGTTTAGCATGGGTTGCTTACTTTCTGCTATAGAAACAGAGAAGATCAATGATGAAATTGTATTCTATTACTCTCCTAGAAGGCTTATTGATAGACCCCTTCCAGTTAGATCAGGTCATGGCTTTTGTTATGCCTAAGACGACGCTATACCATGCATGATGTTATCATTTTTGTATTATTCAAGTTCTTAGCATATGATGCAGATTTCAAAGTGAGTGTCCGTACCAGATCGTACGAGACAGAAGAAGTTGCACTTGTTGCCTTTGATTTCTGAAAATTTCAAATGGCAGGAATGCAGTACAAATCTTGTTTGGTGTGTCCTTTCGCCACCAGCTACACACAAATCTGCGAACCACTTACTGAGTTCATTTGTGCCACTCATTTGTTAAATAGCTGAAGCTGTAAAAATTACGAGGCACTTAAATTCCTAAAGATTATGTTCACACATGCAATGAAGGTGTTGCTTGCGGCCAGAAACTCATGTCCCGACACACATATTAAGACACAATATATTAGATTGACACTAGATGTAACGTAGTAAACATGCGTTGCATGTGCATGATTTAGGTTGTGAACTATATGGGGTTTTTTTATGCCTCACAAATGTTTCCTTAAGATTTAATATTTAAAAATTTAATGTAAAATAAGTTATTATGGCTGAAGAATTTAAAATCTAGTTCCCGTTCTAAAATATAAGAATTTCTAGGTTGTCTAGCAATACTAAGGTTATGTCAAAACATTCCCTTTTAGTCACTTCAGTTACCAATTTTTGAATTTTGAATTACTTAAATTCCCTTTTCAAGCATTTAATTGGCTTTGAAATCATTGAAATAATGATAATCATGCAAACCAATACAGGAATGGTTATATTAGATACAAAATTTAAATGCTTATATTTTGGAATGGAGGGAGTATATCGTATTAAGTTAGTCAGTCTATTTTAATGGGTTTTCATTTAAGAACAAGAATTAGTTATTGCATAAAAAGTTCTACTATCATAAAAATGAATTATATTGTTCATATAAATGTATGGTATAGGAAATTATAAGAATTAGCCATTTGCTTTAAAATTTTTATTTAACACTCATGACATCTATCTATCTATCAATACTTATACTAATTAAATACTTTCTGTGAGTTTTTACGTTAATCAGAAACATCTAGTTGTTGCATAAACTAACGCAAAGCTACGCCCATGTTCAGAAGGACTCTTTCGCAGTGCAGTGCGTGGCCGTAAGACGAGCAGATCAGTAGCTCGTGAAAGTCACGATCAGTCGATCGATCGGTCGCGAGAATTCGCGTTGCATGACTTCCGGTCTTTGCCAAGCTAGCTCCTGGGTGTATGCTTTTATCTCCCATGCATTTTAACTGACAACTGCACCGGCAACAAACAGCACCGTCCCCTGCATACTGAATGCATGCAAGTAAATAATGGTTCATCGGAGTTCGCCTACATCTATTTTTTTATCACGAATGTTTGTCGTTCTGGTGCAATGATCAAATAAAAGAAGATTCATCAAATGAAAGAAGACTAATGCCAATTATATAGTTTTTATTGTTTCAGATGGCTCTAGAAAAACCTACATGCACGCATGATGAAGAATTATAAGGAAAATACTTTTGAGTTGCATTTTCCAGTCTCATCAAACTAAAGCATTTTTATGTGAAATCATACACAGTAGAGGTATCTTCTATGGTTCCCTAATAAAAAAATGATTGTAAGTTTACATCAAATTTATCATAAATATCGCATATTCTTAATCAAAATTAGTCAGTGCATCAGACAGACAATCAGAGGAAGCTCCCACATGAACCAAAATATCCGGCTGCGAACTAGACGGATTGCGTTATCACAAACATAGATTAGATTAATAATTCAAGTTAAATAAAACATGCCACTGTAAATACAATAGACTTTTTAGTTTTTCTTTTTTAAAATTTTAAATAATTTGGATAAAGTAAATATGGAATTCTAACCATCTTGAACTCTCGATTTAGTATTTTATTAACTTATTCTAAAATTATAAAATAATAATTAGCAAGTTGTAATTTTTGGAAAACTCCACCATTTGAAATACTCTCTTCAGTTTTAGTTTCTACAGAATTTAATAATTTCAATTTTTCAAAATAAAAACATCAAGTTGTGCACATCGTTGACTAAATTGTAACTAACATGAGCTCTTATTTTATTTGGAAAAGATATTTGTACTAAATTGTTTAGGCTACCTTTGTACAAACGCTGGTGTGTCACGTTGTGATTGAATGTTTACTTTTTGTAACTTCCAATGGACTTAATTAAACGGTGGAGTAATTAAACGGTGGAGATTTTGTTAGTAAGGAGTTTGTAAGAAAAATTATTGTACGTATAGCATTACTCTATTTTATTTTAATCGGTTGTAATTCAAGAAGTAACCAACATAGTTAGTATATAATTGGAATTTTTGTGTTTACATTAGCAATAACATAACCTCTTGCACGCATAGGTTGGCGACTAGAATAACTAATGCCTAACGGTAAGCATTTAAAGTAACCTGAAATTCTAACTAAATTCCTTTAAGGAATTAAGAATATATAGAAGTACTAATAAAGTCAGCCTTTTTCTGAAAGGAAGATTCTTACCCATTGTTGAAATATCCCTTCTCTCTCCCCTCACTCTGTGTCAGCTGCTTGACATCAATCAACTGAGCGTACTCATTTCTATACTGATTTTGTTTTTGCTCAAAGTGAACCCATGCAAGGTTTCCTTGCTGGTACATCGTGAAGTGTCTCTGTTTTTCTTTTTTGTTTTGGTTTTGTTTTGTGCAGAGTGCTAACTTTTATGCCAGATTTATTATAAAACCGATACCAAAATCGACATCGGTAACCAAACACAAAAGAACATTAAAAGACCAAACACGATGACGCTAACAAGACATGATATTTATTAACGAGGTTCAGGCAAAGCCTACATCCCCTAATACTGATTATAGACGCTCCTCCCCGATTCAGCATAGTTCTAGCGTATCAAAGTTACAACGACTCTCGATTGGAACACCGCCGGCCAGTCGTTTCCTCTCACCTATGGTAAATCGCTATACGGTTATAATAGGTGCACATCTCTATTTAATAGAGCTTAGGACAAAGTTCGACTCTAACTCTACCCTATACCTATTACAACTCCAAGTCCTAAACTGTAACCAACTTTATACACATATTCGATACAAACTCTAACAAACTTCACCTTAGCGAATATGCTACGCTAACCTGAATTTGTTCCTTGTATGAGCCTTCGTGCACTCGGACTTAAGTTGGTTCCTTTTGCAGCTCACGCCGAGCCACCCGACAAGCCTACACCAGGCTCACCACCACCAAGAGACTCCGCTATCCCCTGTAACTTCTTCTTCTTCTAGACTCCACCTGCAACAGTGCTCTACCTTCTCTTATATCATCGTAGTCATCTTGCCAAGGCCAAGCAAAATTGAATTCCTCCTTAGTTGGCACATGCCCGACTCCCGAAGACCATATTCACCTTCATCTTTCGTATTGACTTTGATTTTATCTACTCTATGGCTAGATAATATGTGTCATCAGCAAATAGATAAATTCAAACTCACCAGACCAATACGAAGAGAACCCTTTCTTCCTTGTTGTCTTATGAACCGAACTAACAAATCCAACATCCACACTTTTCGCATCCTTAGACTGAGCACTTGATACTTCAAGAAAGTCATGGTTGCCTTGAGTCACTTGAAGAATTACCACAATAGCCCTTGCTCTTTCACTTCTTCAGTGACGTAGATTTCCATATATCCCCATCATGCTAACCCGCAGATCTTGAATATATCCTGTATAACCAAACAATCATGTTGACGCCATCAATGAAAGTGACCCGCTGTTGCTCGGGTTCGTCGCCGCTGCTTCTCGCCAGAGATGGCCTATTGAGTTCCGCCGCTAGCACCGCCGCCTACTGCACCAAAGCCCCGTGCCCGGTAGCTCACCCGACAACACAGCTCCGACATTGGATTGACCATCCACAAATCTAGCCGCGAGCCGAAGCTGACAAATCACCACGATGTCTTCCCAGCTGCCAAACGACCTGTGCGTCACATCTAGTTATCTCCCTATCGAGTGCAGCTCACTGAAAGCCCTGGGCCACCTGTCCGGAGTGTTCGACTCTACTAATCGAGCCATCGATCGCCTCCAGCTTCAATCAACACTGAGCGTCACATCTGACCGTCTACCAATTGAATGTAGCACTTCGAGCCACTCGCCCAAAGTGTTCGACCCCACCGATTGGATTGCCAATCGCTTCAGCCGCCATCAACCCGAGCATCATATCTAGTCACCTCCTCGTCGATTGCAGCCCATTGAATGGTTTGGACCGCCCACCTTAAGTGTTCGACTCCACCGATCAAATTCCTTTCATCGCCACCGTGCTCCACCTTGCGTCAATGTCCCTCTCTGGACATTATGTACAGTTGTCGTGGTGTAAGGCACCTCCATCGTGTCTCTATCCATGGATCTCTCGAAGGCTTTGATACCATTTGTTATAAAACTGACAACAAAATCGATAGCGGTAACCAAAAAGGGAAGAACACCATTGGAGATTCAAACACGATGACGACACCGAGGCACAATATAAAACAGACAACAAAATCTATTTGATTCTCTCTTTACCTTTTGCACCTGCACATGCTGCAAACACAGCATTGCACCTTTCACTTCAGCAATCGTTGCTTCCCATGAAGATCTTGACGGACATGCCTTCACAAGACTAGCTACCACCTCAACATTATCTGATTCTACGATAATTGGCATATGTACCCATTCAATCGCTGATCGTAGCCTTCCAAACAAGCCAGTGCTTCAGCCTGTACTGCAGAGCTACATCGATGTAGCGTCTTATATGCAGCTAGTTGCACCAACCCTCTGCAATCTCTTATTATTATCCCTGCACTTGCTTCTCTTGTTTCTTCCCTGAAGCCCACACCAATGTAAATTTTTTGCATAACCTTCTGGTGGTGTTGCCACTTTGCTGCTAACACATCAACTTTACTGGTTTCCTTCGCTGTAGCTTCCATGTACATTGGTCTTTTCCCTTTGATATGATCAGCTTGTTGTAGGACAGGCAGTAGCCACTCCTCATAGCTGACCAGGAAATTTACAGAACCAGCAGTCGTATCCGTTCCATTGGCATGGATCACATCATTCCTCAGGTGCCAAGCTCTCCAGAGTTGGTACCATCCAGCAGAACCAAAAGCTAATCTGGCCTCGTTCTTGCAAATATATCTTCTGTCGGCAATGGCCATACTCCCCTCCAAGCATCTCTCAGTGCTTTAGCCTTCGTACACTCCACTGTCCCATGGTATAATTCATCCTCCTCCCTGGCACCACAGGTTGGGCAGACTCCCAGTGTTTCAATCTTCTTTTTCCTCTTATTCTCCCATGTAGGCAGCCAATCATGCCCAAGTTTCCAAGCGAAAATCTTTACTTTGGCTGCACATTAGACTTCCAGAGGCTATAGGCAGTGTCTGTAGACGGCCATTAGGAAAATATTTCGGTTTCAAGATCCTAGCGCAACAGGCTGTCAGGTGCACTGATCATTTCAGTTTTGGTGGTTATGCAAAAGCAACATAATATTTCAGCTTCATTTTTCTACAGTTTCTTTATTAGGTTTGATATTACGTATGAGTACCTGATAGGAGATCTCTCTTGTATTGTTTTACCCTATGAATGGAGCGCTGAAGGTGGAACAGAAGATCTGGCAAACCTTGTCGATGTGGCGACACTGACAAGGTTGTGGAGGTAGGAGAGGTGAGCAGCAGCATGTGCTTATCCTTACCTGGGTATGGGCCTATGTGGTGAGAAGTAGGGAGAAGTAAGTATTATGGAACACAAATGTCTGAAATTCGACTCAGTTGAATGAATTGTATAAATTTTGTGTGCTAGACGTGTAAGCAATTCCTATGTTTTAACCATTTTTATTTTATCTCTTCAACGTTGTTGTGCAATTCCAAGTTTATTTCATATATCGATTCTTCAATGCCTCTCGTAGAAACCTGGCAACCTACCAATATCGCTTTATTGAATAGTTTTTAATATAATGGTGAAACCTTTCTGTCGTATTCTGGTAAAATTAGACTATCATATGTATAATTGGTACGTAATTTAATTCTTATTTTATATGAATGGTTTTATACGTGTCTGATTACTAGTTTTATATAAAGAAAAAGAGATAAAAGTGGGAGAGAGAGATATATATACACCAGAAGCCCGAGTGCGCTCCTGTTGCTGCCTCGTGTCACCCGTATTAGGTCTTACAGATGTTCTTAGCCTAGCACATACATGATCACCTTTAGAGTTATGCGAAATAGAGGTGAAGTACTGACCGGTTGTGTTGGAGCCCATCAGCGCCGTAGTCGAAGTTGATGCCGATGTAGTAGAAAACCGCCCAAGGTGTGGATGGCGTCGCCCTTCCGGCCGCCACCTGCACTGACCAGCGATTGAGGAGGAGATCGACCTTTGGTCTCCTTCCAGCGTGCTTAGGATCGGCTAGAGTTTCGGGGTTAGCTTAGCGTGAGATAGATCGTCACCTATTCACGTTGCCATAGCCCCTTTTAATATTGCGCTGGAGGAGATCGGGGGTAATTCCTTTAGAGGAAAAACGGCGCTACCGATCAATGCGCACACGCGTAGAACTCGTTTCACGTTCGTTAGTAGCGTGTGGATTGGATGGACCGAGTCCACACGCCTTACAATAACTCGGTGGCCATTTAGATCAACCAACAACCCACACCACATCGCCCACCGCCCTATCACCGCCGCAGCCATCATCTTGCCGCCGAAGAGCTGACAGCCACTATTGCCGTAGCCACTATTGCCGCTGCGTTAGCCTGCTAACTGCTGTGCCTTTGCTTTAGGGTGCATGTGCTGCTTCTGCCTTGCGTTGCGCTGCTATGTGCTGCTGTTTGATACAGGGAAGGTATACTAAGAAAACACCAAATAAATACTCTAGAAAAACAGAAGAAAAATTAATAATAATAAATTAATAAGCATATATATATATATATATATATATATATATATATACACACACACCACCATATCAGCATGTGACATAACTAAAACACGCTCCTAACAGCGCACCTAAGGATGCTTGTTGGCTCCGCCCGCGAAGGCCGCGCCCGCGCCTGGGACTTCGCCCGGGACCTCGCTTCCGTGCCCGGGCCCTCGCGCCCGGGGACTCGCCCTTGCGCCCGCGCTCGCTTGCGCTGCGCCCGCTCCCGCGCCCCGCGTCCGGCCTTCGACCGTGCCCCGGGCCCCTAGCCCGGGCTACGCCTCCCGCGCCCCGGTCCTGGCCCCCTCGCCCGGCCTCGTCCGGGCACGCTTCCGTGCCCGGGTACTTGTCCGGGGCCTCGCCCGGGATCGCCTCCGTGCCCGGGCCCTCGCCCGAGTAGCGAGACCGCGTCTGGGAGGACGAAGAACTCTCTCTTTCTCACTCGATGAAACACACACACGATGAACCGACGGAGGAAGAAGATGAACAGTACGCGAGGAATTTCCACGCTGCACACCAGCGCGCACAACACAGCACTTTTTCACTTGATTGCTCTCCACCCGCACTTGACACACCGATTACACAGGGCTTAAATAGACGCAGTACCGTGGCCGGTACTCACACACCTCCACTTCTCCTCGCTCTCCGGTCACACGACTTGGCCGCACGACTCGGCCACGCACACATGACCCGGCCGCACACTCCGGCCACACACACGACCCGGCCACACTACCTGGCCACGCATGCATGCAGGATGCTCCACTACCTCCATGACCCTTGCACTGCACACTGCCTCCACTTAGCGCATGCATGCACTCGCATCGATCTGCCGACGCACACCCTCCGTGCTTCTCTCCAACAGATCAACTAACTCACACGGATACCACACGACTTGGCTAAAACTCACACAAACCCGTAACAACAAGATTAAGTCTAACAATGCTCACCCCTAGCACCCCTTCCCATCGCTCCCACAACCCCGTGCCCCTCCACCGTCGCATTAAATTTTTTACTGCCTCCCAACCTCGCCTAGCCACCCGCATGTCCGTAGCCTCTCTCTCCCACACATTAGTCCACTCGACCTCAACAATAATTATTTTGCTACTATCATATTCCACTAGCCTATTTATAGAAGTTTCTAACCCACTGTACAAATCATCCACACATTTCCCCCCTCTTCTCCGGTTTTGCCGATCTGACCCGATCGGAGCAAGGAGAGGCTCCTTGGCTCGACACCGACCGCCATCCACCACTGGAGGGATCTTTGTTCGCCCGCGTTCAGGACGGAAGATGAGGGGAAGGCACTGCCGTTCGGCAGCTGGTGGCAGACGACGGTGTTGGGGGGAGAACCGTCGCGCGGCGGCTCAGGCAGGGACGGCAGCAGCGTGGGCTTGGATCGGGCGCCAACCCCCACTCCATCTTAGCCTACGGTTTCCCGACCCCTCTCACCGTCATCGTCGGCAAGGATCGCTGGTGAAACCATGGCCAGACCTGGGGGCGTTGCACTCAGAACCGGGCGGTGGAGGCGACCCCCGGTGCGGTGGCCAAATCTGGAGGCCGCGTCGCTCGTCACTGCTTTGCCCGCGACGAAGCAGACGGGCACTGTTGTAAGCGGTGCTAGGGCTGCTCGTCGGCGAGCACGCCGTCCTCCGCTCATCGTATCCAATGGAAGAGCAAGGGAACGAGCCGCCATCGCCGCCCGTTTCTCCCTCGACCGGCTTGAGGCCCTCGTGGATCTGGACTGGACTCGGAGGATGACAAGGGCGGTGAGGCAAATCCGGTGAGGCGAGGCCTGGCCGCGGCGAAGAGATTGTTTGCCGCCTGGTGGAGAGAACTAGACGGGGTGCAAGGCATCCTGATTCTGGACAAGGACGACTTACAGCAGAAGCCGGGGAACGTAAAAATCCCAATTTTGCATCCTTTCCTCTAAAATCCTAAATATTTTCTGCTCGATCGATGCATTATTGTTGTCGATAGAATCAAAGTTTGACTACTTCACCACTAATTTAGTACTATTCTCTTTCTTGTGATTCAATTCTTGGTTGATAAATTATGTATTTATCAATGCAGTGACTAGAGAGCTTTTGATTTTTCATTTTTCATCTATGACAGTAATAGTGTGTAATGCTCTGAAATTCCAACAAATAATTATAACCCAAAAATACGAGCCGTCGAAAACATTTTAATTAAATTACATCATGCCGATATTTCTCGTTTATTCTTTGTGTTTAATACAAATGAGCATAATAAAAATTCCTATTAACTAATTATGGATTTATTCCCAAATTAAATTAAGACAAGAAAGAAATCATTTTAAGGTTATAAAAGGATTCCAAAAAATTAAATGACTCAAATTTGATTGAATCAAAATTTGTGAATTAATTCTAAATAAATTTTGCCACTCAAAAATTCCCTAAGAAATCTATTCTTATTTCTAATATTGAGAAAAATCCAGATTTTACAGTTCACCGTCTCCCCTTTCCTCTTTTCTTTCTCTCTCCCTAGAAAATTCCCCTTTCAGCTTTGTTGCCTGCCAGCTACCCAATCGAGCCGCCATCCCATCCAACCTTTCCCTTTGGTGCAACCCTCAGAGGCCGCCCGCCTATCCACCATGCCAGCAACACCGTGACCACGAGAGGCCATGGGTGGGGGACCTCGGGACTCCGTGCGCCTGTGCCGTCCCGTCCGCCAGTGCTGTCACATAGCTCATCGCAACTGAGTCCACGGCCCTGTCCCGTCGCTCCAACCGCCACTGCC
This sequence comes from Oryza meyeriana var. granulata, assembly GCA_003991445.1. Classification (NCBI taxonomy): domain Eukaryota; kingdom Viridiplantae; phylum Streptophyta; class Magnoliopsida; order Poales; family Poaceae; genus Oryza; species Oryza meyeriana. Next base: position 204,178 of record RYFJ01001563.1, read on the forward strand.
ACGTGCCGTCGCCTCACCAGCGGTGCCGCAACAAAGGAGAGCCATGGATGGCAATTACCTCAGATTGCCTCAGAATCCCGTCCCGTGCCATCACCTTGCCGCCTCGGGACCAAGCTGTGTCATCACTTCCTTTCTGCCTCGTCGCATCGTCCTTCCCTCGACCCAGCGATGCCAATCACGTCGCCTCGTCATGTCTCCAGCTCAGCCGTCACCCTGAGCTGCCACCATGTTGTGGACTAGTGTAATGCCTCCCGCCCTAGCACCACCTACAGTGATACCAGAGAGGAAGCGCCGCAGGAGATTGGCATGAACCAACTCCCACAAAACCACGATGCCGGTACCAGTCCCAGGAAACCTTGCTGGTACCCACGGTCAACGGAGATATACCACAGCAACTTAGCTAAATAAATAAATAGATATTATACCTTTATAAGTTGCGACTTCAGGCAAGCTCTGAGCAGCAACCGACAAACAGGACAGCAGCAGCGGAACGACAACGCAACGAGAACCCAATCCACAAGCAACGGCTTGGGACTAGGAAAGAAACCCTAATCTTCACTTCAACTTCACTCTTCCTGAAGGAGGGGAGAAAAGGAATGGATTGAGTACTTACGTACTCAGCAAGTCACAGAAAACGTGAGTTATGCAGGCTATCAAAGGTAGGTTGGGGTTTATTTCACAAACTATTTCATTTGAAAACATTTTCGAAAACCTAAGTGTGGGTTGTCTCGTTGTGACTGGAAGGAGGCTCTTGCCTCGATCCTGTCCACGAATTGCTTTTCATCAACTCGAGCGGACGAAACAAATTTTAATTGATCTTAGGTGTTCTTATACCGCCTGTCGAACTACGACAGTGTTCAGTGGATCTGCCCACAAGCAGCTTTCCACTGTATCAACATCTATTACTTTATTTTCAATTTCGTCCACTCAGGACGTAATCTTATTTTTCACCTTAGTCCCATCCAGGACATCAACTCATCTCAGTGGCTCCTCGAGCCATTCTTAATCTCATCTCAAAACATATACCGCTCCTACTCAGGAAGCCCTAATTATGATGCCAATCGACATCTCGGGTCATACAGTCCCATTTCAGACCACTCAGGTCATCCATCAGCCACTAAGGCCGATTTTGGTAACGATTCCCATACCACAAATCACTTTCGCAAACACTTGCAAACAAATCTACGCTAGAGGAATCACCTCACATTGCCCGTAACCATGGGCGCGGCTGTTCGAACGGTTCATTTGATCTTTGCAAAGATTGCATGCTTTACCCACACGACGCGAGCTTACTCCCACACTGATCAGGTGGGGAGGTTCGCGACAGGGCCTTTTCAAAGCCTTCCCAGGATAGCACGTTGCCCTATAAATGGGTCCTTTCGACCAAGTACCAGGAACTCACTTCCTGTACTCAGGGACGGGGGTATATCTCCCTCTCGGCACCCAACCGCTCCCACATTTATTAGCAACCGAAAACCATCCTGGGAACACTAGTTACTCAGCCAGGGGTGTACTATTCCACCCGTGTGGTCGCATTGTGAGATGCTCGGATGAAATTCCCCAAGGAATCGGTCCTTATATGCGAATACGAAGTGCCACCACACAGGCGATCACTTTGCACCGTGGAATTTTCGCAAATAATTTTTGTTTCGCAAATCCGCCGACATCTCATGTCAGGTTTTTAAATCTTTGGAAACCCTATTTTTTTCCCAAATCGACAAACAATTGTGATGTGAGTGGAAACATTAGAATCCATGCTCAGAGAGCACGGTTACCGAGGTACCACGAGGTGGAGCGACAAGGAATAGGGTTCAACGTCCTATCGGATTTATGCAACTACTGGGGAGGTCCGTCGGTTCGACACACAAACCGAGGCCGATCAATTTAATGTGTACACTAATCATGCAATTTTGCAAACAAAACATTTTAAATTTAGGAGCAATATGGTCAAGGAGTGACTTGCCTCAGACTTCATCTTCAAATCTTCGTGAAAATCCGACGTCCGACGATTTTTCCAAAGCATCGACTACACGTGAAACGAGAGAAAAACACACAAAACCCTAGAAATAATATACTATTATTAATAACTAATAGTGCCATGAGGTAGATCTCATTTTTAGAAAAATTTAGAGACTTGAACGGGCTCAATCGGAGTTACGGTTTGGAAGATATGATTTTTGAAAGTTTTTGGGATTTTTCTGGAAAAAGAAATAGATTAATTGGATTTTTGGAAAAAGGGATTACTTTGGGGAATAGGACCTGACAGGTGGGGCCCTGGGTCAGTGACTGGGAGAGAGAGGGTTGATGGTGGTGGCCCACTTGTCATTGGCACAGGAGGGAATGAGAGTATGGCCCACATGTCATAGGAGAAGGAGGGGTTAATTAGATGGGGGCCCACATGGCATTGGGACAGGGAAGGGTTAGGGACTGACATGGTGGTCTCACATGTGTGTGGGAGAGTGAACAGGGTTTGGGGCCCACTTGGAAGGGAGAGGGAAATGGATGACAGTGTGGCCCCACTTGTAGTGATAAGGAGGGAGTTACTATGCATGGGTCCACATGGAAGTAAGAGGAGGAGGGAGGTACTATGCATGGAATTTATAAAGGGGCCCACTGTCAGTGATAGGAGGGAGTGATAGTCACTGTGGATTTTATTTGTATGGACCCACTTGTCATTTCTTTGTGCAGGCCCACGGATCAGAGGGGCTAGGTGGCTAGGCGCACATGCAGTGACCGAGGAGGGTGCCGGACGGGGTACAGGAGTCGGGCGAGGAAAAGATCGACGGTGCACGGCGGCCGAATGGGAGGCGGTGGCCGGCAGCGAGAGAGGAGGAGCGGGGCACAGGAATGGAAGGCGGAGTGGATGGGGAATACTCTGAGTGGCTTAGATTGAGGCTGGGGTGGTTGACGGCGGCGGGCGGTGACAGACAGAGGGCTGCGGCGAGGTAGCACGGCGGACGGCCGTCGCTGGCAGCCGAGGAGTGGCAGAGGGCTCAGGAATGGGTGTGTTTGGATGCGATGTCCCGCAGGAAGGAGTTAGGAGGGAGGAATTGAGGGCTTGGTTGAGTTCGTGAGGGGGCGAGGAACTTAGTGGTGTTGATGGCTTATTTGATTGGCTTCGGGATTGCCGAATTGAAGTGGAGCCGAAGGGCTTATGGCGGCGGCGGAGAGAGAGAGAGACGACGGTGAGGATTGCTCGGGATGGGCGGCAACAGGGAGTCCAAGGTGGTATTTATAGGCGGCGAGCGGCGCTAACCGATGAGGCAGTGGCAGAGAATAAGCTCGAGCTCGGCCGGCCATCAATGGCGTAGGCTTCTGTAGTTGATGTCACGCGATGGCGCAACTGTGGCTGGCATCATCGTCGAGCCGCGCGGTCGCCGGGGAGATGATGATGGGATGAGTCGTGGATTTTTGGCGCAGGTCCTCGGCTTTGGTGCTTGCGGACTACGGCAAATCCCGAGCTCACCGGCTTTTGACTGGGACACCCATGGCGAGTGGCGGAGCGTGTTTTGCGCCGAGCGACGGGATGGCGGGGTTGACGATGGTGAGCTCTGCTCTATAATGGTGGGGAGACAAGGAGGGATGGGTGAGTTCCTCTCTGCCGGGGAGGGCTCGAGAGTGTTCGGGAGGGATGAGAGAGAAAGAGAGAGCGGGTGGCGAGAGTTGAAAGAAGACAACGATAATGGGCTGACATGCGGGGGCCACCTGGCAGAGACAATCGTGTCTGTCCCTGCGCGAGCAGCGGGCGGCCGAGATCAAGGACGGGGCGGTGTGGCTGGCGCGTGGGCCCCGCGGGGATTAACTCCAGCGCGTGCTCGGCTGGGCCGACTGGGCTGCACAGCGATGGCAAGGAAACATGCCGAGAAAGGGAGGGAGGCAGCCCAGTATACACAGTGCGGTTTCACCTTTTTCCAGGATTTATTTGAAGGGATTTTTGATGATTTTCCAATTGGGATTTTAATCCAAAATTTGATATTTTGGATCACAAAATTCCTGAGATTTTTGGGGAGGATTTGTACTACCCAAAATTGGGATACTGGGTCTGGACATAGATATATATTTATATATGTATATATATACATATATATATATATATGTGGAAGAAATGGATAGGGTTTTTTGGAGAATTGAAAGGGTATTAATTGGGGATTTGGTATTTGGTCTCTCGGGAATTAAATCAAGGGAATTTTGCAGAGGGACTCTGAGATGGGTATATATATATATGTATATTTAAATACACATATATATTTATATTGGAAGAGAGGTTTTAGAGAGAGTTGTTGGAAGGATAATTTTGAAGATTAAATTTCGGATTTGACTTTGATTTTGGGATTTGATCCCCTGGGACCTTGGAGAATTTTTGAGAGGAGTTTCTGTGGTTTGGGGCTGAGCTTATATATATATATGGATTTTTGGATGATATTTGGGAAAAGAAAAAGAGGAGATCCAAAGGGAACTGGATTTGGATTTTGATTTAAACTGGGACTTGCTTCTCAAGGATATTTTGGGAATTTTGCAATGGATTAGAATTTGAGGACCTCGAGGAAAGATTAGAATTTGGATTTAATTCTTGGGATTTGAGGCTTTGGAAATATATATAGATTTGGCAAAATTTCGGGAAGGGAGTTCTCGATGTGAATTTTGGAAGGGCAAAAATAAGGAGATTTTACTGAAAGGCCTCAAAGGCTACTTTCGAAGAGTTTTGTCGGAGGGCTTCGAATTGCAAAATTTGAACCCAAGTACAGAGAATCTTTGGGAGGTTTGAAATAAGAGTATTCTGGTCATGGTCTTCAGAAGGGATTCGAAGGGGATTTTGATTTTGAATTTTTCCGAGGGAGTTTAGAGAGAGACAATCGAACTGCAAAATTCGAGTCTCGGAATCGGAGAGAATTTGGGATCAAGGATTTAGGGTTTCAAAGGGGGCTTGGATCTGAGATCTATAGCACTTAGTCCTTAAACACACACAAAAAGCCAAAATTTTTGAAATTAGGGTTTTTACCAAAATAGTTTTTAACGGCCCGGAAACTGGGGCGTTACAACTAGCCAACCCAAGAGCGCCACTACTCGTCCGAGCTCTCCTAGACCCCACGGAAGTCCTCGTCGCTGTCTTGTCACCGCGATTTAGGCCTGCACCAGCCTCCTATCCATAGCAACATAGGCCATCGCCTTGGCCACCAAGTCCGAGCCCATCCCCTCGCCAACGATGGCGAGCTTTCGATATATATATGATCCCCTTTTTAGCCACCGCAGTTGTACCCCATTCCACTCCGCATCACCGATCTGACCACCTAAACCCCTTGCACCACCACGCTGTGTGTCACTGAACGCCATCACCGGGAGGAGCTGCTTGTGAAGATCAGGAATGACGCCCAGGAGCCCAGGACGCCAAGAAGGAGGAAAGAAGCACTGCCCCCAAGTCGGAGCACTTTGCCGAGCACCTCAGAATCGCACCGTGCTCCACCGCCCCTGTTTCGCACCGCCACCACCGCGCAGCCCGTAACATCCTCTAAGATCCTAGTAGTTAGCGCCGTGCTTAATTTGGCCGATTGTGCCCCGCCGCATCGCCTGCCTGTGCATGATGTTGCCATCGTCAAGCTCTCAGTGGGCATGCCACCCCGAGGCTCTCCCCTTTTAATTTTTCACTGGTAATTGAGTCCCTAACCCTCATAGGAGCTTGCCCTAGCCACGCTCGGCCATGTTCACCCCCCAATCCCCTTGTCTCGGTTCGAATCCGAGCTCGATGCTGCTCCGACCCTGCCGCTCCACACGTCGCCACTCCGCCATGCACCGCCTTGCATCGCCATCACTGGAGGGTGGTCACCGAAGTACCCCAGCCCTTCCTCAGCTGTGACTGAGCCGTTTCCGGGCCGTGTGCCACCGCACCTCTCTCTGGCTAGGCTACGAGAGGGAGATGACGATGCCGGCCCCACTGTGGCTAACAGCTGGGGCCCACCTTGAGTTAATCTCCATCATTAGCACACAGTAATCACCGGCGTAATCCCCCACTAATCACTCGCTGACAGGTGGGCCATCCAGTGATTAAAAATCTAATTAAAATCCATTTAAAACTATGTGCCGGTGGCAAGTGGGCCCCGCTGGGGTTATGTTTCCGGCTCTAACCGAAGTCAAAGGGGTTGGCCCACATGTTAGTGACTCTGAATTTCTTTAGGCAAAATAATTCATGAGAAAATAAAATCCTAGGCCGGCCCCACATGTCAGTCTCGGTGTCACCATGGGCTGGGTCGAGTACTTTTGGGCCGTTAGTGTACAGTGCTTTGTACCTTGGTACGTATGAGTCCTTAGTCAATTATAACAACTACTTAGCTATGCCACATTAGATGCATTCATGCATATTTTATCAATGCTATATGCTCGGGATAATTGCGTTAGGAAAGGTGATTGAATGCTAGCAAGTGGAGACTGCCACTTTGCCATGATGATACTAAAATGGTTTGTGAAATAAAACCAACCAAACATTTTAGACCGAGGCGGCAAGGTGGAATTTGGTGGTATCTGGGAAGGTTAGTGTTGCCCTAGTCAATTAAGGGCCGAGCCATGAAGTTATGCATAAAACGAACTGAGTACGACCTTAACCTGCCAACCTTGGCAACCACAACAAACTTAAAGTAATAGAATAAACCTCTCCCCCCTCGGGAATGCCATAACTCCTCTTACTGCTGGAAACTGCTATGCCCAGAGTGCATGAGGGTCAAAGTTCATGGAGCGAGTACTGCCAAAGCGAGGTTAACGAAATGCTTTGTTGTGACGTGTCTTGGAGTGCAGGTAAAGCATACATCCCTTGCAGTGGTTTCACGTACTCTATGGTGCCTTTCTGGCCGCTATGTAATCAAGTTACGAGAGACTTTCGTGAATGTGCTTTTGATATTTACAGCAATGTACTCGTGTATACCAACTACTTGATCTAGGGATTGGTATGTGACATGAAGGTTCCCTGTTATGAAAACAAGGGCTGGCAAAGCTGGTACCGGAGCCATTTGACTGTAGGTTGAGACCAATGGCGCCCTACCCCCTTTTAGGAATGGCCAAGGGAGAAAATTTTAGTTCATAATTTATGAAAAATCCTATCTTATACCAAAGAAAATAAAGCTTATCACTTTCTCCCGCTGTGCTGACTTACCTCAAAGTTTCAGTAGATGGCAGGTTTTGGACAGACTTTGGGTTGGATCGACCTGCACAGCGACATGCCTGATGGCTTCGACGAGCAGATTTGTGGACTGATGTGGTGCCTATGCTACCTGAGCGGACCTGTCTACCATGGATGGAAGTACGAGTTTGGAGAGCACAAGGAGTGGGAGGTTGAGGTGCGGATTCACCTGCGTACCTCAAGCAAGCGAGAGTACCTGTTCAGGACCCGCTACCACCGTGACACTTCGGAGGGTGCAGTCCAGGACACAGCCCGTGAGGTGCTTGTTCGACTTCACGCTCACCACTGAGAGGAGCTCAGGAGGACACAGTACATGCACCACCCCTACCGTCGGGAGGACGAGCTTTTGTGCACTCTATGCCACATCCTGTGCTGCTACAACCCGATTGTGACCTACCTGTCACATTGGGCTGTGGCAGCTGATGATTGGCACAAGGAGACACTATTGGAGTTGGCAGAGCAGCAGGGCCATCTTGGAGACTTTGAGGTTGACCACCACAAGCTGACCTATGTTCACCAACAGCTTGCGGAGGAGCACTAGGCTTGTGAGACCAAGAGGGCTTCACGGAGGGCATAGATCCAAGTCCACCAGCAGCAGTTGAGCAGCTTGCAGGCTAGTACACCACCAGAGCAACCCAGTTAGAGACACTTAGAGCCTAGTTTGAGAGTGCCCAGCAGCAGACTTAGCAGTTAGAGCTTCAGCTTCAGACCGTTACTGCCGCCATTGCCGCCGCTACTGCTGCCTCCGTTGCCGCCACTACCGCTGCAGCCGCCGCTGCCTCCACTGCAGTCACCGCTACTTCTATAGTGCCACCACCCCCACTGCCACCCACTGCCACTGAGTCTGACCGACACTTTGACTACCTATGCTTCTTTACACCACCCTATGCTACCTCTTTCCGTGCCCTGCTTGCCAGTGGAAACTATGTCCATGTTTTATATCGGCTATATTAAATATGGGGCTATGCATTGGACCTAAACTCAATGGATTTGAAAGAACATAAGAGATTTATATTAGTTCAGGCCCTCAGTGTAAGGTAATATGACGCCCAGGAAAACCCAGTCGGATACGACCCAGGGTATTCCTTACTAGTACATAGAGAGTCCGGCTAGAATTATATCCCTTTCCTTGTCGTGCAGGGTGACATGACGCCGAGTCCTACTCTATCCCCAAATGTATGGGCTGGCCCACCCTCTAATCTGAATGGCCATATTTGCCTTCCTTGAGGTACCCGAGGCCGATGGCCTCCACAGTAGCTCTTGAGACCTTTATAGTTGAGTCACAGCTTGTGCTGAGTACTCATCCTCCTTAGTGAAGAAATCCCAAGTGCTTTGCTCCCGATTACTCATTGTGCGAGTGCTTCTTCTCCCGAGTCCTGCTTCATCTCAACTGGCAACGAGGCTATGAAGGGCTTCATGGAAATAAATGAATAGTGTGCACTGAATAGGTGCACCTATTAGGTGTAGCCCCCGACTTTATGCTTAATTGTGAAATAGTTAAACATAAAGTCAAAGATCTTTAACAATTCAATCTTTTTCGAGTGATATGTTTCTCAGAAATTTGACTCTTCAGCCAATTATTGACTGGATTTTTGCTCATAGCAATTTGGCTAAGCATGTAAGCTGTGCATCACTATGGACTCAAGCCCAACGCGTGATGAGGTGTACTTGAGATACCTGCATCCCTATTTTTAATGGAGACCTGCTATTGATCCTTATAAGGATATATCCTCAATACCTAAAAGTAATTAAGATACCTGAATGTATACACTCGGCCATAGACTTAGCATGAAACATATCTGATTATTATAATCGGTTTTTGTAAAACAGCACCCGAATTATGATTTTACTACAATCGACAAGTGGCTCAATAGGACATGCCATTTAATAACTCATATCTTTTTGGCCCACTACTGAATAGGTTGGCCCAATTCAACCAACCCAGCGTAGCCCTTTAAATGCCAAGGAGAGAAAAATTCCTCTTCATTTTCGAAAATCTCGCGCCCATCTCCTTCAAGCTTCTTCTAGGGTTCATGCACATCAAGCAAGCCGCTCCAAATCCATGAGCTCCTCCATCTCCGCTTCTGCGTCCCCTCTCCCAAATCCACCAAGCCCTCCCGAATAACCATAGATCAGAAACAATGTCAGGTTCCACCTCTGACTCTGCTCCGTTGCTGACCGGGGAATGGGAAAATTGGTGTCATCGGCGTCTAGGCTGGCGCATCTGGTGTGAGAGGGGGCGCTGTCGGCGAAGGAGCTGATAGGCTGGTGCGCCACTGAGGGCGAGACCATCTCCACGCCGGAGACCCAGGAAATAGTGGTCAACCGCTCCCTTCAGCCACGCCTCCCTCTCCTGACTAGACCATTCCAGGTTGACTTTGGTGGCTTGGAGCTGGCCCAATCATCGGAGATGGGGGGCGAGTTGGGTCAAGACCTTGTTCATTTTTGCTGAGCGGTCGACTATCTTCTGCTCGGACCAAAAACGAAACAAAACAGAGTCAAGAGGCAGATAACCAATGCAAGGTGGACTGTCAAGAACTCAATATGGCGAGAGTCATACCTGGACTCCCCAAGGCACGCGATTGCGGTACGAAGTAGAACTTCGCACTCCCTCTCCGTTGCCTCCTCGTCATGCTCGTAGCTTTTCATGACTCCCTCAGGGGATACCCAGTGGAAGGTTCTCAGAAACCTGCGGGGAGGGGCTTCAAGCCTGGGGAGATCCACTTCATCTGAAGACGACAACGACATGGATGGCGACAAGGTCCTAGCTTCTGACTCAGCAGCTGCTGGGGCTTCAGGGACTTGCTCAGGGGCTGAAGCAGCGGCTTTAGTACTTGCCCCTTGGTCAGCTGGCATCAGCGGTCCTGCTATCGGGACAGCTTCAGTTTCTACAACCGTGGCAGTCATCGGCTCAGCAGATGAGCTTGTTGGTGTTGGCTCGGCTGGGGCTAGCTCAGCAACAGGAGCAGTCGGCATAGTCTTCTTTAGATCTATGTCCACTAGCCTCCTGTACAATGAGTCAAATATCAAGACATTATTATACTGATCAAGATTTTCAGAAGATTCAAGATTGCTTACCTCTTGGAGGACTTGAACTTCCACGAGGGGGCTCCAGATGTCGGCGGTGGAAGTCAGTGGTGGCGATTTGCTTTTGGTCGGCCTAGTCTCTGGTACGATCAACTGGGGCATCGAAGCACTCGGCGGCGCTGCTCTTTGGCTCAACACCGCTGATCTCGTACTCGGCGACGCTAGTCTTGGGCTCGATGTTGCTGAGCCAGGTGTTGGTCTCGGGCTTGGAGAAGATGGCCTTGGACTCGGCGGCCTAGGAGCTACGCTAGTGGTATCTTTAATCTTCAGGCTCCTGGCTGCGGCACTCGGCCTGCTAACTCTCTTCTTGCCCAGGTCTTCAACAGGTTTTTCCCCATCTCTCTTGGAGCTGGGCTGGGCAGCAGAAGGACTCAATGGCCTCTTCTTTGACTTGATGGCCGACAAAGTTTGGGAGTCATTATCAAACTCCTCATATTCCTGTAAGTGATTCCAGCAACATACATCACACATTGCAGAGCAATTCAGGATATGCATCTACAAACATTCATCATAGATGGACAGCGATTCAATAATCAGCATTTCAATATTACCTTTGGACGAGACCTTTTTAGGCTGTAAGCCGTGGTGGCGCGCTCTGAATCTTCAGTTTCAATCACCCCATTTGCGAAATAGCTGAGCAAGATGTTAGTCACCTTGTGCTTGTCAGTCAGATCTAGGTATTCTCGGCTGGGATCATTTTTTCTCTTATAATCCCAGCTGAAGTGGCTTCTTAGCTTCAGCGGCTTGATGCGGCAATTCAAGAAACATCTAGCCACCCAGGGACCTATCAATCTAGACCTTTTCAGCTTGTCAATCTTATCAATCAACATATATACTTGGCCCATCTCCTCAAAGCTTGGCATAGATGACCAGCTGGGCACGACCTTCGGAGACAAACCAGTAATGAGGGGCAGAGAGGGTTCAAGATCAGAGCAATAGAACCACTCTCTATGCCAGCCCTTGAGGGAAGTTTTCAGAGGAACATGAAAATAAATCTTTTTCATCTCGTTCCTAAGCTAGAGACTTTCTCCCCCTATCACATGGACTTTGTTTTTGGAGGGCTTAGGTTTGATGTGGAATAAGTATCGAAACAGAGTGAAATGGGGTTCTACACCCAGAAAGCATTCACACAAAGTTGCAAATATAGAGATTTGCAAGATGGAGTTGGGGTTCAGATTCACCAACTCTAGCTGGTAGAAAGAAAGAAGTTGGCGCAAGAAATCCAAAGAAGAAAGAGAAAGACCCCGGTCAAAGAAAGAGGCAAAGACTACTGTCTCACCAAATTGGGGTGCCGGAATCGATTCCCCTTCAGCCGGACGCCAATGGATGACTTCACGGCTCTGCAATCTCAGCAACTTCTCCAAGTGGTGCCGTCCTCACCGTCCCGCGTGGTGCTGGTGTGGTGGCCACGTCGGTCCACCTAGGCTGCGTGTCACCAGCGTGGCCCCCCACCCGCGTGCACGCCACCCCCTGTTTCTCTCTCTTGGCCACTGACGTCATAAACCTGATTTTCAATAGAAAATAATTCAAGAAATTGGAAACATTCACTTAATTTTCACTTAAACTTTGAACAGCCATATTTTGGTCATTTGAACTCCGAATTGACCCGTTCAAGTCTCTAAATTTTCCTTAAAATATCAAGAACCCATTTATGCACTTTGTTTTTGCTTTTCCTATGGATTTATTTATCTTTTGGCCCTCGTTTGTGTTTGGTCGTGTAGATGTTGCCGATTCAGACGATCCGCAGTTCCTTGTGGTCGACAGTGAAGACGCCATGTTCGAGCAACACAAGGCATATCATCCCTTGATCATATTGTGTACCTATTGTTGTGAAAATTTATGTTTATTTAAATTATTGCATTTCACTTTATTAAATTCTCATGGAAATACTATTTTATTGTAGCCCCTCCTATGTTCTTTGTTATGACCATATAATTGTTACATTATTTCCTTGTCAACCACAGTATCAAAAATTATCTGGTGAGAACTTTATGTGTGATCCTTCCTAGAACTTTTAGGTTTATGCTTAGCCATGCCAATTAGAAATAATTTAGAGAATTTTCTCTAATGGCAAACATGGAAATAACTCTAAAATCATGCTTAATGTTGGAATTTTGGCAGTTAGCCAGGACATGTTGAAACCCCATTCAAAATTCCCAAACTCTGTTTTTGGCTAGGCTCGGGGTATGTGGTTTTGTTAGCAGTACCTCGGCCATTATAAGGACTGGTCTTTGGGCCTCTGTTGCAAAACATAAACCGTACAACCACATGTCTAATGGGTAAGGCTTAACCGGTAGGCTTAGTCCAGCTTTAAGCAATCTGACACGGTGGGGCAAATGACGCCCATAATTGGTCCGATGTCCCTGGAAGTGAAGGCCAAGATGGCAAAGATGCATGGGGGCTTAGACCTCGTCTTCTCGACCCAGATCGCCTTGTGGGGGACAAGAGGTCTAGGTCGGTCTGATGTTTAGGGTTAGACTGAGTGAAGGGTTATGTCATGTTCTCTTCCGAGGCACCGTGGCGGTGCACGGCATGTGGTAACGCGTGTGAGGCGTGTCTTGTGGGTAAAGTGTTCACCTCTAGCCAGAGTATAAACTATTCGAATAGCCGCGCCCCTGGTCATGAGCAAGGCTAGCAATGTACCCAAGTTAAAGTTTTTAATCTCTTAATGACTTATGGCACAACTGGTTAAATTGTTGGTGTAGCCAGGGAAGAAGGCAGAATGGCACAGGTGCACAGTTTTTGTTTATAATATTGGTGTAGAAATAGGACGTTATTATATAAAATACCTTAAAAATTTGAAAAGTACTCCTACCTGCTCACTTATCTGCAAAAAGTAATCTCATGAATACTCCTTCAATTCCCTTGCATTATAATTGCATTTGTCGGTATGATTTGTTGAGTACCGTGGTTGTACTCAATCTTGCTCACTCCCTCCAATCCAGATGAGGTGTTCCCCAGAGATGAAGGCTTTGAAAATTAGCTCATTCTTGCCATCTCGTGCCTGTGGGCTTGGTCCCCAGCCTGTTTGAACGTTTTACTCATTTGTCTTTGAATGTTGGGCCTTTGGTCGCCCTGTAATAAAATACTCATTTACGCTTTCGCTAATGTAAACTATATTATTTACCAATTCTGTGGTGTACCTCGTCTCCTGGGATGAGGAATTATACACTTACACATGGATAGTATCCTTGGGTATTTTCTAGGCGTGACAGGTTGGTATTAGATTTTTCGTTGACCCTAGGACAAGCCAATGGATCCCAAGCCATTAGAAAATATTTTTAAGAAAAAGTTATACCCTAATTGTGAAAACTTTATTCCATCTGTGGAGCCCATGGGCCCCGGGTACCTCATGACAAGCATATGGGCCACTCGGAAAGAGGATGGGCCTAGTCTTGTAATTAGGGATATGATAGAACTTGGCAAACTTAACCTTGTACGATAAGGAAACACAGTTCTAGTCGGGCACGTTATATCTCTAGAAGGAGATCTCTTGGTCATAATCCGACTAGGACTCCTACTTTGTAACCCTGTCCCCCAGTATATAAGAGGAGGTAGGGCATCCCCTGAGGGCAGGTTCATCAGAATCACCAGAATCACCATCATACATCCTCAAAGGAAATACACCACAACTGGACGTAGGATATTACCTCATCCCGAGTTTTGTACCTTTCTATACCTGAGTGTTGTACCTTTTCACATACATATGTATAAAGCTTTTGTCTGACTCACTACGTCGCTTGTTTCATCCGAGTAGTGAGTCGGGGGTTGCATGTATTATATGTGCTTTGTCAATAACATACGAGCTTGTTTTATCTAAGTTATGAAGTTTTATAATGACTATGTTCTATTTGCCCAAGTACAGTTTTTTGAGGTGAACGATTTTTATTAAGTTCCTATCAATCAACTCGGCAAAGACTATATAGTTGGGTAAAGCTAATGATAACTAAGGAAAACCAAGAACTCGGTGGCATTGTACATATATTTACACATGTCTTTACAAAAGCTTTCTATACACCGACTGCATAATGGTTTGTTCTTACATTCCTAGGTCCCTTGTGATCGCCTCTGTAGTCGGCCTCGCCTAGGTGATCAACTCCAGTGCTTCCTTAGGTGTTGTCTCTTCGGCAAACCCCTCACCAATGGCCTCGAGGTCTACCTTGGGGTAGATCGACTTGGTCATGGCAAGGGTTTGGGCCACGCCGACAGCAATACGCTCATCCGAGTACTTTTTCAAGATACTCAGGGCTTCGCTAAGGCGTGCCTACACCTAGGAGACTGTGTTGGAGCTGGTCCCAACGTGGTGACTTTAATCTCCCTGACTCCTTGATGACTTTAATCTCCTCCGCAAAGGCTTGGAATTGGGTTTGGGCATTGGCTCTCGAAGCTGCTCAGATTCATCGACAAGTATACTTGTCAGCCAAAACTGCAGTCGGAGTAACATAAGGATTGGTTAAGGTTATTGTCAGAGGGAAGGCTTACTTGCATAGTCGGCCTCTACTTTGGCTTTGGCCTTCTCCAATTTAGCTTTAGCCTTTTCAATTTTCTTCAGCTAAAGTTCCTGTTGTTTTTTCTCCTCTGTCTGGGTCTTCAACTCGGCTTCAAGAACTCGAGATTACAGTCAGGACACAACTGGGCAGTTGGGAAACAACAAAGCTGGAGAAATATACATGGGATTTATTAGGGAAGACAAATACAGGAGACTTACTTCTGATCTTCTTGGCTAGAGCCCACTTTTCATCTCTGAGTTGGTCAACTGCTCCCCTTAGCCAAGTCTCCCTCTCCTGACTAGACTGTTCTAGGTCGGCCTTGTCAGCATGGAGCTGGCCCAATTGTTGGAGATGGGGGGCAAGCTGGGTCAAGACCTTGTTCACTCTTTCTGAGCGGTCGACTATCTTCTGCTCGAAGCAAAAATAGAACATAACAGAGTCAAGAGATAGAAAACCAATACAAGGAAGACTGTCAAGAACTCAATATGGCGAGAGTCATAACTGGACTCCCCGGGACGCGGCGATTGCGGCACGAAGAAAAATTTTGAGCTCCCTCTCCGCTGCCTCCTTATCATGCTCGTAGTTTTCCTCGACTTCCTTAGGGGATACCCAGTGGAATGTTCTCAGGAACCTACAGGGAGGAGCTTCAAGCCTGGGGAGATCCACTTCATCTGAAGACGATGATGATATGGATGGCGATAAGGTCCCGGCTCCCGACTCGGCAGCTACTGGGGCTTCAGGGACTCGCTCAGGGGCTGGAGCCACGGCTTCAGTACTCGCCCCTTGGTCAGCCGGCACTAGTGGTCCTGCTGTCGGGACAGCTTCAATTTCTACAACTGAGGCAGTCATCGGCTCCGCAGATGAGCTTGTTGGTGTTGGCTCGGCTGGGGCTGGCTCGGCAATAGGAGTAGTCGGCATAGTATCCTTGAGATCTATGTTTACTTGCCTCCTGCACAATGGGTCAAATATCAAGACACTACTACACTGATCAAGATTTTTAGAAGATTCAAGATTGCTTACCTCCTGGAGGTCTTGAACCACCACGAGGGGGCTCCAGATGTCGGTGGAGGAGAGTTGTTGGCTGCAGGGCTAGTAGGCGCGGCAGTCGGTGGTGGCGCTTTGCTCTTGGTCGGCCCAGTCTCTGCGACAGCCGACTGGGGCATCGAAGCACTCGGTGGCGCCGCTCTTTGGCTCAACACAGCTGATCTCGTACTCGACGGTGCCAGCCTTGGGCTCGATGTTGCTGAGCCTGGTGGTGTTGGTCTCGGGCTTAGAGACGATGGCCTTGGACTCGGTGGCCTGGGAGCTACACTAGTGGTGTCTTTTATCTTCAGGCTCCCGGCTGCAATACTCAGCTTGCTAGCTCTCTTCTTGCCCGGGTCTTCAATAGGTTTCTTCACAGCTCTCTTGGAGCTAGGCTGGGTAGCAGAAGGACTCAATGGCCTTTTCTTCGATTTGGTGGCCAACAGAGTTTGGGAGTCATCATCGAACTCCTCACATTCCTACAAGAGATTCAAGGAACATACATCATACATTGCAGAGTAATCTAGGATACACATCTACGAACATTCATCACAGATAGACAACGATTCAACAATTAGCATTTCAATATTACCTCTGGATGAGGCCTTTTTTGGCTGTAAGCCACGGTGGCGCGCTCTGCATCTTCTGTCTCAACCACCCCGCAGGCGAAAAAGCTGAGCAAGACATCAGTCACCTTGTGTTTGTCGGTCAAATCTGGGTATTCTTGGCTGGGATCATTTTTTCCCTTATAATCCCAGCCGAAGTGACTTCTCAGCTTCTGCGGCCTGATGTGACGGTTCAAGAAACATCTGGCCACCCAGGGACTAGTCAATCCAGAGCTCTTTAGCTTGTCAATTTTATCAATCAATAGATATACTTGGCCCATCTCCACAAAGTTTGGCACAGACGACCAGCTGGGCAAGACCTCCGGAGACAAACCAGTAAAAAGGGGCAGACAAGGTTCAAGATCAGAGTAATAGAACCATTCTCTATGCCAGCCCCTAAGGGAAGTTTTCAGGGGAACATGAAAATAGATCTTTTTCATTTCGTTCCTAAGCTGGAGACCGGCTCCCCCTATCACCTGGACTTTGTTTTTGGAGGGCTGGGGTTTGATGTGGAACAAATATCTAAACAGATTGAAATGGGGCTTCACACCTAGAAAGCATTCACACAGAGTTGCGAAGATAGATATTTGCAAGATGGAGTTGGGATTCAGATTCACCAACTCTAGCCTATAGAAGGAAAGAAGTTGGCGAAGAAAGTCCGAAGAAGGAAGAGCAAGACCCCTATCAAAGAAAGAGGCGAAGACTATAGTCTCACCAGATTGGGGCACCGGAATCAATTCCCATTCAGCCCGACGCCAATGGATGACTTCATGGCATTGCAATCTCAGCAACTTCTCTAGATATTTCAATTTTGTTGAACCGCAATCCGACGTTGGCTAGGTCTCAGGAGACACCTCTGGGATTTCCGAAGCTCTCGGCATGGCTAGAGGCGAGGAGATTTGGGGGAAATGCTGTTTGGAGCTTGGATTTGATGCAATGGAGCGGAATCACCCGAGTTTCGAGAGGAAAGAGCTAGCAATGGTGAGCCCAAGCAAGGCAAGGTGTGAAATTTCGGCGCGGAAGTTGGAAGATGAAGCGATTGGTGGATTGGAGAAGATGAGAGAATCTTTTCTCTCTCTCCCCACCTTTATAGAGCCTGTGCTCATAAGTGGGTTTGGACCTGCAAATTTGGTATTGGGCCACAAGATATGAGTTTCTACAGTAGCACGCTCTGTTTGGGCCAATCACAGTGCTGGTGCTACTCACAGAAACCGATCAAATAATCAGATATGCTTCATGCTAAGCCTATAGTCGGGTGTATACATTCAGGTATCTGCATTATTTGCCAGGTATTGAGGATATGTCCTTATAAGGATCGACAGCTGGTCTCCATTAAAATTGAGGATACAGGTATCTCTCAAGTACACCTAACCACGTATTGGGTTAAAATTCATAAAGTGGTACTCGGCTTACATGCTTAGCCATTATTTGCCATGAGAAAAAATCATTCCAGCTGACATGATGCTGAAGAGTCTAACTTCCGAGTGATATACTACTCGGGAAAGACTTAAAAATATTCCGGCTGACATGATATACCAGTAGTACACACTCGGGAAAGGCTACAAGGTTTAAGATCTTTGACTTTATGTATAATTGTTTCACAATTAAACACAAAGTCGGGGGCTACACCTAATAGGTGTGTCTATTCGGCACACACTATTTATATTTCTACATGGAGCCCTTCATACCCTCGTTGCCAGCTGACATGAAGCAGGACTCGGGAGAAGAAGCACTCGGACAAAGAGTACTCGGGAACAATGCACTCGGAAATTCTTCACCGTGGAGGATGAGCACTCGGCATCAGCTGTGACTCAACTATGAAGGTCTCAGGGGCTACTGTGGAGGCCATGGGCCCTAGGTACCTCATGACAAGCATATGGGCCACTCGGAAAGAGGATGGGTCTAGTCTTGTAATTAGGGATATGAAGGAACTCGGCAGACTTAACCTTGGACGATAAGGAAAACACAGTCCTAGTCGGGCACGTTATATCTCTAGAAGGAGATGCCTTGGTCGTAATCCGACTGGAACTCCTACTTTGTAACCCTGTCCCCTAGTATATAAGGGGAGGCAGGGCGCCCCCTAAGGCAGGTTCATCAGAATCACCATCATACATCCTCAAAGGGAATACACCACAACTGGACGTAGGGTATTACCTCATCCCGAGGGCCTAAACCAGTATAAACTCTTTGTGTTCCTTTACAGTCTACTGAGTTTTAATCCGACGAGTAGCCCTATATTCTTATTGCCGGTGTAAAACATCGACACCATCTCTATTCTCTTCATTTAAAGATGCTTGCTAACCCTTTGTTTTTTTAATAATAGAGATGGCACTTCCTCTTACCCACTGCTGTCAGGGAATGAAGGGTTTCGTGCTGGAGTTGCGCTATCTCATCATGGCTCTCGGCTACTCTCTGGAGGTGGAGTACATCGGGATTGAGGTTCCTGCCACTGACGAAGATGACGACTCACCTCGTTCCCTTTGGGAGGTCACTGCCACACTCCTCACCGACACCCCAGCTCGGGACTGGATGACCATCAAGGTTGGAGGAGATATCTATGAGAGCGC
The DNA here is from genome assembly GCA_003991445.1 of Oryza meyeriana var. granulata. Classification (NCBI taxonomy): domain Eukaryota; kingdom Viridiplantae; phylum Streptophyta; class Magnoliopsida; order Poales; family Poaceae; genus Oryza; species Oryza meyeriana. Next base: position 223,115 of record RYFJ01001563.1, read on the forward strand.
CCGCTAGAACGCCGTTCTTCTCACCAACGGCATGCTTCTCCACCGCTACAAGATGGAGCTATTGTACACTCCCTTCCTCTACCACCCTTGCCGCAATGGACTACTCCAGCTTCCAAGGGACCCGCATGGAGGAGAACACCACTGTTGTGCATCTAGCACGTATTGTGGCGGCATATGATGAGGCTTGAGTCGACTTCCACAGGTTGGTGCACCGTGGATTGGTGTAAAACAATGAGAAGATTCTGGAGCTTCATCAGGAGAACCTGAAGCTGAAGAAGGAGTTGGACAACTTGGAGGAGGAGTAGCGTGCCTTCAAGATTGCCCAAGGACAGATCTGCCGCCCTAAGCATCGCCGAGTCTGTCACAACCTGAAGATCACCGCCTGCAAGAGCACCACCAGGCTGGCGATTGTCCATGAGTCCCTCGCGGTGGCAAGATTCCTGGTCCAGAAGATCATCGGTCACGAGCCCTCTGTTCCCCGCGACGATGGCACCTCCGGCAGCACCACGGAGCCCATCATGGATCCTAGCAGTGGCACCCCTCTGGAGTAGTAGACGCGTAGATGTAGCGCACGTCTATTTTTCTTCTTTTATCTTTGTGGAACTTCTTTTGGTCTTCTATGCTTGGTATGGTCTATATCGGTCTTGTGTGATATGGTCATACCCCTCTTTTATGTTCTTTAACTACTTGAACCTTTGCATCCTACCAACATCATAGCAATAAAATTTAAATAAGTTGGTTTAAGTCCTTGTCTTAGTCTTCTTTCTTTTCCTCTTCCCCTTGGTCAGTGATGTGGCTGGGTGCCTGATCTTCCGATAGGTTCGATTTGGCAATGTGAAGACGTTCACGTTTTGAGGCTTCCGATCAGCGATCGTCACCTCGCAACCGCTACACCCACATGTCTAGTTGTTACCAACCACGCTCTCACATAGTTGACCTCACCACGAAGGTTTTATCCTTGTAAGCAATCGAAGAAACTCACAAGAATAAGGAAGAACGCAATCTGAATTGCAGATGAATGTTTAGCACACGAAGTTGGGGTTCCACAAACCGATCTAGATGGCGAAACTACAAAGAAAGAATAATCTAAGCAAAACCCAACTCTAAACGACAACGGCTAGGGAATATATATGAGTTGGGACGTCCTAGGGTTAACCCTAGAGCGCACACCCTATGGGCTTAGCCCACGACACAATTACAAGGCCCAAGGCCCAAAACAGACTCGGACTAGAAGAGGTATGTGTCTTGTTTTGACGATTCTGGACAGCTCAGGAGGAATTTTGACATGGGACCAAAACCATCTGAAAGTAGACTCCATAAGCTTTCCAACAAGTACTCATGGGCCCTGAAAGTACTTCTGGATCAGTGACTATGCTTTCCAACATGTCTAAAATCAGCACATGGTGGTTCAACAACATTACTAACATGTTCATTCACTAGTTGTGGCATGGATATAAGTGAAGCATTGCACAACTCTTCTTTATCACAAGAAATAGGAACCAAGTCATCGTGTGACAAAGGTAATTTAACACACAATTCCACTAGTGATTGCTCTAAACTAACATGATTAGTGGACATATATAGCACATCAGAATTGTCCATACCTTGCGTGAATGTAGCACCATTTTTGTTACCTTTGTTCTCATTTTCAAAAACTGTAGGTGCACTCTTAATTAAACCATCTTGAAACATGCATGGAACAACAGGGGGATCTTCTTTCTCTATGTCTTTCTTCTTTTCCTCATTACCTTGGCTCTTCTTAGATACCTGCAAAATGTCAGTGCCCAAAGCAATACGTTCGTTTTGCAATAACTCAGGGTTAGGTGAAGGCATCAAAACATTAGTATTATTACATTTATTTCTCAAAACCTCATGGTTTTTAATCTTTTCCCTCTCTAGATCATCTTTCAAAATTTCAGCAGGGGACATAGGTAGCAACTTAAATTTCTTGCCATTATGTGAGAAAGTGTACATGTTGGTTCTACCACTGTGCACAACATCTCTATCATTTCTTGCCATTTCTTGTAGTCGGCGCATCTCTGGTGGAGGGGTTGATGCCATGAAGATTTCTCGGGGTAGAAGGAAACTCGCTAGACTGGTGTCCGAACTGGTGTTCGAACCGTTGTCCGACTTGGAGTCGGAATCCGAGTAGTTGATCGGAGTAAGGATGACTCCGACCTCCCTAGATTCAATCTGGAGCGGCTCTGAGCCATGTCCAAACTGAATCGTAGGGGATCGGGTCTACCGTGTGAGATGTGAATTTGCGGCGCCGCCGAGTCTGCAAGGGAGATTGATGATCTCTCCCCCTCCTAGCCCGACCCAGGCCGGCTCAAGGCCGAGCGAGAGTCGGACGCCAAAGGGGAGAGTTGTCCCAAGACCCAGATAGGTGGTAGATTGTCGCAACACATCGATGAGGGTGGCTGCAGCGTCTTGTGGGCCGACTGGCACGGAGTCGGTTGGTTCCTCAGCCGGTTGGATTGGATCTACGTCGGCCAAGGTGAGGTTGCCGAACATGTCGGTGACGAAGTCAAGGCTTCTGAACGATATTGCATCTCTGGGAGAGAATTTGTTGCCGTCGACTCCAATTGCTGAATCCATCAAGCTTGTCGATGAAGATCTCGCTGAATCCCCTACCTGGCACGCCAACTGTCGATGTTTTACACCGGCAATATGATTATAGGGCTACTCGGCGGATGGAAACTCAGTGGATTGCAAAGGAACATAAGGAGATTTTATACTAGTTTAGGCCCTCGATGTGAGCTAATACCCTACATCCAGTTGTGGTGTATTCCTTTGGGGATGTGTGTTCGCTTCTATTAGCTTATGTGTTGTTCTGCCCTCAGGGGGCGCCTCTGCTTATATACTGGGGGACAGGGGTACAAGGTAGGAGTCCTAGCCGGATTACAGCCAAGGGATCGCCTCTTAGAGATATAATTTGCCCAACTAGGACTGTATATTCCTTATCGTACAAGGCAAAGTCGGTCGTGTTCTACTATATCTCTAATTACAAGACTAGGCCCATCCTTGTCCGAGTGGCCCATATGCTTGTGATGAGGTACCCGAGTGGACCAGAAAGATGCTATTCGGGAGGAGATAACCAAGCTCCTCGCAGCCAGGTTCATCAAGGAGGTCTACCACCCGGATTGGCTGGCAAACCTAGTTCTGGTCCGGAAGAAAAACGGTAAATGGCGCATGTGCGTCGACTACACCGATCTAAATAGGGCATGCCCCAAGGTTCCATTCGGTCTACCGAGAATATTCCAGGTGGTGGATTCAACCGCAGGGTGCGAACTTCCTAGCTTTCTCGACTGTTACTCGGGATACCACCAAATCAGCCTGAAGGAGGAGGACTGCTTAAAAACATCTTTCATCACGCCGTTTGGCGCATACTGCTACATCACTATGCTGTTCGGTCTGAAAAACGCTGGAGCAACGTATCAATAAGCAATTCAGCGGTGTCTACACACTTAGATCGGGCACAACGTGGAGGCCTATGTCGACGACATGGTGATCAAGACCAAGTCCAAAGAAGACCTCATCGCTGACCTGGAGGAAACCTTCAAACAATACCCGATTGATCGAACTAGATCAGTTGGAAGAAGCAAGGGATATCACAACAATCCAGTCGGCAAAGTATCTTCAAGGCCTGCGTCGCTACCACAATCGCAATGTCCGTGGCCGCGCCTTTTTGGTTGGAGATCTCGTCCTGAGAAAAATACAAGCCACCAAAGACATGCACAAACTATCCCCAATACGGGAAGGGCCGTTCATTATAGCCGAGGTCACACGGCCAGGTGCCTACCGACTGAAGACCAAAGACGGTGCCCTCATCAGCAACTCATGGAATATAGAATAGCTACGTCCTTTCTATACCTGAGTTTTACAATTTTCATGTGTACAGTTTTTCTCTGACTCACTACGCCGCTTGTTTCAACTGAGTAGTGAGTCGGGGGCTACATGGATTATACGTGCTTTGTCAATAATATACGAACCCGTCTTACTTAAGTTATGAAGTTATACTACGACTTTCCTATGTCTGCCCGAGTACAGCTCTTTGCGGCGAACGATTTTATTAAGTTCATATAGACTAACTCGGCGTAGACTACACAATCGAGTAAAGCTAATGAGAACTAAGTAACGATTTAGGGTTTGGCGGCATTGCACATATATTTACACATGTTTTTTTACAAAAGTTTCCACATGACTGACTACATGATATGTTGCTCTCACAGACTCAGGTCTCGGGTGATTGTTGCTGCAGTCAACCTTGCCTCGGCTATCAGCTTCAGCGCCTCCTCAGGTGTCGTCTCCTCGGCAAAACCCTCCCCAATGGCTTCGATATCCGCCCTTGGGTAAATGGATTTGGTCATTGCCAGGGTATGGGCCACGCCGGCAACAACATGCTCATCCGAGTACCTCTTCAGGGCACTCGGTGCATCCTTAAGGCACGCCTCAACTTGAAAGATGGTGCTGGAGCTGGTTCCCTCATCGCGAGGATCCATTATGTCAAGGAGCCCTTTCACGGACTCGCTGAGGGTCTCCCGTGACTCCTTGACAACTCTTATCTCCTCCGCGAAGGCCTGAAACTCGATTTGGGCATTGGCTTTAGCAGCTTCCCAGGTTCACGACCAAGTAAACTTATCAGGCAAAACCACAGACGGAGTAACTAAAGGATTGGCTAAGATCACAGTAAGGACGGAGACTTACTTTTGTAGTTGGCCTCCCACTTGGCGATGGTTTTTTCCAGTTCGACTCTTTCCTTCTCGAGCTCAGTGTTGGCTTTCTTCAAACTGGCCCTCTCTTGCTCGAGCTCGGCATTGGCCTTTGTCAGGTGGGCCTTGTCCTTTTCAAGGTCGGCCCTGGCTTTTTCGGCCTCCTCCAGCCTGAATTCTCCTTTTGTTCGGGCCTTCAGCTCGGCTTCGAGATCTGCACGTCAGAGTGGTCAAATACCCCAGATTGCAGTCATGGCACAACTGGGCAGTCGGAGAACGACCCAGCCGGAGAAAAATACTAAGGGCTCAGTCGGGAGGATGTATTCAGGGGATGTACCTCTAATCCTCTTGGCTTGGTCCCAATTTTTGGTTCTAAGCTTAGCGACAGCTTCCCTCAGCCAAGTCTCCTTCCCTTGGCTGCGGTGCTCCACTACGGCTTTTAAGTCCTGGAGCTGTTGCAATTCCTAGTGCCCGGGAGCTAGCTGAGTCAGAATCTCACTCATCTGCTCTGACCGATCGACGATCTTCTACTCAGAGCAAAAACAAAGTAATGCAAGAGTAACTATCAAGACATCCAAATAACGAAGATAGACAGAAACCTGTCGCAATGAGGGCCTTACTTGGGCCCCCTTGGACGCGGCAATCGCGGTGCGAAGGAAATCTTCGCGCGCATTCCGTGCTGCTGCTTCATCAAGCTTGTGTTTCTTCTCCACCCTGCTGGAGTTCGTCCAACGAAAGGTTCTTGGGAACTTCCGGGGAGGAGCTTCAAGCATGGGGAGGTCCACTCTCTCCGTCGATGGCGCCGAGGACGACGACGATGACAACGACCAAGACGGCGACGGGGTCCTGGCCCCTACCTCAGCGGCCTCGGGGGCCTCAGGGGTTGGCTCTAGGGCATCAGGGGTTGGCTCTGGGGCATCAGGGGCCGGCTCTAGGGTGTCAGGGGCTGGAGCAGCCGCTTCGACCACTACACCTTGGTTGGCCGGCGTTGGCGGCCCTATAGTCGGGACCGTCCTAGTTCCCGCAACAGGGATTGTCGCTGGCTCATCAGGTGCGCTCACCGGCGCTGGCTCGCTTGGGGCTGGTTCTACAACAGGAGTGGCTGGGGTGGTGTCCTTGAGATCGATATTAGATCGCTTCCTGCGTAACAAGTCAGACGTCAACACGGCACCACTACGCCAAGCAAGACTTTCAGAAGATCTAGAGCAACCTACCTCTTGGAGAACTTAAGCTTCCCTCCGGGTGATCCAGGCCCCGGTGGTGCGCTGCGGCCGGCTGCCGATCCAGTCGCCGTGGCAATTGATCGCGGCGTTATCGTCCGAGTCGGCCCTGTTCGCGGTGCGGCCGACTCGGGCACTCGGGTACTTGGTGGCGCTTGCTCTGGCCGCATACTCGGCAGTATTCTTGCTGGGCTCGACGAAGTTGAGCTTGGCCGCACTGGCCCTGGCCTAGGTCTTGACGCCCTGGGTGCTGCGACGGTGGTGTCCTTTATTCTCAGACTCCCGGCCGCGGCACTAAGTGTCACAACCTTCTTGCCCTGGTCTATAACAGGCCTTTTCCCCACTCTCTTGGAGTCCGGTTGGGCAATGGGAGGGCTTCTCGGCCTCTTCTTCTTCGACTTGGTGGCCAACAACGGGCGGGAGTCATCATCGAATTCCTTGCACCACTACAGATAGTTCAACAACATACATTACACAATGCTGGGCAATTACAGACACATGTTCATAGGCATTCATCACAGAAGAAGGATGAAGGTTACCTCGGGGCGGGGCTGATTGTGGTTATAAGCTGCGAGGGTGTGTTTTGCGTCCTCGGTTTCGATTACCCCGCTGGAGAAATAACCGAACAAGGTTTCAGTTACCTTCTGCTGGTCAGCCGACTTGTGGCTTTCTCGGTCAGGGTCATGTTTCCCTTGGTAATCCCAGCCAAATGTGCTCCTCAGCTTCAGCGGCTGCACGCGCTGGTTCAGAAAACGCCTGGCCACCCAGGGCCCGGTTAAGCCGGCTTGCTTGAATTTCGCCAGTTTCTCCAGTAGCTGATGCACCTGGCCCATCTCTTCAAAGGTTGGATCTGAAGACCAATTGGATGAGACCGCTAGTGGAGAGCCGGTGAACGGAGGCAGGGAGGGTTCCAGATTAGAGCAGTAGAACCACTCCTTATGCCAACCTTTCAAGGAGGATTTCAAGGGAAGATCGATATATTCTTTTTTTCTCTCACTCCTCAACTGAAAACCAGCCCCCCCAATCACCTAAACATTATTCTTGGAGGGCTGGGGCTTAACATGGAACAAATGTCTGAAGAAGTTGAAGTGGGGTTCCACACCCAAGAAGAACTCGCAAAGAGTCACGAATATGAAGATTTGGAGGATTGAGTTGGGATTCAGATTCACCAACTCCAACCCATAAAAGTCAAGGAGACAGCGGAAGAACGCGAAAGAGGGAAGAAACAAACCCCAGTCGAAAAAAGAGGCAAAGACGACAATTTCGCCGGATTGGGGATTTTGAACTGACTCACCCTTGGCCGGACGCCAGCGGATAACGCCTTGGCCTTGCAGCTTCAATTGACTCTCTAGGAGTTTCAGCTTCACCGAACCGTAATCCGAAGTAGGCCAGGCATTCTCCGACGCACCCGTAGGATTCGAAGCCCTTGGCATGAATGGGGTGGAGAAATTTGGGGGAAATGCGATTGGGGGCTTGGAATGGACGAGAAGAATCGAAATCGCCCGAGTTCTAATGGGAAACAACGAGCAGCAGTGAGCCCTAGCAAAGCGGGAGGCAAAATTTCGGCGCGGAGGCAGAAGATGAAACGATTGGTCGCTTTGGGGAAGATGAAGGAATTTTTTTCTCTCTCCCCGTCTTTTAATAGAGCCTGTGCCGGCTAAGGGGCTTGGGCTTACACAGTCGGCACTAGGCCACCAAGATATGAGTTTCTACAGTAGCACGCTCATAATGGGCCACTCGCGGGCTGTGTTAAAATCGCAGTGCTGGTGCTACCAACAGGAACCGATGAGGTAAACAGGTATGCTTCATGAAGGCCTAATTGCTAAACATATATGTTTGGGTATCTGTTTTATCCACCAGGTCTCGAGAATATATCCTTATAAGGATCACAAGCTGGTCTTCATTAAAATTGGGGATGCAGGTATCTTTCTCGAGTACACCTAACCACACAATGGATTTATTTTCATAAAAGTGGTACTCGGCCTACATGCTAGGCCAACAGTTTCCATGAGTAACATTATTCCAGCCGACATGACGCTGAAGAGTCTAACTTCCGAGTAGTGCACTACTCGGGAGAGACTATAAATATCTTTTCTAGCTGACATGATGCTGAGGAGTCTAACTTCCGAGTGGAACGCCACTCGGGAAAGACTATAAACCCCCTTCCTGGCTGACATGAAGCTGAAGAGTCCTATATACGAGTGGCATGCTACTCGGCAAGACTATAAATCATATTCCGATTGACATGATACCGAAGAGTCTCATATACCAGTAGTATACTACTGGGAAAGACTTCCAGGTTAAAGATCTTTGACTTTATGTTTAATTGTCTTCACAATTAAGCACAAAGTCGGAGGCTACACCTAATAGGTGCGCCTATTCGGCGCACACTATTCATGCATTTACATGAAGCCCTTCATAGCCTCACTACCAGCTGACATGAAGCAGGACTCGGGAAGAAGACATACTCGGACAAAGAGTACTCCAGAAGCAGTGCACTCGGGCAATCTTCACCGTGGAGGATAAGCACTCGGCGTCAGCTGTGACTCAACTATGAAGGTCTCAGGGGCTACTGTGGAGGCCATGGGCCCTGGGTATCTCATCACAAGCATATGGGCCACTCGGATAGAGGGTGGGCTGAGTCTTATAGTTAGAGATATAATAGTACCCGGTAGATTTTGCCTTATACAGAAAGGAATATACAATCTTAGCCGGGTAAGATGTATCTTTAAGAAGGAAATCCCTTGGCCGTATCCGGTTGAGATTCCTACCCTGTACCCCTGTCCCCCAGTATATAAGGGGAGGCAGGGCGCCCCCTAAGGGCACGAGATCATTGATCGACATAAATCCTCAAAGGAATACCACCACAACTGGACGTAGGGTATTACCTCACCTCGAGGGCCTGAACCAGTATAAAATCTCCTTGTGTTCCTTTGCAATCCACTGAGTTTTCCCTTGCCGAGTAGCCCTATAGTTATATTGCCGGTGTAAAACATCAACATTTACACATGTCCTTACAAAAATTTATATACACCGACTACATGATGGATTGTTCTTACATACCTAGGTCTCGGGTGATTACCTCTGCAGTTGGCCTCTCCTGGGCTATCAGCTCCAACACCTCCTTAGGTGTCGTCTCCTCGGCGAACCCCTCTCCGATGGCCTCAATATCTACCCTAGGGTAGATTGATTTGGTCATCGCCAGGGTTTGGGCCACGCTGACCACAACCTACTCATTCGAGTACCTCTTCAGGATACTCGGGGCTTCGTTACGGCACGCCTGTACCTGGGAGATTGTGTTGGAGCTGGTTCCCATGTAGTGAGGGTCCATTACATCAAGGAGCCCTTTCACGGACTCGACAAGGATCTCCCGTGACTCCTTGACGACTCTTATCTCCTCTGCAAAAGCCTGAAACTAGATTTGGGCATTGGCTCTAGCGGCTACCCGGGTTCATCGACAAGTAAACTTGTTAGGAAAAATTGCAGATAGAGTACATAGTGGATTGGTTAAGATCATTGTTAGAGTGGGGACTCACTTTCATAGTCGACCTCCCACTTGGCTATGGCCTTCTCCAGTTCAGCTTTTTCCTTTTCGAGCTTGGCGTTGGCCTTCTTCAAGTCGGTTTTCTCTTTTTCAAGCTCGGCCTTGGCCCATGTCAAGTTGGCCCTGTCTTTTTCAAGACCAGCCTTGGCCCTCTCGGCCTCCTCCAGCTTGGCCTCCCCCTCTGTTCAGGTCTTCAACTCGGCTTCAAGGGCTGCACATCAGAATAGTCAAGTACTCAGCATTGCAGTCAAGACACAATTGGGCAGTCGGGAAGCAACATAGCTAGAGAAATATACTAAGGGCTCAGTCAAGAAGTCGTATTCGGGAGACTTACTTCCAATCTTCTTGGCTTGGTCCCAATTTTTGTCCCTGAGCTGATTAACGGCCCCCTTCAGCCAAGACTCCCTCTCCTGGCTACGCCGCTCCAATTCGGCCTTTAAGGCCCAGAGCTGGTCCATTTCTTGGAGCTAGGGGGCAAGCAAGGTCAGGACCTCATTCATTTGCTCTGAGCGGTCGACGATCTTCTGCTCAAAGCAAGAACAGAGCAAAGCAGAGTTGAGCATCAGAACGCACAAACAAGGAAGACCGACAAGAGCCTGTCATGGCAAAAACATACCTGGATCCCTCGGGACGCGGTGATCGTGGTGCGAAGCAAGACTTCGCGCTCCCTCTCTGCTGCAGCTTCGTCATGCACATACTTCTTCACTATCCCATCGGGAGTCATCCAGCGAAAGGTTCTTGGGAGCCTATGGGGTGGGGCTTCAAGCCTGGGGAGGTCCGGTGTTTCCGAAGACGATGATGACGATGACAACGACAACGGCGACAAGACGGCGATGGGTCCTGGCTCTCACTGGCAGCCTTTGGAGCCCCGGAGGTTGGCTCAGGGGCTGGAGCAACAGCTTCGACATCCGCCCCTTGGTCGGCAGATGTTGGCGGCCCTGCAGTCAGGATGATCTCAGTTTCTGCAACTAAGACTATCGCTGGCTCAGCAGGTATGCTCGCTAGCGTTGGCTCGGCTGGGGCTAGCTCGACGACGGGTGTGGCCGGAGTGGTCTCCTTGAGATCAATGTCGGCTCGCTTCCTGCGCAACAGGTCAAACATCAAGATGCAACTATGCCAAACAAGATTTTCAGAAGATTCAGAGCAACCAACCTCTTGGAGAACTTGAGCTTCTGTCCGGGGATCTAGAGTCGTACTGGACGGCTGCTAGCTGTCGGCCTGATGGCACGATAGTCGGTAGTGACGTTTCGTCCTAGTCGGCCCCCGTTCAGTAGTGCAGTGGCTTGGGTGCCCGGGTACTCGGCGGCGCCATCCCTGGGCTCAATGTCACTGAGCCTGGTAGTGCTGCACTCGCCCTCGTACTCGACGGCACTCTCGTTGGGCTCGATGTTGCTAAGCCTGACTGCATCGGTCCCGGTCTGGGGCCTGATGGCCTAGGGGCTGTGCTAGTGGTGTCTCTGATCTTGAGGCTCCCAGCTGCGGCACTCGGCCTAAGAACCTTCTTCTTGCCCTCATCCACAACAGGCCTCTTCCCTGCTCTCTTGGACTCGGGCTGGGCAGCAGAAGGACTTCTCGGCCTCTTCTTCGACTTCATGGCCAACAGAGTTTAGGAGTCATCATCAAACTCCTTACACAACTACTAGCAGTTCAACAATATACATCACACAATGCTAAGCAGTTATGGATACACATCTACAGGCACTCATCACAGATGAAAAGCTAGGGTTACCTTAGGACAAGGCCATTTTCGGCTGTAAGCCGTGACGGAGCACTCTCCGTCTTCAGTTTCAACTACCCCATTGGAGAAATAGTTGAACAACACTTCGGTCACTCTGTGCTTATCAGCCAGATCTTGGCTTTCTCGGTCAGGATCGTCTCTCCCTTGGTAATCCCAGAGGAATTGGCTTCTTAGCTTCAACGGCTGGATGCGCCAGGTCAGGAAGCGCCTGGCCACCCAAGGACTGGTCAGACCGGCGTTCTTCAGCCTATCTAGTCTTTCAGGCAACTGATGCACTTGGCCCATCTCCTCAAAAGTTGGCACGGATGACCAGTCAGATGAGACCACCAGAGGCAAGCCAGTAAATACAGGAAAAGAGGGTTCCAAATTAGAACAGTAGAACCACTCCTTGTGCCAACCTTTCAAGGAAGTTTTTAGAGGAAGATGAAGATATGTCCTTTTCATTTCACTTCTCAGCTGAAGGTCGGCCCCCCCAATCACCTGAACCTTGTTCTTGGAGGGCTACGGCTTGATGTGGAACAAATGTCTAAAAAGATTCAAATGGGGTTCCACACCCAAGAAGCACTCACAGAGAGTTACAAATATAGAAATTTGCAAGACTGAGTTGGGATTCAGATTCACCAACTCCAATCCATAGAAGGCAAGAAGACGACGGAGGAAGTCAGAAGATGGAAGAAATAGACCTCGGTCGAAAAAGGAGGCAAAAACAACAGTCTCATTGGCCTAGGGCTCTGGAACTGATTCATGTTTTGTCGGGCGCCAGCGGATGATATCGCGACTTTGCAGCCGCAGCGACTTCTCCAAGTGCTCTAGCTTGGACCGACCGCAATCCGAAGTCGGCCATGCCTCATCCGACACCCCCATGAAATCTGAAGCCCTCAGCATGGTTAAGGGCGAGGAAATATGGGGGAAAAGTTACTAGGGGCTTGGGATGAACGAGGAGAAGCGGGATCACCTGAGTTTCAATGGGGAAGAGCAAACAACGGCAAAGCCTAGTGAGGCAGGAGGCGAAATTTTGGCACAGAAGAAGAAGACAAAATGATTGGAGGATTGGAGAAGATGAGGGAATCTTTTCTCTCACCTCTTATAGAGCTTGTACGATCGTGGGCCTGGGCTTACACAGTCGGTACTGGGCCACCAAGATATGAGTTTCTATAGTAGCACGCTCAATGTGGGCCGCTCACTGACTGTGTTAAAATCACGGTGCTGGTGCTACCAACAGGAATCGATGAGGTAATCAGATATGCTTCATGAAGGCCTAATTGCTAAACACATGTGTTTGGGTATTTGTATTATCCACCAGGTATTGGGGGTATATCCTTATAAGGATTACAAGCTGGTCTTCATTAAAATTGGGGATGCAGGTATCTCTCAAGTACACCTGACCACATAATGGATTAAATTTCATAACGTGGTACTCGGCTTACATGCTTAGCCAACATTTGCCTTGAGCAAATATTTTTCCAGTCGACATGACGCTGATGAGTCTATCTTTCGAGTAGTGCACTACTTGGGAAAGACTATAAATATATCTTCCAGCTGACATGATGCTGAGGAGTCTGACTCCCTAGTGGGACGCCACTCGGGATAGACTGTAAACACCTTTTTCCAGCCAACATGATGCTGAAGAGTCTAACTTCTGAGTAGTATGCTACTCAGGAAGGACTATAAACTTTTTCCCAGCTGACATGAAGCTGAAGAGTCTAATATACGAGTGACATACTACTCGGCAAAGACTGTGAAATATTTTCGGTTGACATGACACCGAAGAGTCTAATATACCAGTAGTATACTGTTCACGCCGAAAACCCGCCGGGGGCCGTCCGGCGTCTGGGTGACACGCGAAGGCCTGGGAGATCTGCTTAGCTCCAGTGCAGGTCCTAAAGTCTTGAGGTTCGTAGGCGTGCCAGTCAATTTGACCCTGTAATTGACAAGGAGAAAGGAATGTTAAATTCGTGAGCCAATCGGCTGGAAGCCGGCTTGGACTCATCTCATCGGCCGATGGCCGATACGCACTGTAGCACTTATACATCGGCTTAAAGCCGATGACGGCAGGAGCAATAGCATAATAATAAGCAAGTATCGCGCTAGCCGATCATTGAAGGGATACTCAAAAACCGGCTATAAACTTGGTAAAATAAACGGGCAGAATGCTTAAGTAAATAAATCAAATAAACTCTAGCCGATCATAGTTTAGTGTTACTGGTATTGTCGTGAAAATGTGCCCGTGCCCTGGGCCCTTGCTCCTATCGGCTCCCGGGGTCTTCATCCGCTGTCCGGGTCTGTGCCCGGGTCCTTACCTAAGCTCGTGCCCGGGTTCTCACCTGGGGTCGTGCCCGGGAACCTGCTTGTACTCGCACTTGGATCGGCAGAATAAACCAATCGGCTAGCCCTTAGCCGATTATAACAATAATATGGGCAAGAATATGTAATAAGGTATGCAACGACATAAATGATAGATAATTGATGATCCAGCCGACTATCGGACAAAACACATGAATAATAAGCCAATTATAAAATGATGAATAAATGTAGTCGCTTCAGCAGATAACTTATCGGCTAAGCACTCCGATAACAACATCGCATAACATCCATACAGCTCATCAAGAGTAAAGCTATTATCGTCAGTCTAGTAGATCGGACCCAACCGTTGCAGCACAGACTGATGATGATAGCGATACCTCAATAGGCCGATAGATCTGATACGATCGTGATGAAGATAACTTACCGGCTATACACCCCGATAAGACGCCTGCGCATAAAGCATCGACTTAGCAGGATCGGTTTATCGCTAGCAGTTTAGTAGGTCGGACCTAACCGATGCAGCACAAACTAATGATAAACCGCTCCCAGTAAGCCGATACGATCTACGCACGCGTGATGTGATATACCTAATCAATCTATGAGATCAAACTGAACTGATGCAGCCATAGATAAAATAAATATATCGTGGTAAGCCGACTACCATAAACCGACTAGAATATCGAACCTAACCGAGGAAGTCCTAGCCGATAGGTAGCCGGGGTGACGAGACTTACCCTCTCGCAGGAGTTCGGACCTAACCGATGCAGCCCGGCTCGAGAAGCAGGATCCCGTCGAAGGGGTGGCGATGCGCCGAATTTTTTTATTGATCGAGTGATAATTTACAAGGTGCCCGGGCGTACGTATTTATACCCCGAGTTACATGAGTCCTTATAGGACACGATACATGATTTCCTATCCATAACAGAAAAACGCTAACTAATCCTGACCAGACACGAGGTCAGGTTTCCTAAAGATAAACACCTGCCTAATTAATAGGTACAGTAAATAACTGCCAAGTAACGGTCTTCACGGCTCCTTCCCAGATCCGGTCTCTTCTCCGTCAGTTGACTGCAATCTCTCCTTTGACCGAATCTGATACAGGGCCTTACCAAATTTTGGCGTTAACACATGCCCCCAATTCGGAGTTCTTCTATAGGACTTCAAAATTTTATTCTTTTTGCATGGGCCTCCAAATTTCCTTCATACCGAGACGGCCCAAGATAGCGCACTGCCATAAATATTTGAAACAGTGTCAACGGCCTCGATTCCGCTCGGTGTCACATCTCTATAAAAGCTTCGTCTCCTTGCCTTTTTTACGCTTTCACATCACCAGAGCACCACCGCTTCATCTTCCAAATCTTCACCAAGCTCTAGCAAATCCAGACGAATCGTCGCAACCTTCTTCTCTGGCCGTTGATCCCTGCATCTTCTCCCACTCTCGAGATGGCATCGGCATCTGCAGTTCCTAGGTAATTCTCACCCGATTATTCTCCCCCAATCTGCAACCCTATACAGACCCGATCTGCCCCGTTTTTCATCTGTTCTTCGCTGTGTTCTTGTTTACTGTAGCATCTTAGAAACCACCAGATTTTGATCCCAGCCAGCCGATACCCAAATTTCTTCTATCATGGCCCCATGGGTAGCGAAGACCCACCTTTGATTTCATCAGCGCCGAGACCTCAGCGTATTCCCTTCAAGAACTCGGCCATAGCGAGTCAATGACTGGACCAACAGCTTCAGGTTTCTCATGGCCGAGTAAACTGCCCGGGTGGAGAGATTGGTACCTCAGGGCGGTGTCGGTTGCAAAGAGAACTACTGGGGGAAGAATCTCTCGACATCGCACTGCATCAATCTTTCTCTGGCCAATATGGAGAAAAATGAATCCCTGCTTGCGTCAGCCTCATACTTCTGGTCTGATTCTCTCAATGCCTTCCTGTTTGGGCACGGGCCTATGACCCCCACCTTGCTGGATGTGACCATGCTCACCTGTCTTGACACAACGAGCTACATCGACCCTTTCAGACTTCGCTTCAAACCCACTCATCGGCTCCAAGCAAAGAATATCGGCGGCTGGTCCAGGTACATATCTCTTCACAACAAGGGAACTGGATCGGTTGATGACCGGGAACATGTTGCTTTCCTGAACTTATGCTGGAGCGGTTTGTTTTTGGTGGCGCAACCCTTGGTCCGACAGTCAACATGCAATGTTGGCTGAATGCTTGGTTTGATCGGAAACAGATCCCCTTAGGGCAATTCCTCCTTGGTGCCAATCATCACCTGCTCCACCAAGTGGCAACTAGTTATCTGCCGGGCCAGCTGATTTGGAAAAGCAAATTTCGTCGGCCCATATCGGGCGGTCCTTGGTGGTTTTGTATAGCGTCTGGCTCAAATATCTAACACCTCCAAGGCTGTTCTAGGACTTCTCTCTTCTTTCCATTCGATCAAGCTTTTTCGGCCGATTACACAGAAGAACAAGATCCTGTTTACCGCCGATGCACCTCTATGGATGCGAAAGCTGCATCGGCCCTCTCTGAGCGGTAAGATAATCCTTGCTGAACTTAGTCAGTGGTTCAAGGGATTTTACTATGGCTTCACCAGGGAGGCCACTCTCTGGTTTTCAACTGCTATAAATGATTGGCATATCATTCGAGATGCCTTCGGAACTTTGACCCACTCAAAGCTCTGGAAATGATGAGTCCAAAGGCCATCTTCCTAATCGGCCATCACCCCTCGTCTTCTACCAACTGGCTTCTCTTTGGGCCGATCGCAGCCTTCATATGAATTTTTATCATCTCGGTCGGTTCCCGTCAGTTTGGCCTTGGCCAGCTTCCGATCAGCCTATTTCTTTACTGATAAACTCCAGGCCCAGGGCAATGTCAGCAACGCCCATAGAAATACGACCAGATATGCGGACTTTGACAGATTCCCTTCTCTAGGGCGCCGCCAACCTCGCCACCGAGGAATACATCTGCACTGCCAACACCAAGCTTTTCGTTCGATGTGGTCAGAATTGGAAAAAACACCTATTCAGCTTAGTGGTCACCTGCTATGTTCCCGCCTTGATACTGAGCACACCGAATCTGATGAAGAGGGTAACCTGCAAGCTTTAACCATCATCTCCAATCATCTCTAACTCTTATTTGCAGGCTGCCAGCGTCGAGCCCCGAGAACAAGCACAACTGTGGGAATCGGCACCCGATTCTGTATCAACCTCCATGGCTACCCCAAACTTAGGGCGCGACGCTCCATCCCCATCGGCTCTCCTCAAGGCGCCCCGGCCGATGACTATCAAATGGACAAAAAAGCAGAAGAATACTAGTTAGCGCATCGCCCCTCCCTGAAGAAGCAGAAAAACCGATGCCGATGTCGTCGCCCCGACGTCGCCTTCTCTCACACAACATCGGCTCCCTCATCTCCTCAGGTATGCGCCAAGTCTTGTTATTATTATTAATAACAAATCCGCTTCCTTATATTTATCTCACCTCTAAAAAAATCCTTGCTGTAGCTCGAATCATCGGCTCCAGAACTTCAACCTTCTTCTATCACTCCTCCAAGCCCTGAGTCCAATGGCTTCCTCTGTTGCTCCACACTTGGCCACCAAGTCCTCCATCGTCGACGAGACCGCTCCTAAGGTCGGAAACCATATGATCTCTGGCTGATTGACATCGCCCCGGCTCATAAAAACACCCTATTCATCCCCTTCTATTGAAGCCGATGTCACCGTTAAGCAAAAACTCTGCCGACGTCCTTCGCTCAGGTAACATTCGCTTTATGCCCATGCACTTTGCTTCTCAATTCTGGGAAATCTATTGATTGCTTTACGATGTCAATTTCTTATGCGCAGTCCTTGGCCGACTTGTTTTCTTTTGACAATCGGCAAGTACTTGGAAGCAGAGGACGAGACAGCCACCTAGCGACAACAAACCAAACCGTCGTTCCCAGCCGATGTGCGTGATTACTTAACAAATGCATCAACAGTCGGCTGGAAAACCCAATCCGGATGCGCGTGTGGAAGACTGTGGTTGCCGATTTGTCGGCAAGGCTTGCAGAAATCGAACACTATCTGCCCGAAGAAGCTTGTCGATGCATTAACCCCTATGCAACATACCTGGAGTCTCACAGGTTTAAGCTCATCAAGCTTAGACAGCCATAGCCGATCGTGCTGACCAACAGAAAGATCACCCAAGATATCCAACCGATCGGCTATCAAGCCCAGATAGACAAGAAGAAACTTGATGACATGGATAGCTGTTCCCCAAGAGCTCCAATCCAAGCTAGATCAAAACTGAAGAAGAAGGAAGCCGATTTGCTGGGAGAACTTGAAAAAGTTTCGCAGGATCTTAAATGCCCACAAATCCCAGCTTCGGAGCTGCAGGCTTGCCCATAACGCCTCCACCTTTTGACAGATTCTCTGCTCCGATCCAAGACAAGAGGCTAAGGTTGCAGCGACGGTGCGTCAAGTCCATCCATTCGGCCGCAAAGAACTTT
>RYFJ01004402.1:0-98018 GCA_003991445.1 Oryza meyeriana var. granulata
TGGAAAGCTTTGGATGATAGTAATGCTCAGTGCTTCACGGTGGCCTTAGAGTCGATGCTGGATAGGTGGCCGTGGAGCGGCTTGGCGGGGTTGGCGAACGGGAGAGCGCCGGAAGCGCTTGAGGACGCACGGCGTCCCGAACCCGCCGGAGAAGAGGACGAACTCGACGTCGGTGCGGAAGTTGATGACGTGGAACGCCAGTGTTGTGGCGCGCAGTCCGGACCTTGCAGTGCCGGACGCGCGGCGTCTGGCCACGCCGACTTCTTGCAGCCAGGTAGCCTGTGTCGCTTGTCAGGTACTGGGCCTGCACGCACGACTCAGTGTCAGTTATCTACTTCTCTAAGGGAAAAAAAATTCCCTAACTTTTAAAATCGGTGCAAATAAAATCTCTTAACAATATTATAGGCGGTTTTAGCCGACGTGTTACCTATATGACATATTAATCAGTCTTTTAGGTTATATAGCGCCTACGTGACGCTTGCATGATATTTCAGTCAAAAAAATAAAAACCAATTAAAAATGGATGGGACCCACCTATAAGTCTCTCCCAGAAAAATTAAAACAGTGAGGGCCCATATGTCACCTTCTCTCCTCTCCTCTTCTCTCCCCCTTCCTCCTCTCTGCCCCTTTTCTCCTCTCTCCCGACGCGGATCCGGGAGGCCAGTCCCCCAGGCAACGTAGAGTCGACGACGGGAACTCAACGGGAAGGCGGCAGTGGCGGTGGGCAGCCGGCGAGGAGAGGGCCGCGATGGTGGAGGAGGAGAGGAGGGAGCCGACAAGCTCGAGCTCGCCGCCCCGTCCGAGGGAAGGCGGCAGCAGCGGTGGGCCGCCAGCAAGGAGAGGGCCGCGGCGACGGAGGAGGAGAGCACGGAGGCGAGGGAGAGGGGTTGAGAGGAGGGAGGCGATGGAGCCGGCTAGCTCTAGCTCGCCAGCTCATCCGCGGGAAGGCGGCAATGGCCATCGGCGGTGAGCGGTCAGTGAGGAGAGGGCCGTGGCGGCAGCGGAGGTCTGAGTTTCCCAGATCGGCGGTAGAGGAAGAGGAAGAGGGAAAGAGAGAAGAGGGGAGGAGGTGGCCAGATTCGCCTGTCCTGGCGCCGGCGTGATCCGCCTGTCCTGGCGCCGGCATGCCATTCCTTGCACCAATGAGCCGTCGTCTGTGCTCGACAAAGACTGAAGAGGAGGTGGCGACGACGGTGGCCAACGCTGCAGGTGGAAACGGACGGCAGGATCTTCTCCGGCTAAGGAAGCAGCAGGCGTCGGCAACGACGACATCATCCGAGCCCAAGCTGCTCCGCCGCCGGGGGCCCTGCTGGCCACCGCCCTAGAGACCATTGGGAGAGAGGGGGAGAGGTGGAGAGAGATGGGGAAGAGAGGAGCGAGGGGAGGGTGGAGGAAGAAGACAGTGTGGGCCCACATGGGTCCCACTTTTTTACTTTTTGGGCTGACGGTAAATGGCACCTAGACATCATAGGATAAATATAACATCTTATATGCACGCCATATAGAATGAAACCATTATCCAAATTATCGAGGGACTCAATTTATACTGATATTGATATTTAGAGATATTTTATACCTGATTTTTATACTAAATATTGATATTTAGAGATAATTTTATATCTGATTTTACGGTTGAGGAAAATGAATAAAATTCGACCTATAATTTAGAAACATAAATTGGATTTTCCTTTTCTAATGATCGCAGTTAAAATTTGGCCCATCTCTTCTTCTGGGCTGTAAATTCGGTCACTTGTTTCGTGTCTGAATATCTGACATGATGTCTCTGCTAACAAGGTACTCCACTGAGGTAGTATATGATTAGGATTGTTTTAGAGTTGATACTACGAGGTTGTCTGATTGAGTCATGCTGGCATGCACGTGTCACGTGTGTGTGCAGCACCAGACTTGCGCGTGAGACGTAGTTGACGTTAGCACGATCCTCTTTCAAAAATGAAGCTAATCAAGAAACCATTGGTTAATTTAGAAGTGGAGGTCTATGAGCAAATACTAAAACACAAGTAGTTCCGCATGTGCTCTGGTTGAGCTGAAAATGAAATCGGTGTTCTGGGCGTGGACCACAGCCGTTTAGAAACTATGGTATAAACACATGATACATATACCATATCTAAATTTTTTGCAAGAATATTCGGGTCTGTAGATCGGTACCCGCCGCCCCTGACGCTTGACAAATAGGATTGCTTCACGAATGATCATTCATGTGAGGCTATATAACACACGCATGCTGCATTGGGCAGCAAACTAACGATCTGATTAGCAGGTCGTTATCAACATTTTGCTATCGCGTTGTTTTTCCTTGAACTCAACAACATGTTTAAGGAAATTTCAGACATCGAAGACAAACTAGACACATTGGAGTTAATATGGCAAGTACCCTAGATCACGTACTCCTACGTACAATGCTGAGTTCTGACAAACATGATCAGGTTTACGTTTGGTGTGTGGCAAGTGGCAACCAAATCCTACTACAGTGGAAGAGTTAATGGTGCAGACTGCTACCTAAAGATCATTTTTTTTCTTTTTTTGAAAACTAGCTAAAGATCAAGTTAAGAGCAGAGAAAAGCGGTTGTCCGTGCACGCAAGAACTCACCTTGACAGGGTAGTGGCACAGGAGAGGGAGGCTCGCCAGGTCACCGGTTTCGATGTAATTGAGGCCGTTCAGAGGGCACCCGGAGACACTGCATGCGCATCCATGAATTTATTCGTATGAAAAATCGATAAGATTACGACATAATTTCGCAGTTGCATTACCAGAGAAGAGCCAATCAAATAGAGACGTTAACAATGATGATATTGTTTTGCATTTTCATTCACCTAGAGTTGGAAGGCGTGATCATGGCGACCCAGTGGGAGCGGTCGGGCCTGAGGACGCCGGAGACGGTCACGTTGAGGAACGCCTCGTCGGGAAGCGGCGCCCCGCCGGTGCTGACACTGATCGCCAGGTACGGGCTCGGGTCCAGGCACGTCCCCAGCGGCTTCCTGTTCACCGTCCTGAACTCCGACTTCCCCGCGTAGCTGACGCGCATCGTCTCCGCCGCCGGAAGAAGCGGCGAGCTCGAGGCGGCGACGGCAGCGCAGACGCCGCCGAGGAGCACGAGCAGCAGAAGGCGCGCCATGGAGCCAGAGCCGAGGGCGGAGCCCATCGTCGCGCGCGTCTGCCCGTCCGCCCCGCGCGCCCAACCAACTGGCAACCGCACGCGCGTACGTGTGGCTGTCTACACCTATACGCGCGCGCGGCCGCACACGCACTGATCGATGAGACGAGCCACGAGGAGGAGGAATCGAGTCCGTTATAATAACGGGCAGGCACACTGCGATCGACGAAACACCGATGTCAACACACGGCTCCTGCTCCACCGAGATGTGGACGACAATTAACGGGGAGACGTCGCGGCGGACGCTTCTGGTCGCGGAGCCATCGGTGACATCTGCGCCTCCGAAAGGGATATGCTGTACGTCGCGGGAACGGGGGCGGAGCTGCCAATTCCTTTCGCTGTCCGCAACGACGTCGCCTGGGCGCGATTGCAACCCGCCTGCATTTGTAATAACATTTCACATGTGCACCGGAAAATGCCCGAAAACATGTCATGTCTACAGGATTTTTACCTGTCAACGGCGAAAAAGGGAGACCTGGGTTATCTGTGCCATACTGCCATCTGCGGGCAGTTGATGGTGATCAAGTGGAACCGTGTGGCTTCGCCTATAGGATGTTCCAACCAAACGGATGGGCGGATGGAACATGGGCAGTAGTACTGGCTCATGACAATGTTAGGTCCAACGAGCCGGGCACACATTAATTTGCCGCTCGGTTCGACTGCTTTTGTTTGGGGGGCACCTAATGGTTCTCGGCTTCTCGCTGTCCAATTGCTTTGCTGCGAGGACAAGATGACTGCCAAATTGTCTTTGATATAATACACCGATACCACAGATGAGTTCAAATAAGTGTTCTTTTGGTTGCTACTTGCTAGTTCTCTCGATAATTCAGAAACTGGTTCTGCTGCTTAGTACAGCTTCGTGTGGTATATGTATATATCATGCACGTGCCGAAAGGATGTCAACAGCTATTAGGATCAAGATTTAAAAGTGACTTAGCGTGGACGTCCTCCGTCAGTTCTTGTCAACTGGCATAGAACAAACTCTAGGACGTCACGCCATCGATCGTGCACGTCGCGTTATTATGATTTGCCCAAAATCGTTAAGAGAACAAGATACAAATGGCAATTGGCCACCAGAGTACCCGTTAATTGATTATGTATCTATGTACCAACTAGCGTATGATCCTTTCTTTTTCCTAACCAGGTAATGTACTTTGATATGCTAATGACTATTGCATCAGTTGCTTATGGCCCACCTCAGATGTGTACTACGAAAAAGTTTGCCAGTGATAGTACTAGTGCTCAAATATTTTTATTTCTTTTTGGCAATGAATTTGCACTAGTGGGGGGAGATACTGCAAGTCTTGCAAGACAGCGGTTTCATGATTTCCATCAATTTGTTTGCACAGAACTCTTTTTTACATTAGCCAACAGTTTACCCACTCAAATATAAGTGATATAGCAATGTACACAAAAGAGAATTCCAGGACACTGATCCTAAGGGGGTGTGTGAAGGTACGGTTTACGCAAAACGAGAAACGCCATTAACACATGATTAATTAAATATTAACTATTAAAAACTTAAAAAATAGATCTATTTGATTTTTTAAGATATTTTTCATATAGAAAGTTTTTGCAAAAAATACACCTTTTTATATTTTGGAAAGCGTGTTAACGAAAATCGAGGGAGTAGCCACAACCTACCAGCCGATTCAAACACCCCCCTAAAAGAATTTTCAATGGGCACAACAGCAATTCTTTTTAACGCATAACACAGGAAAAACTGCAATCTAGACTAAAATTGAACAAGAGTTGGATTACGGAAAATGTCACCTGGATAAACAAGCTTGCAGAATTTATTGAAGATACAGGACTTGTAAACTGTTAGCGACAAAACACCGTGGATAATTGATCAACTGTAGAGTTCAGTGGGAGTAATAGGAGCCGAAACTCAATTGTTGAGCTGTGTTCGATTATGTTTGGAAAGCCAAATCAGCAAGGAGGAAATCATGAAAACCATTACTCAAAGATGAAAGATATCCTTTGCTATCCTCTGTGATCTATATAAACAAAAGGAAAAACCAGTACAGAATCAGATAATTACAACTGCACTACATAGGAAACCATCCAGAAGACAAGGATATCGGGCAACTCATTAGTTTGCTTGGAGCATCAATTGATAATATATTCATATGCCCTCAAGTCATCTCCATGCACCATCCGAATCTTCTTCCAATATGTCAGTTCACCAACCTGATCAAACCATATCCAAATATCGTTGATTATCTCAAATTCTCAATGAAGCACTGAAAAAATTCGAGAAAAAACTTGTGTTCACTCCATTGATGCCCTCAGACAGATTTCACCAAGTAGCATGTAAAGTTATCCTCTAAATACCTCAGCAATGAAGCCAATCAAAAGAGGTTTAGGCCTTGTTTGGGGGAGCTTAAGATTCTGAGAAGCCAGCCGGTGAGAATCTGGAGAAGCTGGCTTCTAATTCATTTTCTGGATTCTACAACTACAGATTCTCAGAATCTCGGTGAGAATCTGGACTGTTTGGAGGAGCTTCTACTAGCTGGAGATTCTGAGAAGCTGCAGCTGGTAGAAGCTCCCCCAAACAGGGGTGTCCTCCATTCTGTCTCGAAACTTTTAAGGTTGTGGAAACCATATGAAAAATCAATTGACTGCAGGAAAAGCAAAGTCCTGGGGTTCGCCCACCTTAATGGAGCTTGACCCTCTGATCTTCCTCACGTTACGTTCCTCCATCAATCTCCTAACCCTTATCACGGCTTCCCACCGTCCACCCATGGCATACAGGTCAGAAATCAGTGCATATAATCCACTATTTTCTTCTGATATCTCCATTGTCAAGACTTTCTCCATTCCCTCGCCTGCAATGTCAAAATTTTTGAACTTCTTGCATGCTGCTAACAATGAACTCCAAATGATGGTATTTGGCTCCATTCTCATGGCCTTGATAACCTTGTAAGCATCCTCCAGTTTCCCAGCCTTTGCATAGAGATCAACAATGCAGCCATAGTGATGTATAGTCGGCTCAAGGCCATATTTGTCAACCATAAGTTCAAAGAACAACCTCCCTTGATCCACCAGTCCAGCATGCCCACATGCACTGAGCAAAGCTGTGAATGTCATCTCATTTGGTTGCACTCCACTCAGACTCATCTCCTCAAACAGCCGGATGGCCTCTTCACTGCCAAGATGCACTGCCGTCCCACAAATCATTGCGGTCCAGTGCATCACATTCCTCAAAGGGACTCGCAAAAACACACGGGATGCATAATCAAGGCGGCCAGCCTTGGAATAGCAATTAATCAAAGCGGTGCCGAGGTGCATGGTGAAGGTGATTTCGCGCCGCACAACATATCCATGAATAGCCCTGCAGGATACCGGCAGCAAGCCAGCTGATGCACAACCCGTTAGAACGGTGACGAGCATCACATAGTCTGCAGCTAGTTGGGTGGTGAATGTCATTGTGCGGAAGAAAGCAAGGCCTTCAGCTAGTCGACTGTGGGAGAAATAACAGGTGAGCATGGTCGACCAAGAGACCACGTCCTTGTCAGGGATGCCGTCAAAGAAGGCTCGCGCTGAAGCGAGGTCGGAGGATCGGCAGAGCGACCCGAGCATGACGTTGACGACGACCAGGTTGCAGGTGGAGGGTGGTATTTGATCGAACAGGTGGTGGGCGAGTGCGGGTGAGAGGAGTGAGTAACAGCGTAGGAGGGAGGAGGCGACGTGAGGGTAGGCAAGGAGGTTGGATCTGAGGAGGTGGGCGTGGAAGTGGGAGAGGAGGGGGAGGGAGGCGGCGGCCGAGAGGGGCTTGAGGACGAGGACGGCGGGGCGCCAGGCGAAACGGGAGGGATCGGTGGGGCGGACGCGGATGCGGAGGAGGGAGTAGAGTCGGAGGGCTGATGAAGGGCAGGAGGCGCCGCGGAGTGCGGCGATGAGTTCGAAGGCGGGGTGGTGGTGGGAAAGGGACATTGGGGAGCAAGGGCGCCGCGGCGGCGCCGGCAGCATCCGCGGCGAGGGAATTCAGGCGGGGACAGGGAGGCAGGCGACCAGTTGGTTCTTCAGCGCCGGCCGCCAGGTCGAGCAGGTTGTGCTGCTTGCGGATCGCGCGGTCAAGCAAAGCGGAATTGCTCAAGGCCCATCCAGGTGCCTAGTGGGCTAGTATTTTTATAGGCTTTTCTGAAGCAGGAACAATATCGTAGTTCATGCTTGTTTTGTGCGAAATTTACGGAAGACGGCCAGACCTTTTTGTTTAGGATCCGTATTAATTACCGGGGTTGCATATTTTTCAGTTAATTGCCTTTTTTTCTCATATATCTATAAACCTAACATATCTCCTTCCCACGATTAGATCCCTATCCCTCCTTATGTGAGTGCCGCCGCTCCTTTGGTCCTTCCACCCGCCTATGCACTACCGCTAGCATTGTCCTCCCGTTGTCTCCTCCAACATCGCCACTTTCATATCTCCTCTTCCTTAAATATGGTGACCTTTCATGCCTTATTTTTTCTCTCTCGTCTTTGGCAGCTAATGACATTGGATTTATTGCAAGCTACCCTCGCCTTCTAATCAATCTGACGAGTATCCAATACCATCAAGGTCGGCCTATTGCCCACCTCTTTTCCCACGGCCGTGGTGGTGTCGTTGAGGGAGTACGCATAGGCTACGATAGCAGAAAATAAAACTTTTCTACTGCACACACTAGGACATCATGCGAGAGAGGGATCATGAATTGTTACCACTAGACGCGCAGTGCAGCGGAAGAAGGGTTGGAGAAGCCGGTCCAACCATGCGCGCGTCGAGGTAGTAGTGGAAGTAGTCAATCTCCGCGAACAGACCGCGATCAACCACACCACGTGTAGATCTAATCAGCGTCGATGCCGATCAACGCCGCAACGAGCAGCACCTCCACTGGTATCCACATGTCCAGGGCTGGAACGCCAATTGCAAGTGTACTAGCACTCGTGAGCGGCTAGGGTTTAGCTCGGGAGGTGGCGGCTAGGGTTTGGCTCGAGGTCAACCGAAAAACGTGAATCTCCTCGGCCCCTCGCCTCCCTATATATAGACCTCCTCACTTGGGCCTCATGGACCGAGACCCAATAAGAGTCTACTCGGATCTCTATCTAAATCGAGCCCATATTTAAATCATATTTGAATAAGTGTTCCAACCCATTAAGCGTGCGACCCTATAGGTTCACGTATATTTTGTTGTGACCCGGAAACGTCTTTCTGGTCACTCTGTTAATAGCGACCTCTAGCAAGTCATATTAGCCCCAAAATATACGTAAAGATCATATCGGCTGAACCTGTAATGTCCTCATATACAAATCCCTTTGTCTCACGATATCGATTGAGCTCAAGGCGAGACTTGTGTCATCCTCTTAATAGCTCAATCACTCTCTCGATCCTGTGATGGATTACAAACTTGTGATTGACACCTCAATCACCCTTGCATGACTATGCACTTCTATCATCCATTATATCGAGGGGCCTAGAGATATCTCTTCCGTAAGGAGGGATAAATTCTATCTTGATCATTCACATCCTATTATATGTTTCATAGCAAACTCGGAGACTATTTTTATGACTATTCAGTTACGGAGTAGTGTCTAGTAGTACCAAAATAAGCTACTACGTATATTGGGAACCATGATGATCTTAAGTCTAAGCACTCTACATAAACGCTACTTGAAACTTACTGATAACACATAAAATCTCTGCAGTATCTCATGGCGGGTCTATCCAACATATGTTCATTAACATATGTCCATATTATCGATTTGGTATCTCCATACCATGATCCATGAGACATAATCATCAATCAATACATATGCTGATAGAATCATATTTGTTCCTCATATGATCAGGGATCATTTAGAAATAGCAACATTTGACATTAAGAGTCTCATGAATAAGTCACATACTCATTGATCAATAATGATAATATCTATTTCAAGAAACAAATCAATACATTATAAACATAGTATGTGATATATATAATATCTCCATGTTACCTCTAGGGCATATACTAACAGTCGTTGCTGCCTCGCCACAACCACCGCCCACTGTTGGGCTTTCACCTCCCAAGGCATCTTGCTAAGGCCTAAAATGCAAGTGAGTTCCCCTCTCCCATTCTATTCCCTTCCCCTAACCCACCGCCCTCCCATTCTCTCCCCCACCTTTGGTTCCCTAATCTGTTCACCACATTGGAGGAGGGGCCATAGGTGGTTTGAGATCTCATGGCTTTCATCAGTCTTAGTTGATTGATAAGCAGGAAATATTTTGACTATATATTCATATGCATGATTCTTATGTTACAATGCTCCCACATGACTCCCCTTTGCGTGGAGATAACTTTTCAAATAAGACACCAAATTCTGGGAGTTCCGTGTAGGATTCTTTAGCCATGTTTGAATACAAACTTGAGAGAAAGGTTTGTAACAAATATGTATAAGAAGAGATCCTTAAAGTTGTGCTAGTTTCCCATCTTTCTCTCCATTGTTCACCTTGTTTTGTTCATAGGTCTGCTTGTGAGAGAGGAGACGATCTCTTGACAACGATGGCTATCAGTTATTTAACACATTGTTAACCATGCTCTTCAGGTCATGGTGGGTCGTCGAAACCAATATATTCCAATCCATTATTTTGTTAGGTGTCCAATCTTTTAAAACATTTTTTTAGTTTTTTCAGAGCAATTGAAATATTATTGCTTGTACTGTTGGATGTGCTTACCATGATCTACTATTCCCTTGTGCCTATTTAACCATGAGTTAGCAACTCAATCTTAATACACAACAAAAGATGGGTATGTTTGGTTCCTCGCACCACTCTAGCCTGTCTAGTATGAGTCATCCAGGTTGATCTTGGCTAGACTGAGTAGATGCAAGAGGGGTTGTTTGGTTGGCTAGATCAATTGGTCCTGGATGTGGTGGGATATTGTTTGAATGGTTGTATGAAATGGTTGACGGGAATGTTGCATGCAAATGATTATGTTCGGTCGATGGCACAAATATTGAGTTTGGTTACCTTTTCCTTTTGGTGGTCATAGTACCTCAACAAACAAGGATGCTGGTACGTCAATCATAGAAATTTTGAAAAGATGATTAAGAGCTTATTAACTAGATGCATGTCCAAATTTGATTATAATTATCACTTCTGACATGCAATTAGTTCAAATCATCGTTCCTTAGAAAAAAACATAGTTCAAAAATAAAAAATATCCAATTTACTCCCTCAAACTCTTTTGCTGGAGCACTTAACCTCCTTAACTATTTTTGGCTCATTTTACCCCTTGACCTATTAAAAATAGTTCATTTTACTTCCTAACGATATTTCTCTTGTTGTTTCTCTATATAAGTCCTATTTTTTAGTGAAATTTGGTAGGATGAAAGATGCATTACAACTTTACGTCTCAACATCTTTTAAAATTTTTTTATCATTATTTACATAGGTTGAAAGTACCTTAGGCTGATTAATATTGAGATTTTAAAGTTCAACTAAATAGTCATGAAAAAATTTGAAAATATTTTTGAACTTTGATAATGGTGTCAGCTATGACTCTAAAAAGTTTCAACTTAAAATATAACTTATACAAAGAGAAAAAAATAGAAATATTAGTAAGGAGTAAAGTGAACCATTTTTAATAGTTTAGGGAAGTTAAATGAGCCAAAACATAGTTTAGGGGTTAAGTGATCTGATGAAATAGTTTAAAGGAGTAAAATACACTTTTTCAAATATAAAAAGAACATCAATCACCTGGCCATAATAAGCCAGGCCTTTTTTGGATTGAGGGAAAACAAAACACATGAATAAAAATATTAAAAAAAACATAGGAATGCATGTATAAAAATGAGGATTGAAAAACACAGAAAACTTTATCTGGATGGGTGTTTGGAACACACCAATTTTAGGCTTCTTAAACTAACAAGGTAATAGATTCTTTTTTAACTCAAGTGCACTTCATTGTTTCTTTCTCTGTTCCAATGGAAATTTTTCCCTTAGATTTGAGCTCATTTTATATTCCTTTGATTTGTATTAGAATAACTCTAGAATAGAGAAAAGTTGGGAAAGTTTTCCAAAGGATTCTTGAATCCATTCCTCCATTCCAAACAAAATGTGGTTTTGAATTCCTTTGGTTTTCCTTTTGAATTCCTCCATACCAATCCCCCATCAAACAAAGAAATAAAAAAAGAAAAGAAAAAGATCTTAGGGGGTTGCCATCAAGCAGAGCCTGTCTTGCTCATGGTTAACCTCTTGCCACCGGGACTCTTAGCATCCATCTTTGTTGCTGCTCGATATCTCACTATTGTTGCTGCTCAACAATCCTACACTCGTCGTTGTTGCAGCAGCTCGATCTGATGGTTGCAGTATTGTGGCTATCAGATCTGGTTGTCCTGCCATCAGATTTGGCTGAGGCCAAAAAGATTGAGATATGTACTCGGCAACGACATAGTGGGAGGAAGGTGGAGGCCACTCGTCATGCTCATCGTCGAGCACTTGTCATACCACTTGTCACCACCGCATCATCCGGATCTGGTGGTTGTGCGCCCAAGGCTGCCAGACCTAGCGTATGCATGGTCATGACTGTCAGCTCCAACCGAGAAGAGGCGACGAGGAGAAACAGGGTGGGAATGAGCTCTGTGAGGCGATCCTAGAGAAGATAAGGGAGGGGAGACAGGGTGAGACAAATGTGGGAGGGGTGAGCGGATGTGCATCTCCTGCATCTGCGGCCGTACCCGCGCTTGCATCCGTCGAGCCAAGCTGAGTAGCGAAGCTCATGGGGCGTGTTTCCGCCGGGCCTGGTTGCGAGAGGAATCATCTTACATGAGCATAGCCTAGCCCACGTCCTAGAGGCTAGTGCAAGAAACCTGCATCCCATGTGTTAGCTATGTGCGGTGTCGGCAATCAAACAATCCCTACATGTACTATGAGCCAGTAATTCAGGAAACATTTTGGTTCGAATAGATCTGCTTACTCCATCTTGGCGTCAACTCCTTTTTCTTCATAGTTGTTTGCTATACAGATCAGCATCACCGCCTTGCCAATGTCTGTGACACTATCCCGCACACGGTACACTCGGGACGCGCCGGATGGGCTAGCCCCATAATCCCGCACCTCTCCGCTCGATCCGGCGATTCTGCCGCAGTGCCGCACTGTGATCTTCCCGTGGGCCGTCGCATGCCGGCATGCCCGCACCGCGCCTTGCCCGACTGCCCCGATCGCCGACGCGGTGACTTCATGCGCCTACCTGCCTGGTGCCTCCCGGCCTCCCGGCCAACCGCTCAGCTCCCGCAGACCGCTGCACGCGCCCACGGCCCTACGCCGCTATGACCCACGGGCCTGTGTCTCCGTAGCTCTGCTACTCGCCGACTCGGCTTCGGTAGTTCCGTAGTTCGGCTGGGACAGGGTTCAACTTGAAGAGTCTCTGGTAGCCCAGTAGGCAAAGGACGACAAGCTGCACGCGGCACGCCCACGGCGTAGCGCATCAGTGACGGCCGGCCGGGTGGCTGGGGACGGTCCGCCGCCCCTGCAGCAGACGAACCCCCGGTGTACGCCGCGGCTGTATGTATTTCTCAGCCCATCTCCAATCGGCCAATCAAAGAAAATCAGTGTGCTTTGATTAGGTTCGCCAACTCTAGATGAAAAATCACCGAAGTTTACAATTTTGGCAGATGACCAAAGTCTCCACCGACTCAATGGAGTCCACAATTGAATTGGACTCTAGCCCAACTTACCCTCTGTTAGATATTTATTTTTCTACATAATAATTTTATAACTGGCCTAACTTACTCTTCTATTCCGTTATATAATTCTTTTTCTATATAAATTTTACATGGATTGGACTCTATTTGGCCCATGATACTCCTATGGATAGCAATTACTTTATTAGATAATTCCTTTTCTTCATAATAATTCTATATTTGACCTAACTTACTCTCCTACTCTATTAGATGGTTCTTTTTCATACATAATTTTTACATGCACTGGACTCTATTTGGACCATAATGCTCCTAGGGATAGAAGTTACTCTATTAGATAATTCCTTTTCTTCATAATAATTCTATAATTGGCCCAATCTACTTTTCTACTCTGTTAGATGGTTCTTTTTCATACATAATTTTTACATGCACTAGACTCTATTTGGCTCATGATGTTTCTAGGATAGAAGTTACTATATTAGATAATTCTTTTTCTTCATAATAATTCTATAATTGACCTAACTTACTCCTTCTACTCTGTTAAATGATTCTTTTTCATACATAATTTTTATATGCATTGGACTCTGTTTGGTCCATAATGCTCAAACATGTTTAAATGGGCCGTGCCCTGTCGGGTCGGCCCGGACATGGTGCTACAGTGTCCAGTCGGCCCGGCACTGGTGACCGTGGGCTGTGCCGGCACGGCCCAAGTAGCCGTGCCGTGCTTGGGCCGCACGGTGCGACACGGCGAACCGGCACGGCACGACCCGTGGAATGTAGCGGGCCGGCACGGCATGGCACAGGCACAGCCCGGTTCTCCGCTACAGTACTACGCTACAGCGGACGGTGGCAGCGGCTACGGCGGACAGCTCCACGCCATCCTCCAGCAGCGCGGCGCGCAGCCGCTCCCGGTGCCCACCATTGCCATCTGCGCACACGACCCCGACCTGCTCCGCCCCTTCGTCACGCCCGGCGCCCTCGACCCCTTCGCGGCGCTCGTCTTCACCTCCCGCTCCGGCATCTCCGCCTTGTCCCGCGCCCTCCCGTCCTCCCCCGCGCGGTGCCCCATCTCCGACGCCGCCTCCGCGCTCCCCTTCACCGTCGTGGCCCTCGGCAGCGACGCCGACCTCCTGGACGGCGCGTTTCTCTCCAGGCTCTGCCGCGACGCCGCCGCCGGGAGGGTTTCAGTGCTCGTCCCCGACGTCCCCACCCCGGCCGGTCTCGTGGAGGCGCTGGGGAGCGGGTCCGGCCGTCGCGTGCTCTGCCCCGTCCCCGACGTCGTCAGCCTACGCGAGCCGCCGGTCGTGCCGGGCTTCCTCGCTGGGCTGGAGGCGGCCGGGTGGGTCGCCGTGCGCGCGCCGGCGTACATCATGTCCTGGGCGGGGCCGCGCTGCGCGGAGGCGCTGGTGGCCGCGGAAGCCGCACCGCCCGACGCCGTCGTGTTCACCTCCACCGCCGAGGTGGAGGGCCTGCTTAAGGGGCTGGAGTATAGCTACACGACCTTGGCGTGCCGTGCTTGGGCCGGGAGGCACGCGGGCTGGCACAGTACAGCCCACTATAGGAACCATGTCTAAATGGGCCGTGCTGGTCCGATCCGTCCGTTTGGACATCTATAATAATGCTTCTAGGGATAAAAGTTTTGGTATGAAATATGCACTATGATGCTCCTAGGAGATGGATTGTTTTTGGCCTATAAATATGCCTAGATTTCATGCTTATCCCTGATTTCTTCCATTGAAATTGCATGTTTGCTGGTGGTAGTGTTTTGGGTTGTCATCAAGGGAAGGTACGTCCAACAGCATCAGAAATTGAAGGAACTTCCAATAGAAATCATTGAGGAAGATCTCTCTTGAGTTGGCGGTAAAAAATTGGTCATCTCTGGGTAAAGATCACATGGAAGAAAGTATCCCCCTTCAATTCTTGGAGGTTCTTGATCAGATCCAAAGTCTGTACTAATTAACAGTGGAATCTGCAGTTTGCAGCAACAGGAGAAAGCCTAATTTGTCTTGGACAGCAGACCAGGAGGGGCATACGTAAGTTTTCTATGTCTCAATTACATCTGTGGTTCTTATGTCTGGTTTCAATGGCAGTTGTACAATCATCTGGCTTTCTTTGGTTAACACTAGCTATTGATGATGGCATGAGTTGAATTAGATCAGATTAGATTTAGAAAAGGCTCCTTTATTAATCCTAGACGCAATCTAATTTATGATGTACAGATATATGGAATCCCTTTTGTGGCGAATAAAGCCCTGTTCTATTTCTGATAGGTTATCCAAACTCCAAACTAAATAATCAAGGGTAAAAAGAATAGGACTTCAGGTTAATGATTGATTCTCTACTTTTTCTCTGGCCTTCCTCTCCTCAATCTCAGTAAAAGTCGATTATTGCAAATATAGCACACTCCTGTTTAATAAGTTGGAAAAGAAATCAGATTTGTTGTAGCTCGGTGGTTCTTACAGGTAAGAAAAGATATATTACTAGATTAGTTCAATACCTTTTTAAATATAAGTTAGATGCAAACGTTCACTCACACCGTACTCATACATACATCCATGTGGATGCGCACAAGCACACGTCTGATGATATTGAAACTCAAGCCTCATGTAGCATGGGTACGCGTTTACCACTGCATATACCCAAGTTTGCGTGTATTACCTACTGAAATTTAATCTCAGGAAAAATACAAACACTCATGCTAAGTTTAGACTTAAATATGAGTGACCACGTTTTACCAGAAAGATCCTAACCAACTAAGCAACTTAATTACTCTAATACTAGCACCGCTCTTATTTTAATGTTTTTATTACTAGATTTTTTTGGGAATACGCAAAGGCTTGTGTTTCTTTGTATTAAGCTAGGAAAGTTTATACATCATTGCAACATCTGTAAAACAAAGAGAAAGGAAAAGCAAAGCAGAAAATTAGAACTCTTATAGGGCTATGTCTCGCATCTCATTGTAGCGACCACTTGACCGCAGCATGGCTGCGCTAAATTGGCACTCCGGCTGAACGTCAGAGCGCGGCTTCCTCTGCTGCGTCGCGAGCCACATCGCCCCAACTTCTAGAGTGGTTATTGAACACCCTGCTATTGCGTTCTTTCCAAATAGCCCAAGCTGCTAGGACGATCACCGTGTCGAATCCCCTCCTGTGCGCTTTGTCAATGTTTATTATTGTTATATTACTTCAATACTGCTTTTGATACACTCCTATTTTAAATATGTTTTATTTTTTATGAATTGTACATAAGAAATGAGTGCATGTGCACTTAATTGCAAATTAACTGAATTCAATGAGATAAAGAATTTACCGCTAATCTTCAAGGATATGACTTTGCGGTGCACCTGTGATGTTTCCATTGTGTAATCGAAAGAAATTGCAAATCAATTTCTCCGTCAGTTAGTTATGTTTTTTTTCTTCCTTCACGTCATGCACTCTCTCCGTTGAAAAAAAAAGACAACTTGAATGATATTGTTTGTGAATTATTCATGCCACACTTTCAAAAATATCACGTTCAAAGAATTTCTAAATTAGCATTGTTTAGACTATTTATTCTAACCCATTTGTTATATTTATAATAGATAACATTCAATTCATGCTTATAAATAAATTGGTCATCCATTAACTTTTGTATCGGTATCTCATCTGAAATGATCCTTCCACTTATGTGGATTAACTGTGTTCAAGATGTTTATTTGGAAGCGGTTGTTATGCCCTCTATCTTGGTACTATTATCGATTTAATGCCATCGAGTTGGTGCTGCAACCGCACGACCGCACCGCTAATCGCCTGTCATGTGAATAGGAACCGTCCTACTACCGAGGCGATGAACTCCATGGGCGCGGAGGAAGACACGAAGCCGTTCATCTTCCCGATCACCGCAATCTCGCAAGGCCTCCGCGGGTCCAGCACTTGGCAGGAGCCGCCATTGGAGCGCACCGCGCGAGGAGCAGCGGCCGAGCAGCAGGGGCCCTGCGTCCTAAACCAAGCCGTGACCGAGTTACCGGAAGAATGCGGCACCGGACGGAGCCGCTCAGACGAGAGGCTCGACGTCACTTCATCCGGCCCGTCTTGCGCGGCCGCGCGGAATAGCAGGAAGTTCTGGAGCGCCGGCGAGTACGAAGCGCCCGGCGGGAGTTCGGCGCAACCGCCTCGAAGTACGCCGCAATGCAGATTGCCCTCAAAAAAAAAATTTTCTGTTCATTTTTCTGCTCTCCTCACCCTCTGCTCATCGCTCTGTGGCAGATGTGCAGAATCGCATGTGTGTCCACCCGAAATTCCTCCACTCGAACGCGACTTCGCATAAATGGCCATTTGGAGGTAAGCGATTACGTGGTTGCTGTACTTTCTGACACGAAAAGATTACTTGTTCATTTTCATCTTTACACATTGTTTACCTTCTTACAGCGGTGGCAGAGTTACTTGATAATGCTGTCGACGAGGTGATCAAACAGCTTCTGTTCCCTTGTGTTGCTCCAATGCATTGCAGAAAATTTGATACTCCTGGAATATATATACATCTGATTGAGTATTTTTGGGACAGATAAAAACTGGTGCTACGAAGATTATAGTGGACAAAGTCGTTAACAGCAGGAACGGATCACCAGCTTTACTTGTTCAAGGTTCTGGTTACTTACTATCACCTTTGACAATCTTATGTTTGTTGACTTGATTATATATGTGCAAATCTTCAGTTGTGCAATATTAAATGGTTCGAAATTTCAGTATGAGCTTGAGATCGATGCATTCTGACAATTTGTTTAACGAACTGCTTAACTGAAATTACTTCCAGACAATGGACTAAAGTAAAAATTGCTAAATCTCCTTGTCCTTTTCTGATTGAGTTCATGTGAACCATAGAGTTTGCTTAATGTTGCACGGTAATTTATTAGAAAAATTACATGTCATAACATGAAACTCAATGTGTGCACATTTGCTGCTTATCATAAAGATGATGGTGGAGGCATGGATCCTGATTCCTTGAGACGTTGCATGAGCTTTGGATTTTCTGACAAACAATCGGGCTCTTCAATCGGACAATGTATGTGTTACTAGCTCAGTTTTCTTCTTATCCTCTCCGTAGAACTTGTATTACTGTCTAATTTATTGACATCTATTGCTCTGGCCAGATGGCAATGGATTCAAAACTAGCACAATGCGGCTAGGGGCAGATGTTATTGTTTTCAGTCGCTGCATGAAGAACAGGTAGGCTCACTTCTGTTGCTTCCTCAGACCAACTTTTTATCATTTTTTTCTTACTTCGTTCAAATAATGCCAAACCACTGTTGATTTCAGCGGGCCTACACAATCCATTGGTCTTCTCTCTTTCACTTTCTTAGTGGAAACTGGTCAAAAGGATGTTGTTGTTCCCGTGGTATGCTGGGAAACTGAATTTTCTTTTTCACAACACATAGATCTTGCCCATTGCCAATGATTATACTGATGACATTCTTTTCTTTCATTAGGTGGACTACAAGTACAATTTATTGACAGGAGAAGCTAAACCATATCAGCGGCTTGGTCCAGACCAGTTTTCCTCAAATCTCTCTGTTCTGTTGAAATGGTCCCCTTTTGCAACTGAAGAACAACTGATGCAGAACGTACGTTAGACATGCTCAGCTGCTAATTTATGTTACCCCCTATAAGAAAACATTTTTTGTTACTAAACATGACAAACCTAAATACTTCTAAGAACTGGAAGTGGAACTATATGCTTGCTATTTTAATGTTGTATTACCTGCTTGTCAGCGAAATATACGAGAGTATCTTTTAGTAGTCATTAGTAATTTATCACCAATTAAGTGTGCTAATGGTGTTAAACTCTATGAGAAACAGTTTGGTGACATTGGTCCACATGGCACAAAGATTGTAGTCTTCAATTTGTGGTCAAATGATGATGGTGATCTGGAGCTTGATTTTGACACTAATAAGGAGGTAAGCATATTATCTAAATGACTTATTGTATTAAAATTTTGAATTGTAAAATACATGCATAATTCTGAAGTTTTCTTTCATTTCCATTTAATTTCTGTTAAAATTTTCATTATTAGCGTAAGCTTACCATTTAATATGAAAATTTTCAATTTTTCCCATCTGTGTTTCATAATATCTTGCATGAATATGCTTACAGTGTTCCTTATGCATCCATCCATCTTCTTCGTTGTTTATTTCAGGATATTCTGATCAGTGGTGCACCAAAGCTAGTAGAAATAACTGATGCTACAAAAAGAATGAACGAGAGCCATTTGGCAAATCAGCTGCGCTATTCTCTTAGGGTGAGTATCACATGACTAAAGTGTTTTTGCACAATGCTGGTTCATTGGTTGCTAAATATGCATTTTGCAGGTCTATACTTCTATCTTGTATTTGCAATTACCCGGATACTTCAAGATCATACTCCGAGGACAAGAAGTTAAACATCACTGCATTACATCTGATCTCAGAGATTGTCAATGCATTAGCTATAAGCCCCAAGTCTTTGGAATAAATGAGGTCCGTCTTGAACACAGACATTTCTTTTTGCTGAGTTACGTATTGTTTCACTTCTGTAAGATGTAACTATGTGAACGTGGAGTGTCTAATACTACCTCCGTCTCAAAATATAACTACTTATGCCACTTTTTGGAGAGATTAAGATTGAGGTGAGAACTGATTGTAATTGGTTGAGTGAGAAAGTAGGTGAAGAAATTATATGAGAGAGGATCGTGATTGGTTAAGATGAAGAAGTAGGTGGATAAATTTGAATGGTAGAAATAGTTATATTTTGAGACGGAGGGAGTACATTATACTTATTATTAATATTTATTTCTATGCTGTTTACATTCCTTTCCCTTTTGCATCCACTTTTTCCAATCCAGGACCAGGTGCTTACAACCATAGGATTTCTAGATGGTGCTCCAAATACCAGCGTGCATGGATTTAGTATCTACCATAAAAATCGCCTTATATTGGTGAGTTGTTGATTTCTTTTGCATTCCCTTTATTTGAAGATGCTTTATGGGCATAAACATCAAATTAATATTCACTCAATCACATTCTAGATATATTTTTTTTACTGAACATATTCTAGATATCTTGGTCTAACATTTTATCTTATTTGAAACAATGATGTCTTTCAGCCATTTCACCGAGTTTTGAGTACTGCAAGCAGCAAAGGTAGAGGCGTTGCTGGAGTATTAGAAGTAGACTTCATCAAGCCCACTCATGACAAGCAAGACTTTGAGAAGTCACAGCTCCATCAGAAGCTAATAAACCGCTTGAAAAACATGACGAATGAGTACTGGTACAACTGCTATATCTATCTGATTCACTGAACCCACTAGCATGACTACCTGTTTCATTTCGGTAACATTTTATCAAATGTTTCACTTATTTTCAGGGATTTATACAGTCATCTGGTTGGATACCATAAAGTGCCCCGTGCAGCTTCTGGCTCTCCTGCTTCTCGTGCACTTGTGCCAACTTTGTCCGGCACCACTTCTAAACCATCAGAGCGGAATCCAGTTGAACCTCTTCCTTCGGTGCCTTCGAGGCGCAACTTATGTGACAATCCCTTGCATGCAATTCCAATTGCTTTTGCTCGCCCTCTTGTCTCTGAACCTGCTGGAACAAATACCGTTGGTACACAAGCAACAGGTATGCAAAGCATCCAAGCCGACCAGACAAGGTCACCTACGGTGGCAATTGGCACTGATTTAGCAGATACAAGGAAAAGAAAAATGAAAACTCTTGTTCAGATGGATGGCCCCTTTAAAAGGCAGAGTACAGACGGTTTGGCAGGCAACAACTCCGTGGACTCAAGCAATCAGGTTAGTCTATATTACAATGTTTGTGCACCACATCTTGAAAGACGTGCTCTCTACCTACACAGTGGCAATTAACTTGCCATTTAAATGTTCATGCAATAAGACTATTTTTAGTTTAGAATTTCAGATTTTTATCTGACATCATAGTCTATATGCTGTGTTCAAATCTAATGACTTTGAATAACATAGGTACGCCAATATATGGGAGAGCGAGAGTTGAATGAACTTTCCTACTTGAAGCTAGAGCATAAAATGCTCCTTCAAGAGTAAGTCTGAAGAACATCTATTGCGTTACTTTTGTCAGATAATAATTTTGGCCTAAAAGTCTTAGGATTTCGTTTTGGTTTTACTTGCAGGTGCTTGGAATTTGAGTCGGCAGAGAGGGATCTTTTGCTCAAGGTAATGTTTGAAATTGCGATGTGTTCAATATTACTCATTTGTACATACCAGTGCATCTTGGCTAAGCCACCGCACTACATCGACGCATCTGACAGACGAACTTGCTGAGCAGGAACATCAGCTACGCCTTGAAATTCAGCAGGCGGAGGCACAATACCAGAGCCTGCTGAACGAATACATATCGGTGGCTGCTGTGAGGACACATAAATGATCGGCATATTTTACTTCCGGTGGGCCCTCTTCCACATGCGAAGACATATGTTTGCAACATGGCAAGGAACTGAATGTACATCAGTAACCATGAAGGTTTGTGATCACTTCGCTCTCCGGCCAGCAATCTACAAGAATACCGGCTCGGTGTTTCATCACCTATGTTTGTCATATGCCGAGTAGCTTGGTCTTTTGTAACTCTGCCAACTGTGTACTGTAGAAAGATAGTTTCTTGATCAATCAGCAGTGGCGATCACTTGAAGTTGAAAGATTATGGAGGGTCGAAACATTCCACTTCTTTTTCCTAACACCACAAAACAATGCGTTTTTAGAAAATTCCAGAATTTCACGGGTACTCTATCTACTTCTCTTCTGAATTTCAACGGTTGGCCTGCAGTTCAAATATCTAAATAGTGAAAAGATTAGTCTTTTTCGCCATCGGGATGTGCCACGTCATCAAGATAATAAGTGCCGTCAGATAAAATGTACATGCAAACTAGTGCATGTAAAGCTGGGTGTTCTGGAGACTTCCAGACATAGAAGAGTGAAAGGACATTGATGTCGCCTTGAGGGGAGTGAATAGACGTTTACTTCGTAGTGGATTAGCACTAACTAGAACTCCACAAACACCGGAGGTTTTGGTCCACATGAAATCGGTCCACATGAAATTAAGGAAACATTGGAGATTTCACCGGAGGTTTCGGTCCACATGAAATTAAGGAAACATTGGAGATTTCGGTCCACATGAAACAAAGATACATGAATATAAACTAGCTATAAGCACAATATCTACTTAAAGTGAAAGGTGACAAGCAAGCTATCTAAGCAATATATATGGCCACCAACTAGATAAACCAAGCACACAAGTAGAGCAATATAAAGAGCAATAACAGTAAGAACACAAGAGAGAGGCAGAGACAAATGATTTGTTTCTAGAAGTTCGGATTCTCCACCGAGAATCCTACGTCTCTGTTAAGGAAGCTCCCAAGGGAGCCGAGTCTCTTTCAACCACTTCCCTTACTTCACTACCTTGCTTCTTCCCTTTTGGAGGCGAAGCCGAGCCTTCACAAACTTCCGGCGGCTCACCACAACTTGGGAGCTTACCGGTGACTCCTAGCCATCTAGGAGGCATTGATCTCCAAGAGTAACAAACATAGTCAAAGATTTGCTTGCTATGAATTCAAGTGCTCAAAGGATGGAGTGAACCTCACTAGTTCTCAACCTTGCAACCTCTCAATCCAACTCTATTCTCTCCTCAAATCTCTCTCACAAAGATCTACCACCAAGATAGGGATTTGGGAGGGGCTATTTTGCTATGATAGGTCTTCTCTTGCCCAAAGTCAGCAGCCACTCAAAGAGGGGCTGGAGGGGTTTAAATACCCAAGCCCCAAAAAATAGCCGTTACTCATAGATTCAAACACCGGAGACTACAGTCCTCCGAACTGGAGTATCCGGCCGCACTTGTGAACACTCCAGGGAAGGAAGACCGGAGTCTCCTGTTGCAACTACTGAAGTCTCTAGTCAGCTCGCACTGCTGGATGGAGAAAAAACGACCGGAGTATCTAGTCTGAGTTCTCTGCCCAACCAAGAAGCTAGGACAGGAGTCTCCGGTGTCCAAGACCAAAAATTCCGCTCCTCCCTGATAGCACCTTAGAAAAAAGGGCATAACTCCTTGCTCCGGAGTCCGTTTTCCATAAACTTAAGCTATATGAAAAGCTTATTGAGGGGGCTACCCAACCCAATCAACAACAATGTCTAAAACCACCCAGAGGATAGGTTAAGTCTTGGGTTTCTCTCAAAGAAGCACTTGGATAGGATACTTTGAGCACCGAGACATAAACAAATACATCTACGCTGCATACGGCATTCCTATACTCCAATGCAAATAGAAAAAATGATTCATGCCATCTTATTTCTTTACCTTAATGAGGGTAGCAAACATTTCTCTTCTTCATTTGATTGATGTGGATCATCCGTAACTTTACATGGCCTTTTACAGTCCATTGGTTCTAAGCCTTTACTCGCTCTTCACCATCGTATTGGTCCATCGGTGCCAAGCCATTTGCTTTCCCTTCAGCACCGCATGGTCCATCGCGGCCAAGTATCACTTGCCCTTCACCATCTTGCCATATAAAGCTACTTCATAACCTCCATATCTTTAATATCTTTACTTGATTCATATTTTGTTCACCATTTTCTTGTTGATCATCAATTTATGGTCCTTCTCTACTTCATCAATATATTCATCAATCTTTCAATTTAATGCCGAAACTCAACCTAATCAACCAACTCATGGAAATAGTTAGTTCCAAGAATCGGTTGTCATTAATCACCAAAACTATCACCACACTCTTAGGATCGTAGATCTTCCAATCTCCCCTTACAAGGCAACTCTAGGGTATTGATCTTTCAACGAGAGATAAAGAGAGAAAAAAGAACAGCAAAACTGCACGGCTACCTTGACTGTTGTCGATCTGAAGCTAGCCGTCGTCGACTCTGCCATGCCCACGCCCTTGGATGCCCCCGTCGTCGGAACAGGTTTTAAGGCTGGGCGCCCACCGCATCGGGCGCCCTTAAGCACCTCGCCACGGCGCCACCGGTTCGGTGGGGCGCCACGATATTCACAACCCCATGACCTTTGCTTCCTCTTCTTCATCCCCGAACATGGCGACAGACGAAGAGGCGCAGAAAGGAAGGAACGCCGACGGCAACAATGCGGCGGCACAGAGAAAGTTAAGGGAGCGAGAGACAGAAGACTAAGCGGAGGAGACCAGGGCAGCCGGTCAAGCCGACTCACCCCAGGTCAAAGCAGCCGAATGGGCCTAGTAGGCTGGGACGATTGGCCCACCAGCTCGATCTGTTGTGGTGTTCTGCCGCAACAGCTGCCACAGCAGAAGAAAGAGAAAATTTTTTATTTTTATATTTATTTATTAAAAGATTTACAAAATTAGATTTTTGTTTTAAAGAAACACAAAAATAGACCCCTAACGCCCTATGGGAGGGCGTTTTCATTAAATCGCCCTTCCAGAAGGCGATTTGATGACGTGTCCGGCCAACGGCCGTCAGCCATTTTGCAGGCGG
This sequence comes from Oryza meyeriana var. granulata, assembly GCA_003991445.1. Taxonomy (NCBI): domain Eukaryota; kingdom Viridiplantae; phylum Streptophyta; class Magnoliopsida; order Poales; family Poaceae; genus Oryza; species Oryza meyeriana. The sequence continues at coordinate 24,331 of RYFJ01004402.1, forward strand.
CCCCTGGCCTCCCAAAAACTGCCCTCTCAGAGGGTGGCAAGGGGGCCGCCTGCAAAATGACCCAAAAACCGTCCTTTTCAAGGGCGGTTTTTGGGCGCCCGGGGGGCCGCTTGCAAAATCCTAAAAACCGCCCTTTTCCAGGGCGATTTTTGGGCGCTTTTTACAGGCGGCCCCCTTGCCGCCCTCTGGGAGGGCGGTTTTTAGCTCCCCCAGTATAAAACCTCCTCCCAGACTCAAAAAATATCATAAAATTCACTCAAATTAAAAAAAAGGAGAGAGCTGAGAGCGAGGCTGAACGAAAGCAGCGAAGCTCTGCCCGTTTGCTGATTTGCCTGTAGGTAAAATCCATTGTCCCTTTGCAATTTCTATTTATATGCAAGAATTGATGTAGTATTGTACTAGTTACGTGTATAATACTATATAAAAATAACTTGTTACTCATAGATCTATAGGTTTTTAGTTAATCTGTTAGATGACTTACTTTTTGTATAGATGGTAATTATAAAATCTGGAATACACGGTTTTAGATGTTAGGAGAATGTTGGTACCTAGTTTAATTGTATTTTTCATCAACAGATATGTCAAATAAGGTGATATTTCAGTTATTTCACGGGCAAGGGAATGTGAGATATGGTCCAGACGGTGTAGATCTGTCGGAATTTAGTTCAACGGCTAAGGGTATTGATAGGCTAGCTGAAAGAAGTTTTGGGTCAGTATACAACTGGCTGATGCGAGGGTTTCGACTGGACCCCCAGCTCAGCGCAATAACCTTGTATGTAGTAGTCAGTCGTGCAGTTGAAGGTTTTTTTTGGGAACTGATGCCGGTGGATTGCACTGCCACTTGGAGATGGTATGTGGAGAATGCATTCCAACGTGGTTGGCCACTAGGCATACTTGTGTCCATATATGAGAAAGATAACACTGCTGGTGCAATGCCCGTACAAGATGATGAGGGTCCAAGTACGGCGGGAGGTGATAGCAAAACAATGGAAGAAAATGAAGGAGGGAATGAAGAAGATAGACAGGCAACATGTGTGGCAGATGAGGAAGAACAAATCGACACCATCGTCCAAGAAATGGATAGGGAAGATTATGAAAATGAGCATGCAGAGCATGATGATTCGTCTAATGAGGACAACGTGATGCTTGCAGAATGGAGCAACGAGGACTTGTCTGCGCTTGCTATCTCCGAGCGGCATCATGTGCTATGGGAGTACAAGCAGAATGAGGTCATTCAGGGGGCTACGTACGCATATGTAGAAGATTTAAAGGATGCAGTAAAACAATGGGCGATGTCACTTCAGAGGGAATTCTCGGCCGTGAAGTCAAACAAATCAGTGTATGAAGTGAAGTGCATGAAGGATGGGTGTCCATGACGGGTGCACGCATTCAAGGGTAAATGGAAAGATTATTGGCAAGTTTCAATCGTGACCGAGCATTCATGTTACTTACCAGTTGTTGAAAAATATCATAGAAACATGACATCTGCATTTGTTGCAATAGAGATGTACTCCCACATTGTCAACAATCTGGGGTACGAACCAAGATCAATTGTTAGACATATTGAAGAGAAATTCAAATATACAATTAGCTATGCTAAGGCTTGGAGGGCAAAACAGAAGGTTGTAGAGATGATGTTTGGCACATTTGAAGCATCTTATAATAATTTGCCTCGTTTGTTAGCCTGTGTTCTTCAGAGGAATCTGGAGACGTACTATGATCTGAAAGCCTTTCCATCAATTGACCATGTTAATAAAAGTGTGTTGCAACGAGTATTCTTTGCACTAGGTGCTTGCATTCAGGCATTTGTCCATTGTCGTCCCATCCTTTGCATCGATGGGACATTTCTGACTGGAAAGTACAGAGGGCAGATATTAACAGCAATTGGAGTTGATGGAAACAACCAAGTTCTATCGGTGGCTTTTGCTTTTGTTGAGAGTGAGAACACTGATAGCTGGTATTGGTTCCTAGAAAGGGTTAAGACAGTAGTTGTACGGATGAGGATAGATGTATGCCTCATACATGACCGTAACGCCGGTTTGCTGCGTGCAATTGAGGAATTGAGATATGGATGTGTTGAGAAGGGATACCCACCAAGGTGGTATGATGTCCAAAGCAGATGGTGCATGCGACATATGGGTGCTAATTTCTACAGACAGTTTAGAAATAAGCACCTTATGGATCTTTTCAAGAGGCTTTGCGCCCAGAATCAAGAGAAGAAGTTCAAGGAGCTTTGGAGGAGGTTGGATGAGCTGACCTCTAAATAAACAGATGAGCAGTCCAGGAGGGCTACCATTGGAGAGGACGAGGCTCCAGAAGCTCTTGGACCTCTATCAAGTGATGGACCTCATATGAGAAGAAGACCTCCATCCTCAGTTAGAAAATTTTTAGAGTGGATTGAGAATGAGCCAAAGGAGAAATGAGCATTGTTGTATGATAAGGATGGTTCTCGATTTGGCATAATGACCACAAATTTGGCAGAGGTCTATAACTGGGTGATGCGTGGTGTTCGAGGGCTCCCACTTGTTGGAATAGTTGAATTTATCTTGCATGGGACATGTAAGTACTTCAGAGATCGGTTCAGAGCAGCTGGCCCCTCAATGACGGATAATAATCTTTTCTTTGGAACACTGCTCACTAAGTACCTGCAAGATAAAAGTAATAAGGCCCGAAGACATCGTGCTCTACCTCAAGGCACACAAGAACACAGATTTGAAATATTGTGTGTTGACAAGGGCATGTGCGGAATCTACCGCAAAAGAGTTGTGCAGGAGTGTGTGCTCAAAGAAGACGGGACCTGCAAGTGCTCGTGCCGAAAACCTACTCTGCTCCACAAGCCATGTTCCCATGTGATTGCCGCGAGCGGTGAGTGTGGGATCGAAGCACGTTATTTTGTCTCACCTTATTTCGGAAAAGAAGTAATCTATAGTACCTAGAGTGGAGAGATATACGGTTTCGGTATTGCGGGGACATTTACTACGGAGAATCCTCAAGTTATCTACATTCCTGACCCAACAAAATTGAGGGATAAAGCAGGTCGCCGCAAGACAAGACGCATCCGTAATGACATGGATGAGTCAGAAGCCGGTGGAAGACTTAAACGTTGTTCAAAGTGTAACCAAACAGGTCATACATATAAGAAATGTCCAAAGGATGCAACCGGTCCAAGTGCGGCGGAAGCTGGACCGTTGGGTTCAGCCACTGATGGTAGTCGTCCTACGGGTGAAGGCACAACTTCAAGACGACCACATCTTAGACGTTCTCGAACAATTGGTGGTGCTGCGGTGTAGTGTAAGTCTATACTTGATCTTTGTTGCAGAATGACATGTATCGTACTGTTGTTTTTTATTGTCATGTAACAATGCTATAGACATTAAAACTAATTTACGCTAACTCTCTGTTTGTATGCAGGTATGGCGTACCCTACCCCAGAGCTGCTTGACCGGGGTCTCGACCAGTCCCATCGGTCTTACCTGTCAGCCGTCGAGGGTGGCCAGCTAGCCACCTTCCGTCCACGGCCTTCACGTCACCTCCTGCGGATAGACCCCCGGTTCCGTCAGAGGTAAAAGCTGTACGAATATTCATTCACATCATTTGTGCATATCTATGTTTTCCCCGATATTGAATACAGTGCTATATTTTGCAGGTTGTGTGAGGCTGGACTTCTTCCGTTGTGCAGGCTAGTTGAGCCTGCACCGGACGAGAGAGACCCCGCCAGGCGATGGGACGCTAACCGGTCACTTCTGGCAGCGCTGGTGGATCGGTGGAGACCGGAGACCCCACACGTTCCACCTACCGTGTGGCGAGATGACTCCCACACTTCAGGACGTGTCCTACCTGCTGGGACTTCCCCTCGCAGGGGATGCAGTTGGTCTGGTTGACGGGGGGCACGGTTGGGCGCAGGACATAACTGCTCGGTTCGAGGCCGTGCACCGTCGACCTGGCCTTGGTATGCCGGGTTCGCTACCGCCTTACACCACGAGTCGTGCGGCTGACGCGGTACCTCCCGTCTATATACAGTAGCAGCAGCCACGGCCAGCAGGAACAGGAGGAGGAGCAGGAGTGCGCCCGTAGGGTTCCAGTCAGCCATCTGGCCCCTCCAGAGGTAAATTCTACTAACCTTCCGTTCATAACATGTTTCCTTGTACGACATGCACCGTTGTACATCAATATGCTTCCCTGCAGCTTTCGCTACACCGTACCTACATCCCTCTGGAGCTAGCACGTCGACGCATGCAGTGTACCACACATGACCACATGCGCAGCTGGCTATGACAAGTGCCCCCGGTGCCACCACAGGAGGTCCTTCAGGTTATATCAAAGTTTACTTTTGTCTTGCAAAATTTTGATTTACAATAATCAATAATTTGGTGTACATTATTCCACTCTACAATGCCAGCGATGTTTGCTGGCGCTGGCTCCTCCACGCAGGGCGCACGTGGCAGCGGTTGGGCACCAGGTCCTTTCGAGGGGGACGACTTGGAGGACGAGGGCGAGGAGATCCAGGAGATATTAGCTGCCTCGCAGCTCGAAGGAGCTCCTCCACCACAGACACAGGACCCACCGGTTGCCACACCTGTGCAGATGACCCGCGTTGGCCGTGCCGTACCACCAGACCGGTTGACGTACTCCCAGGGGCAGGTGCGAGCGCAGGGTAGGAAGTCGAAGAGAGCTAGAGGTTACGGTCAGGGCCCGTAGTACTTTGTGTCTGTAATAGTTTGTCTGTTGTGTATCATGTTTTATTAATTTTACGTTTCCTGAAGAAACCACTTTACTTCGTTTACGCTCATCGATCAAACGACGTATTCCTCACGATCTACGTTTCTGACGAACCTGATCAAAAACATGAATTTTCGAGTTTCAACTTCACGACGAAAGTACATTCCGAGCGGTGACAACTGAACACACGTTAACTACCATACGAACCTACTGAAATTATCCATCCAAATAGTACAAATGGCATATCAAACGTTTCTAGTTATCGTTATTACATGCCTTAGGAAATTTTAAACAGATATCCAACTAGCGATACAACTACTGTGTGCAGCGTGGGTACTTTCCCTTCCTCGCCGCCTCCGGCCCAGCTTCCTTTGCACGTAGTGCCCTCTCCCGCTTCCTCTCCCTGTCTGCCTCACGAGCTTCTTTCTCCTCCCGCTCCTTCTCCTCCTTCCTCTTCTGCTCAGCCTCCCACTCTTCTTGCGCCGCCCAACGACGTTTAGTAAGCTCCCAGCAAAAATCTTTATAACTGAGAAGAAACTTGGCATCCTCTGGACGGACCTCCGTATCTATCCACTGCACAAAATCGCACAGAGGCGGAGGAGGCTTCGGTGCCTTGACATATACAAATTTGGTAGCTCAAAGGTTCAAATATTTGGTACTATAAAATAATTCGTATTACCTCCGCTGGCTTCTTCGCCTTCGCCTTCCCCTTCTTCCCTTGTGGTTTCGGCTTCTCCGGGGAGTAGGCGTAGTTAGCACACATCCAATACCTCTGCCGGTATGTGTGATCCTTCTCACTTATTGCAACTTTGCAATTATCTCCACACCAACACATCGGCGGAGGGTCGTCAATCGGAGGTCGTACATGACTGGACATACCGGATGCATCCATAGCAACTTACATTATAACCAAATAAACGCAAGTTATAACTCACTGTGACAAAAATATCTTATACAACTACATACCTAGGGTATACTACACATGATTAAAAAAATGAAATGTCATCGTCCACATTTCCATCTCCCTAGTGTTTCTCGAACTAGTGCTACTCATCTAGTGAAAAAACCTAACTTCTCTCATACGCTCTATCAACGTCCTTAGCCGCTACGCTCAACTACAATAGATCTACACCCTGTGAACCAAACCTAACATTTATTTATCTGTGAAAAAACTAGTATAATACTATACATACTACATCATTTGATGAATAGAAATAGAAATTGCAAAGAGACATCAAATATTACCTGTAGACGAATCTGCAAACCAGCAGGGCTTTGCCGTTTTCGTTTGCCTTCACTCTCAGCTTTCTCTTCTTTTTTTTGTGATTTATGTGAATTTTATGACATTTTTGGTGTGTGAGGGGGTTTTATAGGAGTGTGTTTGGTTCCAAGGATATAGTGGGTTGGGCTGGGTCCATCCCATTTCTATGGGTGTTTGGTTTGGATTGAATGGAGTGGGATGGACCCATTTGAGAATATTCTCCAGTTATTCGGGTTGCATTGATCCGGCCAAATTGGCCGGACCGCGCCGACCCAGCGCGTTGCGTGGACGGTCACCTACCTCCATGCGGTGAGTCTCTACCTCGCCCCTGCGATCCAGATCGAAGCAAGCCAAAGGGGAAAAAGCGGTGACAGCATCGAGCGGCGACGGCGCGGCCAGGGAGCGGCGACGGTGCGCGCCCAGGGAGTAGCGACGACAGCCGGTACTCCTCGGCCTCCTCCCAGTCCATCCTCCCTCTCCCTCCCTCTCTCTTCCTCTCTCTCTCCGGTTGCTCATCCCCATCTCCAGATATGCCTGTCTGGACCGTCCGGACAGGGTGAGGATGGTCCGAACTATATAATGCAAAACAACAATTTGTACAGTGCGGACCGTCCGAACATGGTGAGGATGGTCCGGACTATATAATGCAAAACAACAATTTGTACAGTACAGACCGTCCGAACAGGGTGAGGATGGTCCAGACTATATAATGCAAAACAACAATTTGTACCGTGCGAACCGTCCGAACAAGGTGAGGATGGTCCGGACTATACTGGGGGAGCTAAAAACCACCCTCTCAGAGGGCGGCAAGGGGGCCGCCTGCAAAAAGCGCCCAAAAATCGTCCTGGAAAAGGGCGGTTTTTGGGATTTTGCAGGCGGCCCCCTTGCCGCCCTCTGAGAGGGCGGTTTTTCGGAGGCCGGGGGGCCGCCTGCAAAATGGCTGACGGCTGTCGGCCGGGGGGTCGACGGCTGTCAGCCACATCATCAAATCGCCCTCTGGAAGGGCGATTTAATGAAAACGCCCTCCCAGAGGGTGTTAGGGGTCTATTTTTGTGTTTCTTTGAAACAAAAATCTAATTTTGTAAATCTTTTAATAAATAAATATAAAAATAAAAAATTTTCGAAGAAAGATAACCTAGCTTATAGGCTACTCTCAAATTTGGCCAAGCTTATGGGCTACTCTCAGATTTGGCCAGGGCCATTACGAATAAGTCAGTTTAGGAAGGATGGCTTCCCATTTTTTATTGCGATTTGGTTGCTCCATGTATCAGTTATTGGTTTTTTTCTGCTGACTACTAGACAACAGTGGATTGATGGATGTTTAAATCTAAGGTGTTCAAGAAAGTGTATAGGTCTGCAAAATTTCTCAATTTCAAATATAGTACCAAAAAAGTATTTGTTGATCACCTCCTACAATCATTCTATTTTTTTTTAAAAAAATGGAGTATATAATAACATATATTAAAACAAGAAGGGATTAAGGTGGAATTTATAAGATAATAGCATAAAAGGAGAAAAATGAATTCTAGTTGTGAATGAAAATTGTAAGTAAATTAAAAATATGTGAAACATAATTGTAGAACTCATGAAGTAAAACCAATTTGTAACCATAATGTTTGGACATGATTTTTAGTTATAATTAATTCACAGAATGATGATTGGCTGAATACCTATTCTCCTTGGAAAAAGAATCATCGACTTGAATCTACAGCTTTTATGTATCTATATTATAGGGTTCTTAATCAGACATTCAATGTCGTGCAAGGCGCGACCAAGGTAATCAACATCGGGATATTAGGTTGTATCGTTTTTTGCCTGATAGTATTGTTGTCGAAGAACAACAATAGAAAATGAGAGTGAGCTGTAGTAGTAAATTTTTTGTATTAATATCAAAAACCTTACCATTACAGTGTCTTGGGTGCCTATTTATAGGCCCAGAGGTACAATTACAGGCTATAGGGTTTCATTTACAGGTGGTATTACATCATAGCCCCTTGATAGGGACAGTTATAGGGGTATTCCCGTCTTTTCCCGTCTTGCAGGTTTGTGACAGGCTGTTGGGCTGCCACGTGGGCTATGGGGCTGCTACGTGGGCTAGGCCCCCGATGGGCCTTTCAGCTTCTTTGGCCATCTTGCTCCTTAGCTGAGACGAGCACCACGGGTTCTGCCTGCCGGGCCGTCTCTTCGGCCCTTCTGGATCCTTCACCAGCGGCCCCAGCGCCCCGTCCCAGAGCCCTTTGTCTTTGCTAAGTACGCTATGCCTACGCCTTTCCCCTTCGAGCTAGGCCCTTCGCCTTCGTGCCTTTGGTCTTGGGCCGCCGAAGGGGCTCTGTTAGGTGTCTTTGGTCTTGAGCCTTCCGAAGGGAGGATAGTCCGAAGGGGTTGCGGCCTGTCTCCAACATGCCCCTCACGTGCAAGGGTGAGCTGCGACTCAGCTGAGCTTGTGGATAACGTACTTCGCCATGCAGGCCGCTTGCCGTCCCTACTTTGGCTGAGTATAGCTCAAGACCCTCGGTTTTAGTTCACCGTGCTTCGGTGAGGCCCTTAGACCACGCGGTGCGATGAGGGCATTTTCCTCGGGCCGCGACACTTGTCACCTTGCGACGGTTTGTGCAACTCCTTTGCGGTTAGGCGCTTGCGATGCCTCGTGTCAGCCGAGGGGTCGATGGGCGGTTCGGGCCTTGAGGCGCCATGTGTCGGTCGATACAGCGACGGGACGGTTTGCTTTCTGAGGCGCCGCATGGCCTTCTCGACCCGCGCCATGTGTTGTCTTGCCATTGGCCACCTTTTCCAATCGCGGATTCACTCCCCGAGGCACCACGTGGCCCGTCGTGGTTGGTCGGCGCCGGGTGGCCTCGTCTATATATAGATGTGGCCGGCCCCCCTGACGCCATTCTTGTCCCGTTGCTGGAAGAGTTGCTCTCCACTGTTCATCCGCGCTCGCCGATCTCCGTGCTTCGGCCTTCAATCTCCTCGCTTGTCAGTCTCCGCGCTTCGACCTTTGATCTCATCCTTCTTCGCCCATCCTGGCGCCTATGGCTCCTCAAAAGCCTACCTTGGCGAGGGCCGATGGCGTAGATCCGGGGTCGATTGATGATGACAACACCGTCTATCTCAGCCCTTCGCTCATCCGCCAATAGGACATTGACGTCCTTTGCCGAAGGGGGACCCTTTCGAAGGGCTTCGCCCAGGCACCTGGCTAAGACGTCGTCCTTGCACCGGGTGACGATGAGACGGTCATCTTCACCGCCTACTTCGACGCCGGGCTTTGGTTTCCCTGTTGCGATCTGCTCCTCGAGGTTCTTGCCTTGTTCAACCTAGAGCTGCTGCAGCTTAGCCCGAGCGCCTTCGTCCGCGTTGTCGTGTTCGAGTGGATGGCTCGGACTCAGGAGTTTGAGCCGACGGCTGATCTCTTCGTCGTCGTTCACCCGGCCGCCCTCTACAGCAAAACGGTGGCGACGTCGGCGGGGCCAAAGAAGAGCGCGTTCGGCAGCATGATTTTCATCATGCGACCTGACCAAGCCGATCTGTGGACCGTCCCCACTTCGATGCCGAAGTGGGAAAAGTTGTGGATGAGGCGGTGGTTTTACTACAAGATCTCCTATGCCGCCGGCTCCCGCGAGTTCAAGGCCCTCTGGATGTCGCTGAATGTCCCCCGCTTCGATGCCCGCCCGAGGGTGTCCTTGATAGGTACGTTGGAGGCCCGCCGCTAGCTCCTTCGAGCGATTGCAAGCCGTCTCAGTGTTCAGGACCTGATTGAGAAATACCTGATGATGGGCGTCACCCAGTTGGCGCGGTTGTGGAATATTACCATCGACCGTGACAACCGGATCTGCGATCTCCCCGCCATCGCCATCCCTGACGACCGCCTTGGTATGTCCCCTTTGATTTGTTTCGATCCTTCATTCGCCTACTGAGCTTCGCTCCGATCTGTTCTAACTCAGGCGACTTTGCGCGGTTTGCAGTTATCTCCTTGGGCGAAGTGGAGAGACTAGCGAAGCGCCTTGTTGGGGATATGACTCTGAAGGAGTATGGGGAAATCATGAAGTTCCTCAAAGGGGAAGGGTGAACTGCGTATGTATGCGACTTTGCTAGGAGGTTCCCCTCGTGAAAACCCCATCTAGCCTCAGGGCGATGATGGCGGGGACATTGTGGAGAAGAAGAGGAAGAAAGCCGCTGGTGACGCTGCAAGGCCCAGTCGCATGGCGCCGAGGATGGTTCAGCCTCTTTGGGCCATCCGCCCCTCGCCGCCGCTGGCCGTTGACGATGATGATGAGGACGGCGATGCGGGAGGCACTGACCTTGGAGCCGTCGGTCGAACCCCCAGCCTCGACGTCGCGATGCCCATTAGCGGCTGGGTGAGAACAGGGCCTTCACCCGCACGTGGGTCTTTCACTGCCCCTGCCCGTCCCGGGAGCGCTGGGAGGGTGGTCCACTTTCAGTTCGTGCCGCCCATTCGAACTTGTTGGCCTCTTGCAGAGTCTTGAAAAATGGCAACGCCTTCTCTGCTGACTTCACCATGAAACGACTGAGAGCTGCGATGCGTCCCGTCAGCCTCTGCACTTCGTGAGCGTTCTTGGGCGGCTGCATCTGCTGGATGGCTTCGATTTTTTTAGGGTTCGCCTCGATGCCCCTTTCGGACACCAGGAACCCAAGCAACTTGCCGGTGTGAACACCGAAGACGCACTTCTTCGGGTTTAGTTTGACCTCCGCCTTGCGTAGGTTGTCGAAGGTTTCTTGTAGGTCGGCGACATGGTCAATTGCTTTCCTGCTCTTGATGACTATGTCATCGACGTACGCCTCAATGTTCTTGCAGATCTGCGCCTCCAACACCTTGTACACCAAATGGGCGAAGGTGGCTCTGGCGTTCGTCAAGCCGAAGGGCATACGGATGTAGCAGTATGTGCTGAAGGGGGTGATGAAAGAGGTCTTCTCTTGGTCCTCTTCGGCCATGAAAACTTGGTGGTATCCTGAGTATGCGTCCAGGAAGCTCATCAACTCGCAGCCGGCAGTAGAATCAACCAGCTGGTCGATTCGCGGGAGTGGAAAATCGTCTTTCGAACATGCCTTGTTTAGATCTATGAAGTCGACACACATCCTCCACTTGCCATTCGACTTCTTGACCAACACCGGGTTCGCCAGCCACTCTGGGTTCTCCACCTCGCGAATGACACGGGCCTGGATTAATTTGCTGACTTCCGCCTTCGCCGCCTCCTGACGCTGGATCGACATCTTGCATAGTTTTTGCTTTCTTGGCTTGACGGCGGGCTTGACAGCAAGGTGGTGCTCGATAAGGCTTCGGCTTACACCCGACAAATCATCTGGGCCCCAGGCGAAGATGTCCAGGTTCAGCTTGATGACTTCTAGCATCTTGGCTGCTAGCACTTCGTCGACATCTCCGCTGATGGACACGACTTTCGACGGGTCGGCAGGATTGATCGAGATCTTCCTGACTTCACCCTGGGGTGAAGGCTTGTGCAACCCGTAGCCCCTCGCCATTCCTTGCCGATCATTATGGATGTTGTGTATCTTGCGCATGTTCTTTGCTGCTTGTCTGGCGGCCCTTGCTGACGGCTGGTTGTTGTGAACTGTGATCACACCATTCGGCCTTGGCATCTTTAGCCGTAGGTAGTTGTGATGCGCAACGGCTTCGAACTTGTTGAGCGTGGAGCGACCAAGGATGGCATTGTACTGGTATGGGATGTCGATGATGTCGAAGATTATCTGTTTGGTCCAGGCGTTACTGCCTTCGTGGAACGATACTTAGAGCTGCACTTGTCCCAGCGCATGAATTGAATTTCCACCGAAGCCTTGCAGCGGGATTGCGGCTAGGGCAAGTGCGGCTTCTGAAATTCCCATTTGCCGGAAAGCGTCGGCGAAGATGATGTCTGCTGAGCTCCCTCCGTCAACTAGGATATGATCACTTCACACCCGGCGATGTCGGCAGAGATGACAATGGGGTCTTGATGTGGAAAGAAAACGCCTTCAGCATCCTCCAAGCCGAAGATGATTGATGTTGAGGCGAAAGGGGGCGACTTGGTCTGGTGCGTTGTGGCGATGTGGTTAATCGCCCTCTCATGCGCCTTCTTCTGTCTTTTCGACTCAAAGCGTTGCGAGGAGCCCCCGGTGATCACGACGATCACCCTCCGCTGCCCGTCCTGAGATGCTTCTATCTGAAGCGGCCTGTTCTCTTCGGACTGGTTTGCAGCTTCCCTTGGGGCGATCTCTTGTCGAGGAGGACCCTGGTCCCCTCAACTAACGCTCCCCGAACGCCTGATACCGAAGAGCTGTTGCTGGGTCTTCGGCTCTTGGTAAGTACCTCGGAAGTTGGTGATGAAGATGTCACGTAGCTGCTCCCAAGAGTATATGCTACTTGGAGGCAGTTAAAGTACCATGAACGCGCGAAGCCATCCAACACGAGGTGTATGACCTTCACCTTGGTGTTTTCGTCACCGTGGGCCGCTTTGATCGCGGACTCGTAAACGAAGAGGAATTTGCTAGGGTCAGAGTCACCCGTGTACTTAACAATTGAAGGGTTCTTGAATTGATGCAGGATCGGGTGGCTTTGAAGCCCCCAGCTCAACGGTGACTTCTTATCGTTCACCGGCGTGGCATGCAGCGAAAGTGCTGGTAAAGGAGCAACGCAGGGGTATGGGTCCCCGAAAATAGGAGAAGCTTGTGTCAGCTAGGCCGGGTGATGATGTGTGATGGCGGGGGCCGCCCATCCCTCTGGAGGAGAGGTGACTTCGATAGGAAGTGGCGAAGAAAGAACGCCTTGCCTCTCGGCGCCCAGCTGTTGAAGGAGAGCTTACAGTTGTGCCTAGAGGGACGATGTCAACCCAGTTGCTGAAGGAGGTCGGGGAGGTTGTTGCGCTGACAGAGATGGCACCAAACTTGGAGCTGGCGAAGGGGCTGCTACTGGAGCCGTTGGCCGCGGTGCCATCACGAGGGATGCTTGAGGCCAGACAAAGCCGGGCACGACCGACGACGGTGGAGGGAGAACGAAGGCTTGAGGGGCCGAAACGGGCAAAGGTGGCGCTTGGTAGAGTCCAAACACCTAAGAAGACGGGGCCGAAACTTGGTGGAGTCCGAAGGCTTAGGACTACGCATGTAGTTGTTGTTGCTGTTGATGCATCTGGCGAAGCATGTCTTGTAGTCTTTAGACACTTTCCTTCATGGCCTCATACTCTGCCCTCGGCACCGTCACAGCGTCCTCACTCCCCCCTTGCGTAGTCGCCTGAACCGAAGGCGCTCCCTCTTTGGCTTGCTCCTCCTACGCTTCGATCTGAGGGTCTTCAGGTTGATCGATCTCTCCGTAGCGGCGTGGGGTTGTTCGTCTTCTGGCCGACTTCCTCTTCGGAGGCATCTTGTCTTCGGCTTCTCACCTGGGGGGGTTCCCCATGGATGGCGCCAATTGTTGTCAAAGAACAATAGTGAAAAATGAGAGTGGAATGTAGTAGTAAATCTTTTGTATTAATCTCAAAAACCTTGCCATTACAGTGTCCTGGGTGCCTATTTATAGGCCCAGGGATACAATTACAGGTTCTATGGTTTCATTTACAGGTGGTATTATATTATAACTCCTTGATAGGAACAGTTATAGGGGTATTCCCGTCTTGCAGGTTCGTGAAAGGCTGTTGGACCGTCACGTGGGCCACGGGGCTGCTACGTGGGCCGGCCCCCCGATGGGCCTTTCGGCCTATTTGGCTATCTTGCTCCTTATCCGAGACGGGCACCATGGGTTCTACCCACCGGGCCGTCTCTTCGGCCCTTCTGGATTGTTCGCCAGCGGCCCTAGCGCCCCGTCCCTAAGCACTTTGTTTTTGCTAAGTACGCTACGCCTTTCCTCTTCAAGCTAGGCCCTTCATCTTTATGCCTTCGGTCTTGGGCCACCGAAGGGGCTCCGTTATATGTCTTTGGTCTTGAGCCTTCCGAAGGGAGGATTGTCCGAAGGGGTTGCGGCCTGTCTCCAACAAGTATCGTAGAATCGGGATTCTATCGTAGGATCATGATATTCTCAAATTTTAATAGTATATATTTTTATATAACATTTGCAATATGTTGTATAAATTGAAGTCTATAATATTGATTTTAATAAATTTAATTAATATTATGTAAATTTGAGTGAACTTATTTACATTATTTTCAATCCACCTTATTTTAAATAATATTTTCATAAGATCGTAGGGATCATAGGATCGGGATACTATATTTTATCCGATAGGATCGTATGGAAGTAAATAGTAGGATCGGGATACTATGAAAATTAAGATACTAGATAAGATTAACATCGTTTCGGCTTGATTTATGATACTGCGATACTTATCGGGATTCTAACAACCTTGGGCGCAACTATAGGGCTCGTAGAAAAGGAAAAAAAAGGCCTGCAGTTTCCATTTCCAGATGCTTCATGCTAAAGTATCCGTGGTCAACCAAGCAGGGTCCGGCCCGGTCTGCCTGTGTTGAAGACAATAGATTGGCAGATTACCACTGTCCTAATCGCAAGGCGCACGCTAGCGTCCAAGGCGATCCGGTGTTGCCGAACCGCCTGAACGCCTGGCTCGCTGCTTAGTCGCCGGCGCGCGGCTACAAAACACGCTCGACACGCGGGGCTGCACGGCCGGGCCATCCCACGGTGGATTCCCCACCCACCCTTACCTCTTACCGAGTTGCCTGCCTCGCCTTCCCACTCTAGCTTTCTCCTTCGCCCACGCGGCCACGTCCAGTCGCCCACGCACCGACCGTGCCTGCCTTCCTCGTCCCATCACCGCCGCGGCGCCGCCCGAATTCCCCCCGAAACGACCGCGGAAAATCGCCAAATCCCCTGAACACCGAAACCCCAAGCGGCCGCACCGCGCCGCGCCGCACCGATGGAGCTGGCGACGCACGACCTGGCGGCGCTGGGCGCGGCCGACCTCGTCCGCGTCTCCGCCTCGATCCCGCGCGCCGCGCCGCGAACCTTCGCGCTGCTCACCGCCTGCCTCGTCTTCCCGCTCTCTTTCGCCGTGCTCGCCCACTCCCTCTTCACCCACCCCATCCTCCTCCGCCTCCAGGACGCCAACGGCGACTACTCCTCCGACTCCGCCCAGTGGCTCAGGCTCTTCGCTTACCAGTTCCTCTACCTCATCTTCCTCTTCACCTTCTCCCTCCTCTCCACCGCCGCCGCCGTCTTCACCGTCGCCTCGCTCTACGCCGCCAAGCCGGCCTCCATCGCGTCCTCGCTCGCCGCACTGCCGCCCATCCTCCCGCGCCTCCTCCGCACCTTCCTCTGGGTCTCCCTCCTCATGCTCGCCTACCACCTCGTCTTCGCCCTCACCGTCCTCCTGCTCCTCATAGTCTTCACCCCATTTTTCTCCCCCTCCTCCCCGCCCTCCCTCCCCTTCGTCCTCATCCTTGTCGTCGTCGTGTTCGTCTTCCTCGCGATCCACGTCTACATCTCCGCGCTATGGCACCTCGCCAGCGTCATCTCCGTGCTCGAGCCGCTCTGCGGTCTCGCCGCCATGACAAAAAGCAAGCAACTGCTCCAAGGGCGCACCCGCACGGCCGCCGTCCTCGTTGTCTCCTACTTTGCCGCCTGCGGCGTTACCGCTGTGCTGTTCCGCGCCGCCGTTGTCAAGGGGCGCGGCGAGGAGGGGAGCCTTGGCCTGAGCTTGCCCGGTCGGGTGCTGATCGGCGCTGTGCTGGTGTCTGTTCTTGTCTGTGTCAATTTGCTGGGACTACTCGTGCAGAGCGTGTTCTACTACGCTTGCAAGGCCTTCCACAACCAGCAGATCGATAGGAGCGCGTTGTACGAGCATCTCGGAGGGTACCTTGGTGAATACGTGCCTCTCAAGAGCAATATTCAGATGGAGAACCTTGACGCATAAAGGAAGGGTAAGAGCTGCTCTACTGTTTGTTCCATACTAGTGGTCGTTGGATCTTGCTCTAAAGAAGAGAGTAAGATTTGTTTTGTGCTCTTCTTTGTGGTTCACTATGGTGCTTTGTAATCTGTAAGTAACAATAATATGGAATGTTCTATGCAATGGAACAGAGATGTATAAGGAAAGTTCTCTTTCTTTTGCAATATTGTCCTTGTTCTTGTTTTCCTTACTCATGATTTATGATATAAGGATTGAAGAGTGCCCGTGTGGAGATTAGCATTTAGCAGTATGTGATTCCTGTCCCATTCCTCTTTATGCTAATGTAGGAAGCAGTTCTGGTTTGCCAGTGCTACCATTCTACTGGGTTTAATGGCACTGGTAAAGATTCTTGAACTTTTTATAGAGAAATAACACACTGTTATAAAAAAACTGTTTTTACACAGTACACTATTTGGAAGCTACACATGGTTTAGGCACGGTTGGAGATATCCTATTGTTAGTGGGGAGAGTATTTGGCTGTATCTTAACTTGAACAAGATCACCCACTGGTGTGATTTTTAGGACCATAAAAGGCCACTACCATTATCCTGAATTTCATCACCTTATTAGGAAGCACAAAGTTGTTGAAATTGATAACCAGTTTGCCTAGCATTGCCCTACAAAAACGAGCCATGCGGCATCTCTGTTGATTGCGTTATTGAATTGCAAATAATAACAGGATGTTGATTACTTTATTGAATTGCAAATATTCACAGGATGCATCAATCTGTTTTGAGTTTGCAAAAATTGAACATAGTAACTTATATTATGGTTCTTTTGTTCTTCAGTCTAGTTGTCATTTTTAAAATTCATTGAACTTATTTTTGATTGAAAGATCATTGGTCATATCATAGGTGACTTCTGGATTTTCTTCCATCAAGTATCAGTGGTTACTATATTTTAGTCAAAAACATGGGCATGATGATAATAATGGGAACCTCATGCGTGCTACTATCCTTAATTGTGCAAATAAGATAGAAAAATTGCAAAAAAACTAACAGATGGTGAATCTATGAGAGAAAAATCAAGAAGATGAGCGTGAGCTTTAACGATAACGCCTTCTGAATTCTGATGAAATGTAATGCTGTGGTGTGTTTCAGTTGGTCACATGCTTGCTGTCTACTGATTGTTGATGCCAAGTCAGGATCCATTATACCTTTGCTTTTGGCTGCCCTCGCCGCTGCCTGCAATGTTGTTTTGGCTGACTGAAAAATAGAAGGCTGTGACGCATCATGCAGTCCCTATGTTATCCAACTTTTATTTCTTAACAGTATATGGTTTTCTTCTGGGTATGTTTAGGGTGAAGCTTTATCTGTTTTTGTGGATGATTTGTGGATGTCCTGGTGATGAACTGCTGTTGTTGATTATTCATTACGGGTCACCACATTCACATATCCTGGTCATGTTTTTTGCGAGGATCAGAGGTGCGTGAATGTGGTGACTAACTGAAGAAATCTGTTGAGCCGCCTCCTCTTCCTAACATAGTTTAACCGGCTGAGCCTGGGTGACAGGCACAGCTCGGATAAGGACAGTTATTGTAAACTGCTCATCTTCTTTGGAGTTGTATCTGATGATTTTAACCTGTCAACCATCAAACTGTCTCCGAGGTTCACTACCCTGGCTCCCAACACCAGACTGACAGAAGCTGGAGACTGATAAAATGAATTTTCTCATTAGTTGGACACTCACGAAGCCGTTGTTTGTAGCAGGAACGTGCGTCCGCTCATTTCATTTTTTTTTAGGGACCGCAGGTCTGCAGCGAAAGCAGCTTCCATAAGCCATGGGGTATAATGACACACTTTCTAGTGTTCACTTACACCTATTGCAGCATGTCAAAGCCTGAAAGGACACAAGTTGTAAAGCGAATGCTTCTTTCGAGTAATTTGGTGATAGCGACAATAATGTATTAATGAATTTAGGTTAGTTTGGCACATACACACTAAAATCTCGAGACGAAACTTGCATGGTTACACCTATTGGGACTCTTGGAGTTGCATGTGAGCTTGTCAAAGCCTTGAAGGACAGAAGTTGCAATGCGATGCTTCTTTCGAGTAATTTGGTGAGAGCTTAATTTCCTTAGACAATAACCTACCAATGAATTTAGGTTAGTTTGGCACATACGCTCTAAAATCTCGAGAAGCGAAACTTGCATGATATCGTAATCTTTTTTCTAACGTGGAACAGAAAGGTCATCCTTGTTTAGTTGTTCTTAGAAAATGAGAAAAACGAGTTGTCACACAGCAAAATAGCATGGAAAAGTCTCAACATTAATCAGCAGAACTTTTGTTCTTTCTAAATGTTTGTGACCAGACAGCGTGGGTATATTTGGCAGATTGCTCAGTTAGTTTCCAAAAGCCACAAAACATTCACTCAATTTCAAGCCGTTGAACAAAATATACAGAAGATGAAAGTATTTGCTACATATGAATAGTCTCAATACAATGAAATTTTGGCTAATATATGGCACCGCAGGCTCTTAAGCTTCATCCAATGCTACTACTCCTGGAAGTTCCTTTCCTTCCAACAATTTCAAACTCAGCACCACCTCTGGTTGATATATGGCTCATAACATCGGCAACTCCTACCTTCTCAACAGCTGCAACAGAGTCTCCACCTCCAATTATTGTCGTGACACCCTTGCCACTAAGCTCTGCCAGCTTCTTTGCAATTGCCTGAAGAAGAGTTTAAGATCATGTTTCTTGTCATGCAACTGCAAACAAGCCTTTAGCGAGTGATTACCTCAGTTCCTACTGCGAATTTTTCAAATTCGAAAACTCCCATGGGTCCATTCCAAATGACTGTCTGA
The DNA here is from genome assembly GCA_003991445.1 of Oryza meyeriana var. granulata. NCBI lineage: Eukaryota > Viridiplantae > Streptophyta > Magnoliopsida > Poales > Poaceae > Oryza > Oryza meyeriana. The sequence continues at coordinate 43,016 of RYFJ01004402.1, forward strand.
GTAGTTTCCAAGGCAGAACTGAATGCGGCAACTGAATCTGGGCCAATATCCAATCCTATCCATCCATCAGGAATTGCAGAAGCTGCAACAACCTAAAGAACAATCCAATGGTCAAATCAAAGTTTTAGATTTTTCAACAATCAAATTTGGGTGGAAAGTTTGTTTTTCAAAAGAATTGCTGAAAGGCTTCCAGTATGTCCTGGTAATTAAGAGGTCATTAACTATAACAAACCTAACAGTTTGAGTCAGCAGAAAACTTATTAGCAATGACTACATCGGTTGGCAACATAAGCAACACACCCTTTTCTTTTGCTTTTGCAAGGAGAGATGTTGCTAGCTCGAGTTTGTCATCCTCCACCAAGGAAGCGCATACTGGAAGTCTGCTTTGTAAAACGTGAATATCATACCACCACCCAATAGAAGGATGCCACACTTTTCCAAGAGTGATACAATAACTCCACTCTTAGATGACACTTTGGAGCCACCCACAATAGCCGCAAATGGCTGTTTGGGGTTTGAAACAGCTCCAACAAGGTAATCAAGCTCCTGTGATTTCGGTACCAGAAATAAAAAGAGAAATGGAGAGGTTCAGTCATTCAGACAGTATTTGAAAGAACAGAAAAAGGAAGCACAAAATAATGGCTCTACCTAAAAAGGAGAGGGTTTACAGGGTTCAGGAGTTAGCCAGAAAATGAGAAAAATACAAACCTTCTGCAAAAGGAACCCTGCAACAGAGGGTTTCAAGAACTTGGTGACTCCCTCAGTTGACGCATGCGCTCTATGAGCAGTTCCAAATGCATCGTTCACATAGAGATCATCAAGGGACGTAAGCTTCTTTGCAAACTCTGGGTCATTCTCCTCCTCCTCCTCCCCCTCATAAAATCTGACATTTTCGAGGGGCAAAACACTGCCGTTTGGCAGCGTAGACACCAATTTCTATACTTCTGGGCCAATAACATAATCTCCCTTTTGCACCTGATTGTGCAGGCATACACAATGCTCTCAGCATATGATTAGTAAAAATGCATATATCAAAAGTGTCAACATTGTAAAAGAAGAAATAATACTTATATGCCAAGAAGTTCAGATAACCCTGGTACAAGGGAGCTAAGCTGAATTTGGGAGTGACACCCTTGGGGCGGCCCTGAATGTCCACGAGGAAAGAAAGAAAGAAATAAGATACATTTTTATGACATGTAATCATAACTGCATAATAATCTACTCATCAAACTGGCATGATAGATACTTTGTATCTGAAAAAGATTCACCACCAAAGGAAGATGAAGGGTACATTATTAACAATTTCAGGTGCCAACAAAATCACAGACACCTACATAATGAATTATATCCACGATACCCTGCCCAAATCAATCATGCCAGATCCAAAGACATGCTAATCGGAAGATTATTTATCTTGATGCAACTCGAACAATTGTGTAGGTCATCTCAAAATCAATAGGACGAATTGCACACTTTCAGTTCTGTCTGTGCATACAAGAATTCAATTCACAACGTACAAGTAACGCCTATATAATATCTAAGAATACTGTAGTGTATTCATCCCAACTACATGGCCACAAGCACGTATATGATACTACATCTGAATCCACAGCCTAGAACCTCCGTTAGAATTAGTCAACTGAAGTATATGTGCAAACAACGTTATACTATCTGAGAGAACATCCAGTATTGGGATGGCGAGGCTTACCAAGTGGCTGGAAAGGATGACCTTGGCCCCCGTTGCTAATGAAGTGCTTGATGGTGGGGATGGCGGCTCAGACTCGGGTGTCGACCGTGATGTTCTGGCTGTCATCGAGGGGCACATTGAGGTCGGCGCGCACGAGTACGCGCTTCCCCTCTAGGTCCACGGCTGCTAGGTCTCCCACGCTCTTCTTCGCCGTATTCGCTGCAGTGCGCGTCCCGTGCCCGGCCGAGGCCGCTCGGCACCGCGACGCGACGTGGATCGCCAGCCGCTGGTCAGTCCCGCGGGCCGCGAAGCCTTGCGACCGCGCCGGCAGGCACGTGGTGGCCACGCCAGCACGGGGGTGCGGTCGGTGGAGGCGGCGGCTACGGCCCTGTGGACCTCGGGGTGGGCCAGGGAGAGGGAGGTGGGAGCGGCCGCCGACGCCATTGGCGCGAGTTGGGTGGGGAGACTCTGGGAGGCGGGAAGGGGATGACTTGTTCGGGGACGGGGAAGGGATCTGTGAGCACCAAAGCTTGCAAGAAAAGGAGACTGTCTATTAATTAAATGTTATAAAAAAAATCTATTAAAAGATTTTTATGTATCTAAAGACCAATATACGAACCGTTAAATTTAGTTACATGTATTTTTGACTGAGTTACATAAATTCATAACTAAAGTTATATAAATTGATAATGATAATTACAATAAGTTAAAAATACAACTATAACAAGTTAGTGTAACTTAGAACTCGGTTTCCCCATCCTGAATAAAGTTTTATTTAACAGCCAGTGTTGTTATTTGATAGAATCCAAAAAAAATCAAACGTTTGATTAATAGCAAATCGGGAAAAGAAAATTATACGAGTCCTTTACTCACCTGAAGGACTTAGCTTTCTTGCATAACACCTGTCCTGCATGAATCTCAGAGCAATAAGGTACGGTTCGAATTTGAGGGAAAGTGTGAAAACCCTCCTCGTGTTTTGTGAGCATGTTTCTCAAACTACTAAATGATGTTTTTTTTTAATTTTCTATATAGAAGTTACTTTAAAAAACATATAAATTTATTTTTTAAATTTATAATAGTTAGTACTCAATTAATCAAACACTAATAACTTATATCGTTTACGTAATCTCGTTCTTTCTGCTCTTCTCTCAACTTCAAACTAAACCTAAACTTCCTTTCCCAGCACTTCTCCTATAAACCCCCTGTCCGTCGAAGCGTTCAGTTCGCACCTGGAGACTGCAGCCAAGGCCGCACCTTCATCCACACCACGATTTCAGATGGGCACTAGAGCTCAGCCATAGCAGTCTCCAAGGCCGGCATCTCCATCCATGAACAATTTAATATTCCAGCAGAGCCTAAAGAATTCAAAATGAACTATATCTGTGATTACTCAGCTCCCGAACTTCAAGTTCAAATTTAGGAGCTAGCCTGGTGGTGAGGAGAAATCAGTATAAGAATTAAATCGCCGGTAACAGAGCAATTTTAGGATACACGAGAAAATATTAGATGATTAAGATTTGGACATGGAAGCAACATCAGCACAAAGCTACCCGGCCGACGCATGCACACCCGACGACAGAACGTGCGCTCGCCATAGCCAGCAAGGTGTTACTGACATCTGCACCCGGCTAGCTCAACACCTCTCGCATACCGCATGCCGCACGGGGTGAGCTCGATGGCTTGACGCTGCTCTCCGCCGTGCCCATGCGGCCACGCCGTTCAGTCACGCCCTCGCGGCGGAGAGGGGGATGCCTAGCCTCCCTAACGATGTATTTTTTTTCTAGGACCTGCTAATTAATCCTTCTAATTTTTTTAGATAATAGGATAAACCCGGCCTTTACATCTAACTAGATGTACACAGCCAACAAGAGTACTAAGATTGCAACACCTTACCAAAAGATTTATAACTTTGACCACACAACATGCCAACAGAAAAACACAAGCCCTTAGGCTGAACACACTAGTACACCATTACAGAAATCAAAGCCAAAGGCTAACTAAAAAGGACGGAAAACACTAGGCTCCCAACCTTTGCCTCCAGTTCCAACCATAGTTTGAGAAAAATTCCATAGCTCTTGCTTCCAACAAGGTGTATCCCTTTTTCACCTGAAGTCCATCTTTCTCCTTAAGCAACAAGGATCATTGACGTGCCCAATATGTTCCCTTGAATATTACCTACAGAAGAGAGTTAATTTTAGAACCATTAAATACCACATCATTTCTATAAAGCCATATCGTCCAATATAACGCCGCAATGCTAACAGAGAATTGATTTCTAAGCCTAGGTTGAAAGCCAATCAGCCAGTTACAAAAAGATTAGCAATGCAAGAAGGCGGTTTGATCCCAAAGGTGATATGCACAGTATTCCATATGAGTCTAGCAAAATGACAGTCGAAAAAGAGATGTTGTATTGTTTCTTTAGAATCACAAAAACAACACTTCGTGCTATCCTTCTATTTCCTCTTTACTAAATTATCTTTTGTTATAATAACACCTTTCTTCAGATACCACATAAAAAATTTTAATTTTTAGTGGAACTCCGAGCTTCCAAAGGAATGTTTTCCATGGGATCATTCTACTAACTGTAAGCGTCTTATACATGGAGTTGACTATAAAGACGCCCTTTGAATTTGGCTTTTCACATAAAGGTATCCTTTTCTTCCTCAAGAGCAACCGAGATGACTTTTGAGACCAAGTTATACCAAGCCACAAGGTTAACCCCAACCAACGCCCTTCTAAAAGAGACATTTAGAGACACCCTTTTTACGACTTCGGCTACTGTCACATTTTTCTTTCTAGTAATGCTATACAAGGATGGATATAACATGTTGAAGGAAGTATTTCCCACCCAACAATCCTCCCAAAATCTTAGCTGAGTGCCATTACCCACTTGAAAATAACCACAAGAAAGAAAAGATTTCTTGGCCTCCATAAGCCCTGCCCAAAAATAAGTCCCCTGGTTGTTTTTCCATAGACGTAATTGTTTTCTTGTACAAGTACTTCCTAATCATCCTTTGCCAAACCCCATCCTCATTAATAAGCTTATACAACCATTTACTCAGCAAGCTTCTATTTTGTGCCTCTAAATTTTGTATCCACAAGCCCCTACAGACTTTCGGTGTACAAATTAGTCAATCTATACTTCTTCTTATGTTCATCATTCTGCCAGAAAAATCTAGACCTATAATAGTCTAGTTTCTAAGTATACCTTTAGGTACCTCAAAGAAAGACAACATAAACATGGCTAAGACCGAATTAATCAAAACTAGCCGCTTAAGACCGAATTAATCAAAACTAGCCTTCCTCCTACCAAAAGGCATTTCCCTTTCCAACTACTCAATTTCTTTTGAAACCTGTCCTCTATGGTTCGCCACTCTTGTTAGACAATTTCTTATGATGCATAGGAATTCCTAGATACCTAAAAGGGTAATTTTTGATTCCACACCCAAAAATCATGACAAGATCATTCTCCAGTTCTTTTGCCTTGTCATAACAGAATAACTCACTTTATGAAAGTTGATCTTTAAGCCGGCTAGTTTCTCAAATGCACTTAGTACAAGCTTGAGATATTTCATCTTTTCAAGATCATGTTCCATAAAAAGAATAGTATCGTCAGTATATTGCAGAATTGAGAGACCGTTGTCAACTAGGTGTGGCACAACCCCTTGAACTCTCCCTTGATCCTTAGCCCTCTGTATTAAAATAGCTAGCATAACCGCCACTATATTAAATAGAATCGGTGATAAAGGATCCCCTTGTCTTAGACCTTTTTTTGTTTGGAAAAAATTCCCAATATCATTATTGACCTTCACAGCCACGCTTCCCCCTCTAACGATTTTGTCAATCCAATTACACCACTTTGAAGAAAAACCTCTCATTCTCAGGGTCTGTTGTAGAAAAACCCAATTTACCTTATCATAAGACTTCTCAAAATCTAACTTTAGAATGACCCACTCAAATTTTTCCTATGCATCTCATGAATGGTTTCATGTAAAATTACCTTCCCCTTCCATTATATTCCTACCAGGGAGGAAGGCTGACTATGAAGGACTAATGACTTTCTGAGCTACTAGAGCTATGTGATTAGCCATTACTTTCGTAATGATTTTGAAGCTCACGTTCAATAGACATATGGGTTTGTACTGCAGTATTCGTTTAGCTTCCTTTTGTTTTGGTAACAGAGTAATGATACCAAAATTCAGGCTATGAAGAGGCAATCTTTCTTTATGGAAATCCCTAAAGATAGCATAAGATCCTCTTTAATCCTTCTAATACGTGATAATGTCAAGCACCTGGTTCATTACGCCATATTGAAGCCTCAACATGAGCTAGGTTGCAAGCCCAAACAAATATTATCAGCCTTTTGCCATGGTGATTACTGCATTCGGTGCTGCGCAAATGGTTGTCTTTGCATGCGAATATTCACAAGTGTGCAACAAGCTAACATGAAGGAACCCAACAAACATTTGAACAGCTCGGCTGTTCCAATGAAGCAAATCATTTTTCTGTTCTTTGTAAGCCCTAATACTTTATTTATCTCTCCATTTTAATTTAAATACCACAATCTTTGAAAACTATTTATGTAGCCAGTGATAAATAATAGGCACGTAAACATTCTTTTGTATTGTCAAAACATATAAATATGTTGATATAGTTTATTATCCATTTAAAATACCTTAAATTTGTGTATATAGTGTGCAGTTTTTTAATAATCACTGTCACCTTTGGTAAGTGTAAATCCTAGCTCCACCCCTGGCTGTTGATATTTTATATCAACAATAATTATATGGGGTTACTCATGAGACCTAAACTTGATAGATTGCAAAGGAACACAAAACTATTTTATCCTGGTTCAGACCCTCAAAGTGAGGTAATACCCTACTTCCAGCTATTATGTATTGCCTTTGAGGTTTCTCCGATGAGATTGTGATATGCCCTAGGGGGCTCCCTATCCCTCCTTATATACTGGAGGGATGAGGATTATAGGGTAGGAAACCTAGTCGGGTACGACCAAGGGTATTTCTTATCAGTACAGAGAGTCCGGCTAGGATTATATCTCTTTTCTTGTCTTACAAGATAACATGAAGCCGAGTCCTATTCTATCTTCAATTGTAGGGGCCGGCCCACCCTCTGACCGAGTGGTTGTAATTGTCTTCCTTGAGGTACCCAGGGCCCATGGCCTTCACAGTAGCCTCCGAGACCTTCATAGTCGAGTCACAACTCAAGCCGAGTGCTTGTCCTCTACGCTGAAGAAATCCCGAGTGCCTTACTCCCGAGTACTCTTTGTTCGAGTGCTTGCTCTCCCGAGTCCTGCTTCATGTCAGGCAGTTGGCAACGAGGCTATGAAGGGCTTCATGGAAAAATTTAAATAGTGTGCGCCGAATAGGTGCACCTTCCTGACTTTGTGCTTAATTAAGAAACAATTAAACATAAAGTTAAAGATCTTTAACCTTGAAGTCTTTCCCGAGTGATATATTTCTCAGAAATTGGACTCTTTAGCTAACGATTGACTGGAATTTTGCCCATGGCAATTTGGCTAAGCATGTAAGCCATGTATCACTATGGACCCAAGCCCAATGCGTGATGAGGTATACTTGAGAGATACCTGCATCCCCAATTTTAATGGAGATTAGCTATTGATCCTTATAAGAATATATCCTCAATACCTTAAAATATTGAAGATACCCGAATGTATACACCCGGCTATAGGCCTAGCATGAAGCGTTTCTAATTATTTAATCAGTTCTTGTAAAATAGAACCTGCATCGTGATTTTAACGCAACTAGCGGGTGACTCAATAGGGCATGCTATTTAAGAACTCATATTTTCGACCTACTATCGAATAAACCGGTCCAAACCGACCTACCTAGTGCAACCCTATAAAATCCGAAGATTTTGATCATTACTCAACATACCCATTGCTCTAGGGGTATGCCACCGAAGAGTAGCAGATATTGATGTCAAAATCATCGCAGAAATCTTTGAATATGCCACCCATGAACTGAGTGCGTTACCCATAATGATGCGATTGAGGACTCCAGATCTGTAGATTATACTCAATATGTGTTGCCCATATGATAATCCGCAACTCCTATGCCGGTAGATGAGTTTGCCGAATGAAAAATCGACATTCCTTGCATAACAGGACGAGTGCTTTAGCGTCGATAACTGCAATCGGCTAAAGGAATCCTTATCTGCAAGGTTTTCCGACTTATATTCTGGATGCAGCATAGTTGCCATAGATGCCCGAGTGGATAGATTGCAAGATCTGCTTTCTCTCCTCAGGTGTGACGTAGTGCATGAGAACTTTGGATGCACATTGACGATATAGGTATTCTCTGACTATGATAAAGCTTTTGCTCCATCGCTTGACTTACTCGGCTTCGTTGTGATCTTTAGGAAGTTCATCTTCCAGTAGGAATCGAATGATTAGGGTTTTTCAGTCTTGAATAATGATGAGCACCTCTGTAGATTCCGGGTTTAGTGCAGCCTCCGATTGTATGGGTTCTGGCTTCTTGACTGAGAGCTTCTATAGTGGTTTCTTTCCTTGTTTTGGTCAAATAGATACCCGAACGCTGTGCTAGCGCAGGATTCAGCTGACGACCCTCTTAGGGCATACTCAACCTGGCAAAATTGTAGCCAATTAAGATACCCGAACCTCGCATTAGCATAGGATTCGGCTGGAACCCTCATGGGGCGTACCCTACCTAACAGAGTCATGGCCAAATAAGGTACCCGAACCTCGCATTAGCATAGGATTCGATTGGCGACCCTCATGGGGCGTACCCTACCTAGCAGTGTGGTACCCGAGGCCCGACTGGCGCCAGAGGTCGGTTATAAGCCTCCATGGGGCATGCTAAGGTAAAGATGACATATGTGTCCCGACTAGTGCAAGTACTTAGTCAGTAGCTCTCATGGAGCATTCCGAGTGATTTTTGAAGCGTTGCGTTCGAAGTATATCATGGTAGACTGGTCCAGCCCCGGAGCGTAAAAGATAGGCTCGTAGTCATGAGTTCCTATTACGCGTATTCGGAACTGGCTCTACATTATAAACATATTGGATGAGTAGCATCTGATGAAGAAAATAATCATCCGAAAAAAATTTATGTATTTTACAATAGATGTAAATATGTGTTACTTTTCTTATTGATATTAATTTCCCTGAGTAGTTGACCCTTTATATTTAAACACTCTGCCCGACTAGTCATAGCCCCCGAGCGTCAGGAGTGGGCTCATGGCTCTTTCCCAAACACACGTTTTGGGTGACTTGAGTTCGCCTTTCATGGAGCAAAACTTCACAGATTGGAATTTATGCTACTTGAGTACTTTTGCAATCATTAAGAGCAAAAATAGAAAATACGCAGTATGTACACTTATTAGGTGTAAGCGGCTGCGGCATTGGCGAGGCCGAGTGAAGAATTGACGATCTCATCCCCCTAGATCTGATCCCGACTGGCGCTAAGCCGTATCCGAGTCAAACCATAAGAAAGTGAGTTGCCTCCTGGCCCATTCAGATGAGAATATCATATAAAGAAGGAAATATGTACCAGAAAACGACTTAGCTGTTCGGTATTGCACAAGTTGGGAGTGGGGATGCCATCCTTGTATTTGAGCTTTTGAGCCCCCGAGCATGTCACTTGTCGTTCTGATAATCTTCGGTTCTAGGAGGTTGAGGACGGTTACGATCGACTGTCGCAATGAGGCACTCAAATTTCCGCTTGCGGTTCCCTGACTTGGATAGGGCCGCGTCATCCGTCTCTCGTCGCTCCTTCTGTCGGGGCTTGTCGTCGAGTACCTCGGCCACTGCATTAGCTGAATCAGCATTTTTATTGGCCATCTCGAAGAGAGCTTTGACGGAGTTGGGTGGCTTCCGAGTAAACTTGGCGATGAATGGCGCATCTCTAACTCCCTTGTGGAATGCGGCGATTGTTGACGCCGAAAACCCGCCGGGGGCCGTCCGGCGTCTGGGAGACACACGAAGGCATGGGAGATTTGCTTCACTCCAGTGCAGGTCCTAAAATCTTGAGGTTCGTAGGCGTGCCAGTCAATTTGACCCTGCAATTGACAAGGGGAAAAGATGTCAAATTCGTGAGCCAATCGGTTGGAAGCCGGCTTGGACTCATCTCATCGGCCGATGGCCGATAGGCACTATAGCACTTATACATCGACTGGAAGCCGATGATGGCAGGAGCAATAACATAATAACAAACAAGTATTACACTAGCCGATCATCGAAGGAATGCTCAAAAATCGGCTGCAAACTTGATAAAATAAACAAGCAGGATACGTAAGTAAATAGATTAAATGAACTCCAGCCGATCATGGTTAAAGTTATTGGTATCGCCGCGAAGATATTGCCTGTGCCTGTGCCCGGGCCCTTGCTCGCACCTGCGCCCGGGATCTTCATCCGCTGTCCGTATCCGTGCCCGAGTTCTTACCTATGCTCGTGCCCGGGTCCTTACCTGAGGTCGTGCCCGGGAACTTGACTGAGGTCGTGCCCGGGAACTTGGCTGAGGTCGTGCCCGGGAACCTGCTTGTGCTTGCACTCGGATCGGCAGAGTAAACCAATCGGCTAGCCCTTAGCCGATCGTAACAGTAACGCAGGCAAGAATGTATAACAAGGCAAGCAATATAATCGGCTGTATTTAATAAGAGATAACTTATCGGCTAAGCACTCCGATAAAAACATCGCATAAAACCCATCGGCTTATTAAGAGTAAAGTTATTATTGCCAGTCTAGTAGATCGGACCCAACCGTTGCAGCATAGACTGATAATGATAACGAGATCTCGATAGACCGATAGATCCGATGCGATCGTGATGCTAAAACAAGATAACTTACTGGCTATACACTCCGATAAGATGCTTGCGCATAAAGTATCAACCTAGCAGGAACGATTTATCGCTAGCAGTTTAGTAGGTCGGACCTAACCGATGCAGCACAAACTGATGATAAACCGCTCCCAGTAAGCCAATACGATCTACGCACGCGTGATGTGATATACCTAATCAATCTATGAGATCAAACTGAACTGATGCAGCCATAGATAAAATAAATATATCATGGTAAGCCGACTACCATAAACTGACTAGAATATCGGACCTAACCGAGGAAGTCCTAGCCGATAGGTAGCTGGGGTAACGAGAGTTACCCTCTCGCAGGAGGTCGGACCTAACCGATGCAGCCCGGCTCGAGAAGCAAGATCCCGTCGAAAGGGCGGCGATGCGCCGAATTTGTATTGATCGAGTGATAATTTACAAGGTCCCCGGGCGTACGTATTTATACCCCGAGTTACATGAGTCCTTATTTGACACGGTACATGATTTCCTAATTATAACAGAAAACGCTAACAAGGCCTGACCAGACACGAGGTCAGGTTTCCTAAAGATAAACACTTGCCTAATTAATAGATACAGTAAATAACTGCCAAACGGCGGTCTTCACGGCTGCCTCCCAGAATCGGTCTCTTTTGGATCAATTTCCGCCATGATCCTACAATTTTCCCTTTGACCGAATCTGATACAGGCCTTACCAAATTTGCGGTTAACAACGATGACTACCTCATCCTTGATTTTGGCCTTATGGCCTTATGGCCGCCTCCAGCTGCTCGGATCGCCAAGGTATACACTGTAAGCTAGGATTCCAGGTTGGTCTTGCCATCGTACTTCTCTATACTAGTCGGCTTGAAACCAGATGGCTAGTGTTAACGCTAAAATTTGGTATGATTCTTTACCAGATTCGGTTAAGGAAAAATCATCAGTCAACTAGGGGAATTAATCCGGAGGAAGCCGAGTTTGGAAGGATCGTGAAGCCACAGAGAGGCAGTTAATATCTTATCTATTAATTAGGCAATGTTAGTATTTTTTCCTTTAGGAAACCTGATCTCGTGTCCGATCGGTCTATTAGTGTTTTCCTTCGTACTTAGGAAATCGTGTGCGTGTCAATAAGACGTTGTATCATCGGGGTATAAATTACCGTATGCCTGGTATCTTGTAGCATCATCACACACATCAATACAATTTCGGCGCATCGCCACCCTTTTTGACGGTTCTTGCCTCTCGCCGGCTTATCGGTTAAGTTCGACCTCCTGCGAAGAGGATAAAGGTCTCGTTACCTCGACGTATCGTACGCTAGAGACTTCCTCGGTTAGGTCCGATCTTCTAGCTGGTCTACGTAGTCGCTTACCACGATGTATCTATTCTCTCTACCGCTTGCATCATTTAAGTTTGATCGTCTTAGTCCGAGTAGGTATATCACAGCACGCAACGTGCGTAGATTTATCAACTTACTGGGTGTATTTATCATCAGTTTGTGCCTGCATCCGGTTAGTGCCGACACTACTAAACTGCTAAGATAAGTGCTTCCTGGTAGGTGTGATAGATTTTCACAGCAAGGTTTATCAGAATGTATAGCGATAAAATTATCGATATAGTACATCACGATTGCATTAGATCTATCGGCTCATCGAGGTTCTTTTATGCATCTCATCTGTTGCTGCATCGGTTAGGTCCGAACCTATTAGACTAGTGTTATAATTTTTATTAAGCCGATGGGGCTGCTATGCAGATTTCTATGTGAGTGTCTAGCTGATAATTTACTCTTTTATTAAATAAAGTCACTGCATGTTTAGTTATTTGTTTATCTACATTTCATCGCACTCAGCTGGAGGGTAGTCAAATTGATCTATTTATTTTGCCTATTTATGCCATCATCGGCTTCCAGTTGATGTATAAGTGCTTTAGTTCATATCGGCAATCGGACGATGAAACGAGTCCAATTTAGCTTCCAGCCGATTGGCTCACTGGTCTAATATTTCTATTTCCTTGTCAATTGCAGGGTCAAATTGACTAGCATGCCTACGAACCTCGAATTTAGGACCTGCACTGGAGTTAAGCAGATCTCCCAGGCCTTCGCGTGTCTAGTGCATCGAACCAGATCCTCAACTCGTTCTCACGTTGCTGGTGATTTTCGGTGTCAACAGCTAGTAAACTTGTTGTAGCTCGTGTGTGAAGGTTGGAACTCCTTCATCTGAGTGGGGGCTTCAACACCGACTGCGGCGATGAAACCGCTCGTGGTGGAGACCGAAGAGTTCGTGTTCGTCTTCAAGTCGGTGACGTTCATCTTGCCTGGCGTCTCGGCGTTGAGCATGATGTCGTAGCGGAGATCTTGTCATAATCGTTCCGGGCGTCTTGGATATCCCGGTGCTCGTCATGATGGTATCGCCGTCGATCGTCATTGTGATGGCCGAGTGACGTGCAGTGGGACCCTGAGTGCGCTAATCAGAACCCGTGCCGCGTCATGCTGTGGTTGATGAAGTCGCTGCATCTGAAGTCGTTTTGTAAGATGGGATGAGCGTATCTCCATATTGCTGGTGTTGCTGGCATGCTACTGCTGTTGTCATGGCTTTGATCCTTGCAATAGTTGGGGTAGCTTGGTGGTCGGGCCTGAACTACAAGGTGTCTAATAGCGTGGCAACAGCCACGATGTTCTGCTGTGGGGTCACGAAGACGTTATGGTCTCCCACTCGGGTTTGGAGGATCTCTTGATGAGCAGTTCGTCCAGCCTTGCGCAAGTTGTCGTTACGAGCGTCGCGCTCAGCTTGCAGGCGCAGTCCGTCTTCCTCCTGTTGCTCACGCAGTCGGCAGGCTTCCTCTTCCTGCTGGTCGCGTAGTCGGCGCGCGTCTTGCCCAGGGGTTGATCCCTTTGACGCCATGAACACTTCATGTGGTGGAGAAAAGTTTTCCGAGCTGTTGTCCGACTGTGAGTCGGACTCGGAGTAGTTCGGAGGAGGGAGGGGGCGCGATCACAACTCCAACCTCCCTAGATCCGATCTCGAGCGGCTCTGGGCCGTATCCGAGTCGAATTCCAGTGGATTGGTTCTGCCGTATTGGACTTAGGTTGAAGATAACCGCGGCGTTGCCAAGTCTGAACGGGAGATTGACCATCTACTCCTGCCCTAGCCCGATCTCGGCCGGCTCAATGCCGAGTCCGAGTCGAACACTGGGAAAAAGAGTTGTCCGTGGACTCGTAGGTCTTGGAAATCGCCGCAGCAAGTTGCCGAAAACTACCGCAGTGTTGAGTAAGCCAACTGGCGCAAAGTCGGCCTAGTTTCTGGCCGATCGGGTCGAATCCGAGGCGGTCATGGTGAGGTTGCCAAGTTTATCGGCGACGAAGTCGAGGCTCCCGAAGCTGATTGCTTGTCCGGGGTTGAACTTGACGCTGTTGACTCCGGTGGTTGGATTCATCAGGCTTGATGACGATGGTCTCGACGAGTCCCCTATCTGGCGCGCCAACTATCGATGTTTTATATCGGCAATAATTATATGGGGTAACTCGTGAGATCTAAATTTGATGAATTGCAAAGGAATACGAAACGATTTTATCCTGGTTTAGGCTCTCAAGGTGAGGTAATACTTTACTTCCAGTTGTTGTGTATTGCCTTTGAGGTTTCTCTGATGAGATTGTGATATGCCCCGGGGGCTACGTATCCCTCTTATATAAGGGAGGGATGAGGATTACAGGATAGGAAATTCAGTCGGATATGACCAAGATATTCCTTATCAGTACACAGAGAGTCCGGCTAGAATTATATCTCTTTCCTTGTCTTGCAAGATAACATGAAATCGAGTTCTACTTTATCTCCAATTATAAGGGCTGGCCCACCCCCTATTTCATGTGGCCATAATTACCTTTTTGAGATACCTGGGGCCATGACCTCCACACTGACTTCACGCCGCTTGGCCCCCATGCCCTGGCATCGCCGGCTAGACAGAGATGGAAGCAAATCGGCGAGGAGAGAGAAGTGAAGTGCTGGCATGGAAGTTGGCAAGGAGGAATTATTGCTCTCAGATTCGTGCTTGACAGGTGTCTTGTAATGAAGCAAAATCTTTTAGATGGGCAAAGGACTTAGGTCCTGTGTAATTTTCTTTCCCAAATCATCTTTTAGAAAAAAAAATTCGCTGCGTGTCTATGCGCTACAAAAAAACAACCATATATGTAGGTCCATCTCCAAGCACTCGACTGGAAGTATGGGTCTGAGAGTTGAATTAAGCGGGCTCATCGTTTCGCTTACGTTGATTATAAACCGTAGCTTATAAAAAAATAATTATGGGTAAAACTTCTATGCATATGTCCTTGGCGGTTTAAAAGAAAATGTTAAAAAATAAATTACGATAGAAAAAAATCTCAAATCAACTTAAAATTACGTTTTAAAATTAAAATTTTGGCTCTGGTTTATAAGCTGGGGGCTAATTGATGGAGGTGAAAAGGTCCGACCCTGCCGTACGTCACTGCGTCCTACAAAGAAGCATCATCCATCTCATTCTGTCAATACTAGGATAGGGATACAGATTCCCTAAGAGTATTTGCAGTGTTTTTACATGGCGAGTGGTCTCATCCCACCACATAAGAGACCTGCACCCGTGGAGGAGAGAGGAGGCGAGGACGAGTGCCTTCACGAGGGTGCTTGTATCTTGAAAAAGGGGCAAAAGGAGGAAGGAGTGAGAAAATGGGAGTGGCACCTAGTCAATGTCGACCACCGCCACGGCCAGCCGACGTCGAGTGCCGTCATGGCCATGGCCAGCTGGTGGAGTACTCCGGTGAGCAGATTTGTGCCATAGCACCAGACGCCGTTGCAGAGCTTGCCGGCCCAAGCCGCCGTCGAGCCGTGCCGCCGCCAACTCGAGCCGCTTTGCCAGGGGGCTGTGGGGGAGGGAAGAGGAGTAGGCAGTCGCCGACTGGTGGAGCTCAGGGAGGAGAGATCCAGGGCTGCCATCGCTGGAAGCTCCCGCCTCGGTCTGCCCCGTGCATGTTAGTGATATGCCCTAGAGGCAACATGGAGATGTTAAATATATCACATGCTATGTTTATAATGTATTGATTTGTTCCTTGAAATAGACACTATCATTATTGATCAATGAGTATGTGACTTATTCATGAGACTCTTAATGTCAAATGTTGCTATTTCTAAATGATCCCTGATCATATATCATATGAGGAACAAATATGATTCTAATATCAGCATATGTATTGATTGATGATCATGTCTCATGGATCATGGTATGGAGATACCAAATCGATAATATGGACATATGTTAGTGAACATATGTTGGATAGACCCGCCATGAGATACTGCAGAGATTTTATATGTCATCAGTTAGTCTCAAGTAGTGTTTATGTAGAGTCCTTAGACTTGAGATCATCATGGTTCCCAATATACGTAATAGCTTATTTTGGGACTACTAAACACTACTCCGTAACTGGGTAGTCATAAAAATAGTCTTCGGTTTGCTATGAACATGTAGTGGGATATGAATGATCAGGATAGAATTTGCTCCTTCTTATAGGAGAGATATCTCTGGGCCTCTCGATGTAATGGATTATGGAAGTGTATGGCCATGCTACGGTGATTGAGGTGTCAATCACAAGTTTGTAATCTATCACAGGATCGAGAGAGTGATTGAGCTATTAAGAGGATGACACAAGTCTCGCCTTAAGCTCAATCGATATCGTGAGGCAAAGGGATTTGTACATAAGGATATTACAGGTTCAGCCGATATGATCTTTACATATATCTTGGGGCTAATATGCCTTGCTAGAGGCCGCTATTAACAGGGTGACCAGAAAGGTGTTTCTGAGTCGTGGCAAAATATACGTGAACCTACAGGGTCGCACACTTAATGGGTTGGAACACTTATTCGAATGTAATTCGAATATGGGCTCGATTCGGATAGAGATCTGAGTAGACTCTTACTGGGCCTCGGTCCACGAGGCCCGAGTGAGGAGATCTATATATAGGGAGGCGAGGGGCTGAGGAGTTTTGTGTGTGTTTTCTGTTAGCCTCGAACAAAACCCTAGCCGCCACCTTCCGAGCCAAACCCTAGCCGCTCACGAGTGCTAGTACACTCGCGATCGGCGTTCCAGCCCCGGACGTGTGGATACCCGTAGAGACGCTGCCCGTTGCGGCGTTGATTGACCGGAGATCGACTACTTCCACTACTACCTCGACGCGTGCGTGGTTGGACCGGTTTCTCCAACCCTTCTTCTGCTGCACTGCGCGTCTAGTGGTAACAATCCATGATCCCTCTCTCGCATGATGTCCTGGTGTGTACGGTAGAAATTTTTATTTTCTGCTATCATAGCCTACGCGTACTCCTACAGTGTAACCCTGATTTGTGCTGTTGCCGGGGTCTCGTCGACCATGCCACCACTGAGAGACTCGTCAAGGGGCCGGGCCGCCACCAAGAGGCTCGTCGGGGGGTCACGCTGGCTAGATCTGATCACGCACGCTCATCCTTGGTGGAGAGGGGGAGGAAAAGAGATGCACACGTGAAAGGGTCTGACATAAAAAATCTAGGCCACACGTGAAACCAGTTTGCATTATGGAGAAAAGCCTTCCAGTTATTTGGCCTTAGTCCACGTGACATCTTGAGGGTATTTCTAGGAGTAGCCTGCACTGTGAATGCTCTAGCGTGCTGTAGGCTATCAGCCGGCCATTTGTTTTCAAGCGTCCAGATTTATCGATCGATTTGTTCCTCCTCCTCTCAAGATGGCTTCTTGTACCTCCTCACACATGGCCACGGCAGTAGAGAGTACTAGCACACTGCACACGATGCCCCTGCTCCTTTGCCCTCCGCTTCTCCGTCGCCGGGGCTGCACAGTGCTAAAAGCTGCCATGGGCTAAAAGAGCTGCCACGGGCTAAAGCTTTTGCTTTTGACAGGCAAACGAACACAAAAATGCTCTGATCCAAGAATACATGGCGATGTGCTTGCCACTGAATTTGGCCTAGAAAGAGGTGCCTTGTGTACATGCTTGCATTATGATAGTCAACTTTCTTTGAATGATTCATGCATGATGTTTGGGCGACAACAAATTTGCTTCATAGAGTCACGGAGACATACTGCACCACAAATGATGCAATTAGTTTGGAGAACGCGAGACCGCCGCATCTCCAGCAGGACCCAAAATCTAACCCCTAAATAGTTTTTAGATGGTCCAAACACGAACTTTACTATCCAAGCCTCCAGTCCCGAGAGGCTCTAGACCACATCCCCTATTGATGTTTTTTAGCGCGTACGACAATTCCCCACCCACCCACGCCATCGGCATCTAGAGGAAGACGCCT
Source organism: Oryza meyeriana var. granulata (assembly GCA_003991445.1). Taxonomy (NCBI): domain Eukaryota; kingdom Viridiplantae; phylum Streptophyta; class Magnoliopsida; order Poales; family Poaceae; genus Oryza; species Oryza meyeriana. The sequence goes on from RYFJ01004402.1 coordinate 60,828, forward strand.
CAGCGTGCTCGCCCACTGGCCGGCCGCACACTAGTCTCTGCACTCTGCTGCTCTTTGTTGCTGCTTGCTCTTTACTGCTACTAGTCTCTGCTTTTTTTATTATACTGTTGCTGGCTGCTAGTCTATAGTGTCAAACTAGACATATATATAGAGTATATGGTGAAATACAACAGAAAAAGAAATAGGGGCAGAGAAATGAGGGTTGTTGCTGAAGTTTGGGGTATTTTTTGGGTCTAAAAGAAATAGAGACAGACCCATTTGACCTTTGAGGCTCTAAAATATAGGCTATTACTGGAGATGCTCTACCTGGGCTGGGGTCGCCAATCCAGAGGTGCTCGCTCCGCCGTCATTGTCATTGTTATGAGTAGAAAATACCCCGCACATTAGTGTAAGATTTATTAGGTTTATTATAATAATAATTAAATTTTATAATTAGCATGAGAAAATAGATATATAAAATTGATAATGTTGCTTTACGGTTTATCTTTTAAAAGCACCATTTTATAGAAAATTTTATAGAAATGGATATATACTGTTATGAGATCTAAACATTATAGCTTATTTAATCTTAATGCTACAATTAGATTATGTGGTTGTCTCTCATTTAGTTTATATTTTTCGTAAGAATATATTACTGGATACAATTATCCTTAGCTGGTACCGCTGAATGCCATAATGGCGAGACTATCCTCAGTTAGCGCTGGGCAGCGTTTGATTTAGCTGCGGCTGCTGAGCTGGCTGTGACACACAAACGAAAAATCAGGAACACAGAGGTAGAATAGGTATGTGAGAAAAATATATGCGGAATTGAGCGTTATTATTGTGTTTTTTTAAGTAGTAAAGATCTTTGGTGCGTTTTGATATGGATGGGTATAAACATTTACACTGTTATTTCAGGTTCAACATGGACTGAATGCTTTGATATAGATGAGTTGGATAATTAATACACAGATTTGGATATGCATACATTCCGAACTCCCCATTGTTGGTATTAGTAGCATCCGTCCCAGTTGGTGTATATATAGCAGGGGAAGGCTGTTGATTTCGACAAGAGAATAAGGTACTCGTGGAAGAACTAGAGTGGTGTTCTTGCTCACTGCTGATCGAGGCCATGTCGACTGGTCACCTCCGCATCTTCGTTGTCTTCCTCGTCGTGCAAGTTTGCCTGCTTGCGATGATGGCGGCGTCCTGGACGGTACAGGCCGGGCCTGTGAGCACGTTGCTTTCGTCTATGTGCTGCCCTTGGCACATTGCCGGCTGCTGCAATACCGCCACCACCGGCGGCGATGTCGCCAAGGCCAAGCCTTGACATATGCATCCATGGAACGCAACATCCCTGCGCGGCTGCGCCTGAGCGCCTCCCGTCATCTCCTCCCGGTATTTAGTACAAGCAGTGCGACAGAATAAACGAATGGTTCATACCTCTGTAATGTTATATGTTCGTGGTATTGTGCGAGTACTTTTAGAAAATAAAATGGGAGGAGATTCTTGTTGTTCAGCTATGTGACTCTTCTCCTGTCTATCTTTGCAGCTTGTTTTCTTCTACTAAGAAAAAATAACAGGTGATTTTGTGAATACGTGCGGTGCACTGCAATTCTGAAATTTGTGGTGCATAAAAATGTACCGTATTCCTCAATCTGTTGCTTCTCATAAAGCTAGAGATCGTTGCTACTGAAAGCTTATACATGTATTAAGTTTCGAGGGGCTGATATATATAAGAGTACATGACTTAGATCTCATATAATTCTAAAGATATAGATGAAAACTAATCCTATCTACCATAACAACCGGATATTATAGGTTCCTATCCATATACTCTAACATCCTTATAGTCTAAATATGACGGACGAACATTTAGGATAAAGAACAAACCGATAAAAATGATAAATCTTTGCGTTGTTGTCGAATAGCCGAAGGGTAAGGAGCAATGGAGCCGTGGTCGTAGCCAATTGTTGCCGATGTCGCTGCAACACAAATCACCCAATAGTGGGTCACCATGAGGGAGACTCAAATGCAGTTGCAATTTGCACGACCGTGGAAGGGTGGCACGTGTGTAGCTTAGAGAGTCAGCGGCACGATTGCCAAAAAGGAAACAAAATAAAGAAAATAAAAAATATTAGGGTGACGATGGAGCGAAGACGTTGGCGCTGACGGACAGAACGGACAGAACGATGATGTCGGACAGTGTCCTTGCGGCCTAGAGCAGGGAAGCAGCAACACCCTTGGTCTCGGTGGAACGATGGCGTGGGCGACGCAAACCGATCTCTGATCGAGAGAAGAAAATGACTGCAGCAGCAATAGGTAGTACTTCATTTGTTCCTCCTGACCGGCGCTAGCTTTCTTTCATCGTGCATAAGAAAACAGAGAACATGTGTGCCCCTGATGTGTGCAGCCAACTCATGCACCACGATGTGTATGAATCTCATATAGCGTGGTCACATGGATGCAGCCATGAAGGCCACCAGGAGGCACACGGGACAAAAACCAGTCATCGTTGTCGATCCGATTGGAGGCAGGGCCTTTCTCACGTCGCCTCGCCGTTGATGCCGTCAGGAGGGCACGAGGCCGTGAGGATGGACGGGCGCAGGTGGGGCCGAGAGCGCGCGCGGATGGCTGGTGTAAGTCTCCGCCCTGGTGTGTGTATATATATACACACTAGCAATATGCTCGTGTATTGCAACGGAATTTTAGAGAAAAACGGGTTAACAATTTAACATCGTGATCGAGTGTTTCAGTTTTTTTATATAGGTTTTGCACAATGCAGGAGTGGGTAGACGGATGAAACTAATGTAGAGTAATAATAGCTAAACTACTATCAGAGGGCCGTGCGCCGCCCGTCCTGACTAGGAAGCCGCGGCCTCTCCTCAAGCCACGGCAGCCGCCGCTTCCCCACGCACTGATGATAGCACCACCGGTGGTGGCGCCGGTGACGCGGCGCAGGAGCTCGACCTCCCCCGCGAGCAGGGCGGGGCACCGATTTCGCCGCCTGTAGACGACCTTGCTACGGCCCTCTGGGCCCAACTGGAGGAATTCCGCAAGGTGGTGGCCTCAATTAAGGGCGAGGGGACGTCATCAGCGACTGCCGTTTAGGCCCAGATCGATGAACTCCGAAGCACCCTGGTAGCGGTTCAAGGCGCGACCACAAGCACTGCGACGCGAGGGCCCCAGCCGCGGAGGTGGCGACAAGCGGACCTGCGCGCGCCGGCAAGTGAGTGCCACGCCTATCCCTAGCCCATGTATGACTCGGAGTTCCCACTGGCTGCTAAGCTCTAGCTGGTGTTGTACCCGCAGGGCTTCTGCCCTCCGAAGTTCACCAAGTACCACGGTGAGGTGGACCCCGAGGAATTCGGCAAGAGCTACGCTCTGGCCATCGAGGCCAGCGGCGGTGGCACGGCCACCATGGCCAAGTGCTTCCGTTGCCCTCGACGATGTCGCCAGCGCTAGATTTGGCACTACTGCCCGGCTCCATCCACAGCTAGGCCCAACACCGAGACACTTTCTGCAACAACTTCCAGGGCACCTTCGTCGAGCCCATGACCTCCGGCAGCCTGTTCGCCGTCAAGCAGCGACCGGACGAGACGCTCCGAGACTATTTCTAGCGTTTCACCGACGCCAAGTCCTAGATAAGGGGCCTGTCATCGACGCCGCGGAGCAAGGCTTGATGGAGGGAGGCGAGTTCTTTAGCCTGTTGCACCGGAAGCCAGTGACGATGGTGGAAAAGCTCATGAACAAGTTTGAAGAATATGTGCACTCCGAAGAAGAAACCATCAGGCGTTGGGTCGCAAAAAGCTTGCCGCCGTTGCCGACCAGGCAAGCACCTCCTGACGCGCCCGCTCCGCCTGCCCCGGCCGCGACATCAGACGCGGTCAAGGAGCAGGGTGCGGCGGCTACGCAAACAGATGCCTCGCATCAAGCGGGGCCCTCCACGGAGACTGCAGAGGCCGAGAACCAACGTGGCCGCGACAGTCGCAGGAACCGGCAAAATGCCAGGAGGGGAGAGGTGAATGCCATAGACGCTGAGCCTGCTCACGAGCGAGGGCGAGGGCAAGGCCGCGGAGGCGGCTGGCAAGCCGGCGGCCGCACTCGAGGAGAGCATGTGGCCTCGGTGAAGGCCTGTATTGGTGCGCCCTACATGGGCAAAACAACACACATGTCTCCGACAACTGCTACACCATCGTGGCAAAAGGAGAAGACCGCCCAAGCTCAACGGCCAGGGACCAGTGGCGAAGGCCGGCCGGTAGAACACAACACATACTACTAGGCGCCCGACCAGTGGCTTCACCAGGGCTACCCCCGGGCGGTCGAGCACATTCTACGGGGCCACGCTTACCAGCTGCAAGCAAACTACGCTGCTCCGCAGGCCCCGCCCCATCCACCGCACCACGCTCCGCCCCCACTCAAGCATACCACATGCTCCCACCCAGCCACCCCTCCCCGCCTACGCCCAGCCGCACGCGGCCCCTGTCCAACACATAAAAGATGATGAACTGGTGCAGGTTGTCCTCCTCATCACCGAGGGCAGCTCGTCCTCCCCATCACCGGGGGCAGCTAGGGGTGAAAACGGTTCGGATAATATCTGCTAACCGTCCAAAATTTCGGATACGGATAGGATCGGCCGGATAATTTTCGAAAATCTCGGATTCAGAAACGGAAATGGATAATTTTGCTTCTCGATACGAGGATACGACGAATACGGTAAAAGCATTATCCAGCGGATTTCGGATTCGGTCGGAAACTATCCAGAAAATTTTTCGGATATCAGCATAAAAGCCAAATGGCCCACTATGTATTTACGTGGCCCAGCCCAATAGCGCATTACATCTGACCCTTTTTAATGTCCATTCTCCACACACACAGACATAGTCACACACACAGCCACACCACAGGCGCCGCCACCCCATCGCGCCGGCGCCGTCCCGTGGCCCCGTCGCGCCGGCGCCCTACCGCCCCACCGCCGCCCCATCGCCCTGTCGCCCCACCGCCGCCCCGTCGCCCCACTGCCGCCCCGTTGCCCCGTCACCCCGTCGCCCCGGCGCCCCACCGTTGCCCCACCGCCACCCTGTCTCCCCGTCACGCCGGCGCCCCACCGTCGCCCCGTCATGGCGGCGCCCCACCTCCCACCATCGTGCCGCCGCCACACCGTTGCCCCACCGCTGCCCCATCGCCCCATCGCGGCGGCGCCCCACTATCGCACCACCGCCCCGTCGCCCCGTCGCGCTGCCGCCCTGTCGCGCCGGCGCCCCACCGTCGCGCCGCCGCCCTGTCGCCCCACCGTCGCGCCAGCGCCCCGTCACCCCACTGCCGCGCCTGTAAGTTCTACTCATTGGAATTATCTTCTATGGGATTAGAGGTTGAGGGGTTTTTATATTCGAATAAATATTCATTACCATATTCGTTCCGATTGGTATTCGCTCTGTATCTGTATCCGGTAATATTCGATTCCATTTTTGTATCTGAGGTTTCTGATTCCGAATCCGATTCCAAAAAAATATGAAAATGAATATGGTATAGCTAGTTTCCGACCGTTTCCGATCCGTTTTCACCCCTAGGGGCAGCTCAGCGGCCCACGACTCCAAGCGCCAACGTCACGAGTACGCCCGAGGCATCCACCCCATTGCTACAACCAGCCGCCTGCCGGCCCCAGCCTAGGCCGGAGTACCCATCATGTTTACGCCAGAGGACGGACGTGATCGCCTGTTCCCCCACAATGACGCCATGGTGATCACATCGCGCGTGGCGGAGGCCAACGTGCACCGCATACTGGTTGACGAAGGTAGCTCCGCGGACATCCTCTTCGCGTCCGCCTTCGACCAAATGCAAATTCCTCGCAGCAGGCTGATGAGGGCCAAGCGGCCCCTGAAAGGCTTCAACAGAGATCTGGTAGAGGCCCTAAGCTAGATCGAGCTCGCGGTCTACTCCGGCCGGGGTGCCGGAGCTCGCACGGAGGCAATCACCTTCGTCGTGGTCGACCTCCCCTACGCTTACAATGCGATAATGGGCAGGGGGACCCTCAACAAGTTCGGGGCCACCATCCACCAAAACTACCTATGCATGAAGATACCTGGCCCCTTCGGGGTCATTACGGTCCACAAGGACCAGGATGCGGCGCGACAGATTGACTACGACCACTCTCCATGTTCCAATGCCAAAATGATCCACAACGTGCGTGACCGCGAGGCCACCCAAACGATGGTTTCAGGGGGAGCACGCCCTGTCACACCCTAAATTTCCCCCTAAATATAGCCACACAAAATATACCTAAGAAATTGATCCAAGAAAAATAAATTAAATGGCCAAATGAACTAATTAAATGTGGAAAATGCAAAATAATAAATTACTATGGCTGGGAATAATTTTCTTTTATTCCTCTTGCCAAAATACATTAACATGATTTTTATTGGAATTTTTAGAGCATGGGAAGTATTTTTAATAAATCAAAAACCTTTATCGGAACTAAATTTTCACTGGAAAACATTTTTCCTTTTCTTTCTTTCCTTTTTTTCTTTTCTCTCCCCTCCCGCTGGGCCGCCGGCCCAGCACTGTGCCTTCCTCCACGCCAGGCCCGAGCGCGCGCACCATCCCGTGGGGCCTACTTGTCGGTCGCCTCTCTCGCTCCCTCTCTCGCTGTCCCATGGGCCCCGCCCGTCAGACCCCCACCCGCCTCGCTCGCACGCCTCCTCATTGATAGGCCGGGCCCGCCTGTCAGCTCCTTCGTCCTCCTCCGTCCGGATCGGGCGGAGGGGAAATTTTTCCCCTCCGCCGTTCGATCGTCGCCTCGCCTCGGCTCCCCTCGAGCCCGTCCTTGGTTCAAACGACAATGGACTTGGTCCTCACCCACTCCCCACTATCCCCGGCGCTGTCACCCACTCTTGCACGAGAATCGCGCACACGATGCCGCGCCCGCCGCCCTCAAACCCGTGAGAAATTGAGCCGTTTCGGCCACGATCTCCCCCGCCCGAGCTCTTAAAGACCTTCGCCACCCTCTCCTCTTCCTTTCCTCTCAGACGCTGACACTTCCCGAGCTCTCTAGCACCCCGCGCCGCGTGATCCAGAGCCGCCGCCGTGCTCCGTTGTCTCCAGTCGTCTGCCGCCGCCACCGTAGCCGCCACTAGACCGCGCGCTCGCCACTACCAGCTCCGCCGCACTTGTGCGACGCCAGGCCGCTGCATCTGTGGGCCTCTACGCCTTCGGAGGTCCAGTCTCGCCGTCGTCCTCCTCGGTGAGCTTTTCCGCTAGCCTTCCGCCACAGAATTTTGTCGCCTCTCCCGGCCGTTTTCTCCGTTAATCTGCTCTACACCATCTCCAGGCCTTCCTCAACGACGTCCACACCCCTGTTGCTCCTCAGCGCCGCCGGAATCCTATCGGTGTCAGCAACCCAAAGCTCCACCGCCGTCTATAGCCTCTGTTTGCCACCGTTAACCGCTTTCCGGCTGTCGCAACCTCTCGGTGAGCACCCCTTTGTCTTCCTTGTTCCATCCCGCGGCTAGCCGCTGATCTCCGAGGGCTGGATGGTCGCCGGTGGCGACCATCGGGCCACTCGCCCCGCCGTGGTGCGGCCGCACCGGCGGGGGCAAGCCCTCTTTCTTCCGGGGCCGTCCGATCTGCCTCTGGGCAGATCCGGACCGGCCGCGTGGCACCCCCTGGGTGCCCGGTTCCCCGCCACGTCGGCGCCACCTAGGCGCCGCGTTGGCCTATCGGCCTATAGTGGCTGTTGCGTGGTCACTTGGTCACCTCCTGCTGGGCTGCGGTGGACCCGGTCCATCGTGCGCCGTCCTCCCCTGTGTCGCCGACCGGTGGGGCCCGCCTATCGGCACCGGCTCTCGGGTCCGGTGACGCAATAATTCGGTTAATTGCGCAATAAATCGCATAATAATTGATTTTACATTGGAAAACACAGTAAAACTTTAAAAATTCATAACTAATTCATACGAACTTCAATTAAGTCCATTCAAATTTCATTAAATCCAGAAAAATGCCAAGAATTTATTAAAAATATTTTCAGTTCATGTTTGACTGCCCTCATGTACTATTTTTAATTGTTTGTGCATTGTCTGTTATAGAATCCGACGCTGTCGACCCTCCCGTTTACTTCGAGGTCGTAGCCGAGTACGTCGAGCCAGGGCAAGCAAGTCGCACTATAATCTTGATCATTTTGCACCTACTTTTCACTAAAATGCTTTGTTTATTTAAATAAACCTGCATGTTTTTATTATTTCATGTAGTATGGATTATAACCTTTATATAGATAGGACTATGCCTTAGTATTTGAACCTTGTCCCTTGTCACCTAGGTAACAAGATGATTAGAGTACTATTCTTAGGATGCTTAGCCATGCATAGAAACTATTAGTCCACCTGGGAATTAAATATTATCATTTACATTCTTGGCTCGACTCTATGTCGGAAAATAAAACTTTGGATATATTACTCTTCAATTACTAAAATTTGACTCGAATGGTGGGCTGTGGGTGCATGGTTTTGTTGGTCGCACCCATGGCAATTAAGGACCGGTTCACGGGAACCCCTTGGGCAATTAATCGTACTTTCCATAAGCTAGTGTGGGCAACGGCTGGGCTTGTAGCATCTCTTCTCCCTCTCCTAGGCATCGATGGTGAGAATGGGCGTGATGGAGTTGGGTCGGCTCGGGGTAGGGTTGATCGGCTTCCGGATCCATTGTGGCACAAGGGGGGTAGCCTGGCCGATATGGTGTGCCCTGTCGGTAGGTGCAACCTCAGCGTGGTGTGGATGGTTAGGGAGAGGTTGCGTGAACAGTCCTGTCATAGCCTCTCGCGGGGTGTCGTGGTGACACGTCGGCACATGGGAACGTGTGTGGGGCTGTGTCTTGTGGGTACAGTTGTACACCTCTGATCAGAGTTAAATCTATTTGAATAGCCGTGCCCGCGGTTATGGGCATGTTGGTCAAGACTCACCGTGATTAGTCTCACTCTCACTTAGTCAACCTAATTTAATGGAACTGGTGTAGTTCAGGTGGATGGTTGGGCTTGGTTAACGTGGTGTAACGTTGATCAGTGGAGGATTAATATTGTTTAATCAATCAACCTTTTTACCGTTTGCGAACTACTACTGGTTACAACTGCTTTTATGCAAATAAACCTCTATCCTATCCTTGCCCCTATGCATTGTGCATATTTGCAGGTGTGATTTGTTGAGTACTGTGGGTGGTACTCAGTCTTGCTCCCTTTGCCCCCTCTCAGTGGTGGAGTATGCGTCCGACGAGGATCAGCATGAGGACTAGGCTGGCTCTGCCGTCAAGATGCCTGTGGAATGGAAGCCTCCGCTGGGCAAGCTGTATATAGACTTTGTTTATCTTTACCGCTGTATTTATGTAAGACAATTTTATTTTGTCTGTAAGACGTACTCTGTATGGCAACTTGGTGTTATGTACCCTGACTTTCCTGGACAAGGATTTTATACACATGAATGTTTAAAATTTCGGTGGTGAATTGGGTGTTACACGCCCCGCCCGGGTGGAGGCAAAGGGCGGCACGCACGCCGTGGCCACGGACCCGGCACACTCAGAGCGCGTGTTCCAAATCAGCGATGACCTCTCCCCAGAGGCGGAGGCCGTGTAACGCCCCTCTCCTGTTAACCCGTACAAGTTAACAGAGGAGGAACGCCATTACCTGTAATACCCGTACTAGTCCCAGGAGACCAACTAGTACATACGGGACATCGGTGGATCATAGCCAAACCTGCTTTATTTAATCATACATAGTCCTTACATAAGTTACAGCCTCGGACAGAACCCGAGACATGCAAAGATACATTACAAAAGTAAGCAGCGGAAAAATACAGATAGGCCTATACCCACAAGCGAGGCTTGGGACCTAGATCAAAACCCTAAAACTCTTCGTACTCGACTTGATCCTGATAGCACTAGCTGAGGGTAGGGTCTTCATCTTCGTAGACTTCTAGGAGAAGGAAAGCAAGGGTGAGTACATGGGGTACTCAGCAAGTCACGGAAATTAGGTGGCATGCAAGGTTTAGCAAGGAACGTTAGGGTTATTTTGCAAAAGTGGTTTTCGAAGATTTTGTGGTTGTTAAACCTTTAAGTGTGCTCTTTGAGTTGTCGGAAAGAAGCTCATGCTTCAATCCATTCCGTGAGTTGCTTTGCAACAACTCACCACAATTAAGTTAGTCGGGAAGAGACTCACGTCTCAACCCATTCCACAAGTCTGAAACTTGTCACAAATTCCGATTCGGAGCGTACCATCCTCTAGTACCTCCATTTAGGTGGATTCTTTATTTTAAAACTTGCCACTTAACTCAGACAACTCAACTACGGTGTCATCCAACACCCCGGGTCACACATGCCCGTTTCAGGCCACACAGGCCATCCATCAGTCACATAGACCAATTCTGGTAACGGTTCCCAACCCACAAAACAATTGTACAGATATTTGTAAAATAAAAATCTACGCTAGAGGATTCACTTCACATTCGCCCATAACAGTGGGCATGGCTGTTCGAATAGTTCATAGACCTTTGCAAAGGGTGCACGCTTTTTCCACACGACGCGAGCTTACTCCCACACTGGCCAAGCGGGGAGGTTCGCGACAAGGCCTTTCCAAAGCCTTCCCAGGATAGCACGTTGCTCTATAAATGGGTTCTATCAACCAAGTACCAGGAACTCATTTCCTGTACTCAGGGACGGGGGTATATCGCTCTCTTGGCACCCAGCCAATCCCACATTTATTAGCAACCGAAAACAATCCTGGGAACACTAGTTACTCGGCTAGGGGCATCCCATTCCACCCGTGTGGTCGCACTGTTATATGCTTAGTGCAATTACTCAAGGAAACGGTCCTTAAATGTCACGTGAAGTCGGAGCCACACAGGCAGTGACAACTCATGACCATGTTTTGTAAAGCTATTTTATTTCGCAAATACTCGACCAAGGGTGTCGAGGTTTAAAATCATTTTATTAAAAACCCTGATTTTCCCGTCGTCATATTTTTAGTTTGGCTAAAAAGGGGTCATCGATATCCGTACGCAAGTACGAATATCAAGATGACAGGGTTACAAAGGGTAGGGCAACAATGTATTCAAGGAGGGTCAAATGCAGCAAATAGGTTAGGCCTGACGGATTCGATTACGAATCGCGGCTGATAATAATCGTGTTCCTAATTATGCATGTTTTAGAAATAAAATAAAATTTAAAGTCATGGGCCCAATATGATCAAGGGTGACTTACCTTGCCCGAGGTCCTGCGAGTCTTCGACAAAATCTTCCTTCAGCGACTCCTCGGAAACGGTCTCTACGCGTCGCGAAAAGAAAACATGCAAAAACACGGAGAATCAGAACCTATCTCATACAACTAATAGTGCCAGTGTGTAGATCTCATTTTTTAAAAAATTTTGAGAGTTGAATGGGCTCAAACATAGTTATGGTTTAAAAGTTAGGAATTTTCAAAGTTTGAGTCATTTTCTTGGAATTAAAAGGATTAAAAGAAATCATTTAAGGAAAGAAAGGAAATAAAAAGAAAATAAAGAAAGAGGGTCCAGAGGCTGATAGGTGGGGCCCTTGGGTCAGGAGAGAGGGAAAGTACTGAGGCTGACATGTGGGGCTGGTGCAATAGTGAGGAAGAGAGAGAGTGGGGGACTGACGGGTGGGGTTGGCTTGTCAGGAGAGAGAGAGAGAGAGAGAGAGAATGAGGTTGCTGACATGTGGTCGGCTGGTCAGAGAGGGATGAAGACGCCGACATGTGGGGCCAGCTTGTCGGTGGCTGAGGGGGAGTCCGAGGTGTTCTCAGGGTGGCCCGCGCCGGCTGATGCGGCACGCCGCGTGGCATGCCACGTCGGCATGGACCGCCGAAGCTGGTCACAGCGGGAGATCGACGGCTAAGGGTAGCCGGAGCCGATCTCGCTGGCGGTGGCGAACCATGGTGGGCGACCGACGGCTGAGGGTAGCTGGAGTCGATCTCGCTGGCGGCGACGAACCATGGTGAGCGACCGACGGCTTCGGGATGCGGGGACTACGGTGAATCTAGTGAACGGTTTGGATTGGACAAGTGGGCGGCGGAAGATGGTCGGCGACGGTCGTCCCGAACCGGTGGTGGTGGCGGAGGAGGAGGGAAAAGGTCGTTGCCGGTGACCATTTAAGCGGCGAGGAGCGTTAGGGTAGTGCTATTTAATTGCGGTGATGTGCGAGGAAGGGAAAGAAGAGAGAAGTTTGGGCTCTACCTTCGTCGACGGCGAGAATCAGAGCAGCGGCGATGGCGCATGGCAGAGGGGATTTTTGGGCATTTCGGATTTAGGGATCAATCGGCGGTGGTGAGGAATGGAGGAGGTTCTCTGTGACTCGGGGAGTTCGGAGGCGGCGGCGGCTTGGTCGGTGGGGCTCTGGAACGGCGGTGGGAGATCGGGTCAGTGCTCTAATGGCGATGGCGGAGAGAGAACAACGGCGGTGAGCTTGCTCGGGCTCGGTTCCTTGGTGGCCGGAGGAGAGGGACCTCGGGGGAATTTATAGAGCAGCTCCGTGCTTGGCGATAGGGGACAAAGGCGGTGGCAACAGCTGCGGGCGAGCTCGAGTTGGCTGACACGACCCAACAATGGCACGTCAGCTGTGGCTTGCATCAGGCATGCTCCAGAAGAGGGAAAAGAAAAGAACGGGGCGCGGAGAGGATGGTGATGCAACGGAACGAGGAGCTTGCGCTTGCGGTTTGACCTTCGGGGCTCGACAGTGAAGAAAAGACAACGACCATGGCTGGCTTTTGACTAACGGGCGCAAGGCGAGGGGTGGAGTGGGATTTGTGCCGGGTGACGGGACGGCGGGGTTGACGACGGAAAGCTCTGCTCTTTAATGGTGGAGAGACAGGGAGGGATGGGTTGAAGTTCCTCTTTGCCGGGGGGAGCTCGGGAGTGTTTGGGAGAGAAGAGAGAGAAAGCGAGCGACGAGAGGAGGAAGACGACGGCGTCCTCGGGGCTGACATGTGGGGCCACCTGGCAGAGACGATCTCGTCCGTCCATGGTTTGCATCGGGTGGCCGAGGACGAGGGTGGAGACGGGGTGGCTGACGCGCGGGGCCCGTGGGGATTTTTAATCCGCGCGCGCCACGGCTGGGCCAAGCGGGCCGGCAAGGAGAGGGGGGAAGCAGGCCGAAAAGAAAAGATGGTGGCCCGGCATGCACATGAGCCTTTTGTAATTTTCCAGAGATTATTTAAATTGGTTTTTGGAGGATTTAATTTGGAAATTTGATTTGAATAGGGTTTTTAATTTTTGCAAAAATTTGGGAGATATTAGTAGAGGTTCTAGGGCTGATTTTTGGAGAAAAATTTGAGATCACACTAGGCACAAAAATTCCATACTCAAGTAAAGAGCCATCTTTGAAATTAGATTTTTATTTAAAATAGTTTTTAACACGAAATAAAAATGCAACCATTACAGGCCGCCATAATCAAAGTCCTCTAGGACAACATGGATGTGTTCGCATGGTCCCCAACAGACTTGCCCGGGGTGGACCGCTCCATCATCGAGCACAAGCTCCACGTCCACCCAGAGGCCAAGCCGGTGCACTAGGGGCTCCGCCGAATGTCCGCTGAACGGGCAAAGGCGGCTCATAAGGAGGTGCGCAAATTGCTTGAGGCCGGAGTCATTCGGGAGGTACAGCACTCCGAATGGCTCTGCAATCCTATGTTGGTGAAGAAGTCGAAGGACAAGTGGCGGATGTGCATCGATTTCACCACACTTAACAAGGCATGCCTCCATGACCCATTCCCCCTGCTGCGCATCAATCAGCTCGTCGACTCCACGGTAGGCTACTAGCTATTAAGCTTCCTTGATTCATACTCCGGCAACCACCAAGTGTGGATGGTCCCCGAGGACGAGGACAAGATGAGCTTCGTCACACCGGACAGAGTATACTGCTATGTCCGCATGCCCTATGGCCTTCGGAACGCCAGAGCCACCTTCTCCCGGCTCATCCACTGAGCACTCCTGGCGCAACTCGGCTGCAACATTGAAGCCTATGTCGACAACATTGTCGTCAAGAGTAGGCTCGCAGCCCGTCACACGGCCGACCTACAAGAAACCTTTGCCAGCCTCCGGGTTGCCGGAATCAAACTCAACTTGGAGAAATGCACCTTCGGGGCAACAACCGAGAAGCTGCTGGGCTATCTTGTCTCCAGGCGAGGCATCGAGGCCAATCCAAAAAAGATAAAGGCGATAACAAGCATGACTGCCCCCCGCAATGCGAAGGAGGTCTAGCGGCTCGCGGGCCGCCTGGCGGCCCTCAGCTGTTTCCTGGCCATGTCGGTCGAGAACTACCTCCCGTTCTTCGTGGTACTTCGAGGAGCATCCCCGTTCAAATGGACGGACGAGTGCCAGCAGGCGTTCGATGGACTCAAGGCCCATCTGACTAGGCTCACCACCCTAGTGACACCGTCATCGAGCCAGGGGCTACTGCTGTATTTGTCGGCCACACTGGCCGCCGTCTTCGCCATTCTCGTAGTGGAAAGCGATGATGAACACCGCCCGATCCAACGCCCGGTCTACTACATATCCAAAGTGCTCGGCGGCCCTAAGAGGCGCCACACCGAGCTTGAGAAGATGGGTTATGCCCTAGGCATGGCCTCCCATAAGCTCCGCCACTACTTCCTGGTGCACGACATAACAGTGCCCATGGCATACCCCCTAGGGGACATGTTCCGCAACAGGGAAGCTACGGGCAGCATCAGCAAATGGGCAACCGAAGTGGCCCCGTTCGCCTTGCACTTCGTTGCACGGATGACGATCAAATCACCGGTGCTGGCAGACTTCGTCGTGGAATGGACGAAGCCTCCCTAGGAGCCGCCAGCTATGCCCATAGAGGAGGTGTGCACTGCGCATACAGATGGCGCTTGCAACGCGATAGGGGCTGGTGCGGCTACGGTGATCAGCTCACCCATGTAACGCCATGAAAATCATCTTAATTAAAAATTATCGGGGGTAAATGGAAATACAAGAATACACTAGAAAATCTTTGTTTGCGAAAAGAGTTTGAATAAAAATTTGAAATTTCCAATATTAAAAATTCCGAGTTTAAATCTTTAAATAAATACTTGGATGCTTTTATATTCTAGGGGTTTTGTCGGAGTATTTTAAGCATTTGAGTATTTATAATAATAAATTCTTCGTGTTTCGTGGTGGCATTTACTTCTAGTAAATTCCCCATGATTTAATAAACTCTCCAAAATTTTCTCAGATTTTTCGGAGCTACAGAATTAATTTTTCGGAGTATTTTAAAGTAATTAAATAAATATAAATAAATTTCTTTTCCTTTCCCCTGTCCGGGTCGTTCCTAATTCAGTCCTTTGAAATCTCCCCGTTCATCGTGAACTCTGACTCCCTTTTCTTCTAGGGTTTTGTGTCGTTCCCAGAACCCTAAAGTCACCTCGAAAACCTAAATTCAGAGTTACCGGATTTATTCTTCTTTGAAACTCTAGAACTCTTTTGGACTCCCAATCCGAGATCCTCTGTATTCGAAATATCTATATTTCCCTTTGAGATAAATCCCAGATATTCCCTTAAACCCCTTTTCTGTCAAAATAAATCTAAATCTCCAATTGTGTGAGATTTCTCCAACCAATTGTGTGAGATTTCTCCAAATTCCAGTCCTAATAAAACACCCTTGTCAATGCCCTAATCCCAAAATATTTTATTCGGAACATTCCATTTCCCAGTTCCCGAAAAATCTCCATCAATTCCCAACCCAAAGGATATCCCGATATTCTACTCCCCAAATTTCCATCGGGAAAATATTCTCCATTCTCGGAATCCCACAAAATATTCTATTTCTTGGACCCTAATAAATATACTTTTGTTTTCTAAATTCGTCTGAATACCCTTCGATTCCCAATATATATATACATGTGTATATATACATATGTATCCTCGTACTCAGATAATTCCAATGTCCTGAATATTTCCGAAATTCCTAAATTCCAGAACGCGACTCAGATTCCACAAATATCCCCAAATTCCAATTTTTGCGAAATTGGAATTTTCCGGAAAAAGATTCCCATTTTTCCTTTCCAATCTTACCCTTTTATTTTCTTTTTCTTTCCCTTCTTTTTCTTTTTCTCTCCGGGCCACTGTTCCTGTTCCTTCTCCTTGCTTCTTCTCTCCTCTGCCTCCCGAGGCCGAGCTGCCTCTCCTGCGCCCCTCGCGCTGCTCCTCGGCCCGGCCTGCGCCACGCGCCGCCGCCGGCCCGCCTCCTCGGCCCGCGCCGCCGCGCGGCCTGTTGCCACCCCGGCCCCGAGCCCCTCGGCCTCCGCGCTGGCATGCGCCCGTTCTCGGCCGTGCGCCGCCCCCTGCGCCTCCGCCCCGCAATGGCCACCGCCGAACCCGCCGCCGCCCCTATATATGTTACAGCCGCCAGCCCTGTGCCCTAGCCGGCTCTGCTCCTCTCCACGCTGCCAGGCCGCCGCCGCCACCCCGTCGCGTCGCCCTGCTGTCTCCATCTACCGCCGCCCAGCGCCGCTCTCTCTCGTGCCCCGCTGGTTCGGAAGCCACCGCCGCCGTCTACACCTGCCGCCGCGCCGGTGCCCTGCCTCTGCTGCCTCTGCCGGACGCCGCTTCATCCTTTCGGCGTTGCCGTCTTCGTCATCTATCCCCACCAGAGGACGCCACCGATGTCGCCGTCTCTGCCCCTGCAAGCCGTCGCCGGTGAGCACCCTACCATGCCGTCCTCTGTCTTCCCCCATCTGCTGCCTCGGCCTACTCCTCTCCTGCAGCTGCCGCCGCTGCCCATACTCCGACGTCGTCCCATCGTCGGCCATCGCTGGAAGGCCTCAAGCCGCCGTCGGCATCGTCAACTTCACTAGCCGCTGGTGAGCCCGACCGCCGTCACTGCCGACTCTATCCCTTTTCCCCTCCTCTCTGTAGTCAGAACCTGTTTCCCTTTGGCGCATCGCCAGTGCGTTGTCAACGCCGTCGTCGATCTGTGTCCTTGTCACCCATCTGCCTCCGTTGGGCGTTGCCGTCGAACTGCCGTTCCCCAAGCCGGCAGCCCTTTTCTCCTCTTCCATCTGGGCGGTCATCGTCGGACCGTTGTCCTCGCATCAGAAATCCCCGCCCTTGCCGCCGGCTGCTGTCGTCGTCGCCTGCCGCCACCGGTCTGTCATCGCCGACCCGGCACCACGCCATCCTCCCTGCCATCGACATCGACGTGCCGCCGAGCTTCTCTTCTGCCACGCCATTGCCGTGGGCTCCTGTTCGAGCCAGCCATGGGCCCCTGCTCTGTGGGCTCGGTGCTTTCCTCTCTTCTATGCCAATGACGACTAGGCCCCACACTTTTAATCCGGTGACACTTCAGTCATCCGTATCCCCAAAGTCAAGCCGAGCCGTTGAATCTCCATTAAATACCCTGAGTTCACCTCGTCCATTCGATCTACCCCGATCAAATTCGAACCATCGGATTACTAACAGCCATCTCATCGCCACATGTCATCAAGTCATCAGTCCACCATAGCCATTTGCTCTTTGGCCCCACGGACTTAGTCCATCCTAAACCTAGTCTATGACATTGGGTCCTATCTCAATTTCCTATACAAAAGTAATTCCTTCAATAATCAATTTTTGAGAGAATATTCTTGAGAATATTCTTTTCTAATTCTTTTCGGATTTATTCTGAAATCAATTTCCAAAAGCCATATCTTTTCCACCTGAAGTCCGAATCGACTCGTTCTTCTTCCTAAATTTATCTAAAATCATAATTTACTTGTTTATGTATTTTTATGTATTGTTTATTTAGAGTTTCTTAGGATTTTTCATCGTTTTGCGTGTAGTTATGTATATCGTCGATTCGGAAGGCTGCGGAGTCTGCGGAAGAGTTCGGAAGAGTATTTGAAGACTTTTGCGATTGCAAGGCAAGTCATACGACAATCTCCTTGAGCATGTTGATCCCGTTTGCGCTTGAGCATGTTGATCCCGTTTGTGAAATCTATTTTATTTTAAAGTTATTGCATGAAATGCTTTAGAATGACATTATTACGGGTAATTATTTAATAGCCAATATTCCTTGATATTTATGGCCATTTTGGTTATTGCTATCTATACCTTAATACCTTGGGTGAATAATACTGACTAGCTGGATGTTTAAATATTTATCTGGCTAGATTATTTAGGAGTTGCTTAGCCATGCCTAGAAACTATAGTGACATTTTATGTGGGGAAGTTAATGAATCACTTATCAATAATTAATGGATACTGGCTATATTTTCACGATAGTGAGTCGTGGCTGGTTAAGTAATTGTGTCAACTAAAATATGGATGAATGGTGGGTTGTGAGTACCAGGGTTGAGAATGTTGCTAGCGGTACTCATGACAGTTAAGGACCGGTTCGCGGACTACTTGTTGCGAAGCAACACTCGTGCTAACCACAGCTAGTATGGGATAGCAGGAGTTTGAAGTGTGCCGAGTTCAATAGGAGGCACCGGGGCGTGTTTGTGGCTGGAATAAGTCCACACATGGCAGTGACAATAAGACCATGCTTCGGGCGTCGAGCCGTCTCGCGGGAAGGCATTGATCACCCATACCGGAGACCGGAGGTTCAGCGGGATGCTCTCCTATTGGGCGAGTTACATGGATGATCCTATCATAATTCCTCTCCGAGGTACCGTGGTGGTATTAAGGGGCATAGTGATGTGCTATGGAGTTATGTCTTGTGGGTAAATTGGTACACCTTTGGCCAGAGTAAAACTATTCGAATAGCTGTACCCACGGTTAAGGGCAAGCCTAGCAATGTTTATGTGATTAGTCCCACACTACTTATTAATGGAAATAAATGATGGAATAGTGATAGCTCCAGGTTGGAGGGTTATGGTTTGGGCCTGAACTACGTTGGAGTGTTGTTCAATGGTTGATTCAATACTGATTAATAATTAAACTATACGGTTTTCAATGATTTTAAATGCAAATATTTTAAATGTTGTTTATGCAAATAAGCCATATTATGCCTTTCCTTTGGTATCCTGTTGCGTTACATTGCATTTCCTAGTGTGGCTTGTTGAGTACGGTGGGTGGTACTCAGTCTTGCATTATTGCAATCTTTAGAGTGAAGCTTTACGAGGAGGAGAAGTTTGGTGTTTGGCTTATACCCCAGTTGAGCTGCTTGTGGCTTGGTGCTGAAGTTACGCTAGTTGCCGTTCCGCTGCTGTTTTCTTCTGTGTGAGGACTAAGTGCCTCTGTTGTAAGTATTTATCGTTATTTCGTTTTGGTTATGTTTATCAAATTGTCGATTTGTGTACCTCGGTTGATTCCTGGACGAGGATGTATTGCACAAATTAGCTTTGGAAATTCTGGTGAATTTCTGGGCGTGACAAGTTTTGTAACAGTCTGCCCTCCAGAACCGCGCAGCCTAGCCCATCCGACGGGCGGGCCCACTTACACATAGCACCCCACTTACACTTTCGTCCTTGCTTCGTGTAAAAGGGTTAACCTGGAAGTGCTAGGGTTGGAGGGACAAGGCCTTATAAGTTGGTTCAACTCTTGCTCAACTAGCAAGGTGGTACTAATCAAGTGCACACAACACTCATGGGCCATATGGGCCATATCCTAATTGGGCCAGGATGTCACACACACCCCCTCTTAGCGCACGTCCGTATGTCCAGTGCTGGCGCCATATGCCATGCCATGTGCCTCACATAGAGCCCACATGCGTTATGCGCCATATGCCTGCACACTGACCCGTACGTGCAACTGCGAGGGTCGGCTCTGATACCATTTGTAATAGCATGCCCTCCAGAACCGCGCAGCCCAGCCCATCAGACGGGCGGGCCCACTTACACATAGCACCCCACTTACACTTTTGTTCTCGCTTCGTGTAAAAGGGTTAACCCGGAAGTGCTAGGGTTGGAGGGACAAGGCCTTATAAGTTGGTTCAACTCTTGCTCAACTAGCAAGGTGGTACTAATCAAGTGCACACAACACTCATGGGCCATATGGGCCATATCCTAATTGGGCCAGGATGTCACAACCCACCGGCCAGAAGGCAGTCTTTGCCGCCAGACTAGAGTTCCCAACTATGAACAACGTAGCCGAATATGAGCCATCCTCCTTGCACTCCGCAAAGCCGAGCTTGGGTGCCCCCAGGATATCATCAGCACCGACTCACAGGTGGCCGTGGGGCACATCGACAAGTCGTATCAAGCCCGAACCCGGAGCTCGCGAAGTACCTCGCAGCCTTCAGGAGGGCCGAGACGCACTTTCGAGGCATCACGGTGGCCGGCACGCCCCACGCCAACATCGTGGACGCCGACGCCTTGGCCAAGGTTGCAGCGGCAAATACGCCGTTGCCACCACATGTCATGTATGAGGTATTGAGCACACCCGCAGCCCGGTCCTTAGACATGCCGCCCTCCACCATGGCAGCAATCGACACAACGCCAGACTGGCGCACTCCCATCGTCAACATTCTAACTGATCGGGCGGAGGGCCTGATCGGAACAGAGGAACGACAGCTCCGCCAAAGGGCCAGGGGCTACGTCCTCGTGGAAGAAGCCCTATACAAAACAGGCGTGTGTGCCCCCTGCTCCGATGCATAAGCAAGGAACAAGGAGCCCAGCTACTGAAGGACGTACATGAGGGCTACTGCGGCACGCACCTCGCCCCCCCCGGCATTGGTGAGGAAAACCCTCCGACAGGGGCTATACTGGCCCACGATTGCCAAGGATGCGGAGCGCCTGGTCCTTGCCTGCCCAGGGAGCTAGTGGATGGGAAGGACATCCCACAGGCCGCCGGCACAGCTAACTCCCATACCTCCCATATGGCCCTTCGCTCGCTGGGGCATCGACATAGTCGGCCCTCTCCCACGGGCCCCCGGCAACCTTCGTTTTGTCGTGGTGGCCATTGAATACTTCTCCAAGTGGGTGGAGGCAGAGGCCTTGTCCACAATCACCACGCGTGGCATCCAACACTTTGTCTGGTGGAACATCATGTGCCGCTTCGGGGTGCCCAGGCAGCTGACCATGGACAATGGCCGGCAATTCGAGTCGACCTCTTTCAAGGAGTTTTGCACTGGTATGGGCACCGAGCTGTGCTTCACCTCTATTTGGCACTCGCAGAGCAACGGAGCCGTCGAGAGTGCCAACGGCAACATCCTGTCTGCCTCGGCAAACGCCTCATGACGCCTAAAGGGACGTGGGCAGACGAGCTACCCACAGTCTGTGGGGCATAGAACTTCGACCACGCGGGCGACTGGGTCACCCTGTTCAAACTGCTATTCGCGATGAAGCCATGACACCAATGGAATCAAGGGGCAATCCCTGCGGACCGTCATGCCGGAGCACGCGGACGAGAGAGAAGTTCCCAGGGATTGGGTCGGGGAAGTGAGGGAAGACGACGCCAGGAACATATGCCGTTATGCTACAGACACCAAGGCATGGTGTGGGTGCCATGGGCCCCGGGTACCTCATGACAAGCATATGGGCCACTCAGATAGAGGATGGGCCTGGCCTTGTAATTAGAGATATAGTAATCCCTAGCAGACTTTGCCTTGTACGATAAGAAAAACACAGTCCTAGTTAGGTGCGTTATATCTCTAAGAGGAGATCCCTTGGCCATAATCCAGTTGGGACTCCTACCTTGTAACCCTGTCCCCTTAGTATATAAGGGGAGGCAGGGCGCCCCCTGAGGGCAGGTTGAGTTGGTTCACCAGAATCACCACCACAAATCCTCAAAGGAATAACACAACTGGACGTAGGGTATTAACTCACATCGAGGGCCTGAACCAGTATAAAATCTTCTTGTGTTCCTTTGCAATCCACGAGTTTCCATCCGCCGACTAGCCCCATATATTTATTTCCAGTGTAAAACATCGACACATGTATATATGTGTTATCAATAATATACGAGCTTGTCCTACTCAGTCACGAGGCTTTACTACAACTGTCGCGTTTGCCTGAGTCTAGTTTCCTACTTTGAACAATTTTATTAAGTTCTAATAGAATATCTCGGCACAAACCACACGGTCAAGTAAAGCTAATGACGACTGAGTGCACAAGCTTGGTGGCGTCGCACATATATTTACATATGTTTTTGACAAAAGTTCATACATACCGACCACATAATATGTTGCCCTTATAGACCCAGGTCTCGGGTAATTATCTCAGCAGTTGGCTTCGCCGGGCAATCAGCTCCAGCGCCTCCTCGGGCGTCGTCTCCCGGCAAACCTCCCCCAATGGCTTCAATGTCTACCCTCGGGTAGATGGATTTGTCATCGCCAGGGTTTGGCCACGCCGGCATATATGCTCATCCGAGTACTTCTTCAAGGCACTCGGTGCACCTCAAGACGCGCCTATTTGGGGATCCTGCTGCAACTGGTTCCCACAGGGCTGGGATCTATGAGGTCAAGGAGCCCTTTCATGGACCCGATGAGGGCTTCCCGTGACTCCCTGATCACTCTTATCTCCTCTGTGTAAAACGATACTGGGCCTGGACATTGGCTCTCATGTTGCTAGGTCCGCTGACAAGTAAACTTGTCAGGCTCGGTGCAGATAGAATGACTAATGGATTGGTTAAGATACGGTCAGGTCGGGGATTACTTTCGTAGTCGGCTCTCACTTGGCTACGGTTTTCTCCAGTTCGGCTTTTTCTTCACCAAGCTTGACGGCGGCCTCCGTTCAACTCGGCCTTCTCCGTTCGGCTCGGCGTTGGCCTTTGTCAGGTCAGCTTGACCTTCTCAGCTCGGCCTTGGCTTCTTCGGCCTCCTTCAGCTGAGATTCCCTCTCTGTTCGGGTCTTCAACTCAGCTTCAAGGGCTGCATGACAGATTAGTCAAGAACTTGACCATGCAGCCAAGACGTAACTGGGCAGTTAGGAACAACTCAGCTGAAGGAATACAACAAGGGTTCGGTCGGGAATATGCATTCGAGGACTTACCTCTAATCTTTCCGGCTTGAGCCCAAGTTTCTCCCTAAGCCGGGTGGTGCCCTCCTTCAGCAGGCTTCCCTCCCCGAGTGACGCTCCTCCATCTCGGCCTTCAACGCCCGGAGCTGCTCCAATTCTGCGAGGTGGGGAGCCATTTTCGACGGATCTGTCATTGCCTCAATTATGGTCCGACAAGTTTCTGCTTAGGGAAAAGAACAAATCAAGAGTGGAGTCAGACGTCAAAACAAGAAGACCACCACAACTCTGCCACAAAATTATACCCCAACTCTTGGACCCGCTGATAGCGGCGTGGAGCAAGCTTTCGCATTCCCTTCTCGTGGCAACTTCGTCAAGCTTGAAACTCTTCACGGTCCCGTCAGGCGCCGTCTAGGTGAACGTCCGAGGGAACTACGAGGAGAGGAGCTTCAATCCGAGGAGGTTTGATCTCCGACGGCGGCGACAACGACGACGACGACGATGACCATGAGCGACGGGTCCCGGCTCCACGCCGCCGTCCCCGCGGCCTCGGGGAACGGCTCGGGCTCCGACAGCGGCCTCTGCAACGGGCGATGATGCAGGGGCTAGGGCATCAGCCTCAGCCACCGCTCCTTGGTCGGGCGGGACACCACGGCCCGTAGTCGGGACCACCTCAGTCTCCATGACTAGAGTGGCCACCGGCTCAGCAGGTGTGCTCACGGGCGCCGGCTCGGCTAGGGCGGGCTCATCAAGGGGAGCGGTCAGGGCAGTCTCCTTGAGATCGATATCGGCCCGCTTCCTGCATGACGAAACAAGACATCAAAACACTACTGCAACATGCAAGAATTTCAGAAGATCCGGAGCAGCATACCTCTTGGAGAACTTCAGTTTCCTGCCTGGCGACCCGGGTCCTGGTGGAGCGCTACCTCCGGTTGTCGGCCTGGTCGGCGAATTGGTCGGTGTCACAGTCGGTGGCGGCACATCAGCTCGAGTCGGCCCCGATTCCGGTGTGGCTGGCTTGGGCGCCTCCGTTCTCGGCGGTGTCTGCTCTGGCCGGCCTCTCGGCGGTGCTGTTGCTGGACTCGGCAATGTTGGGCTCAAACCCACAGGTCTCAACCTGGGGCTTGATCACCTGGGTGCCACGGCGACGGTGTCCTTTATCTTCAAGCTTCCTGCCACGGCACGCGGCATCATGGCCCCCTCGCCCCGATACAGAATGGGCTTCTTTCCCGCTCTCTTGGAGTCGGGTTGGGCAGTAGAGGGGCTCCTCGGCCTCTTCTTTGACTTGACGGCCGACAACGGGTGTGAGTCCTCATCAAACTCTTCATGCCACTACAGACAAGACAACAAAGTACACCATACAATGCTGAACAATCGCAGACACAAGCCCACAGGCATTCATCACAGAGGAGAATAAAGATTACCTTGGTACGGGGCCGAATGAAGCTATAGGCTGCGACCTGGCGATTATCGTCTTCGGTCGTGATCACCCTTCGGAGAAGTAACCGAACAAGGTCTCGGTCATTGTGCGCTTGTTGGCCGACTTGTTGCTTACTCGGTCAGGATCATTTTTGCCCTTAAAAGCCCAGCCAAATGAGCTCCTCAGCTTCAGCGGCTGGATGCGCCGAGTCAGGAAGTGATGAGCCACACAAGGTCCTGTCAGGCAGCTTCTTGAGGTCGTCTAACTTCACACAACAATTGATGTGCCGGCCCATCTCCTCGAAGTATGGCTCTGCTGTTTGTTGACGCGAAAACCCGCCGGGGGCCGTCCGGCGTCTGGGTGACACGCGAAGGCCTGGGAGATCTGCTTAGCTCCAGTGCAGGTCCTAAAATATTTGAGGTTCGTAGGCGTGCCAGTCAATTTGACCCCGCAATTGACTAGGAGATGAAGAAATTTGATTACTGATCCAATCGGCCAGTAAGCCGATACGGATTCCTTCCAGCCGATCGCCGTTATGCTCGTGCCCGGGGCCTCGCTGTACTCACGTTCTCGCTCCCGGGTCCTCGCTTGTGCTCGTGCCCGGGTCAGCAGCAATTGCACATCGGCTATCGGCCGATACGGTCTGATGTAGGCTCCTTGTAGCCGATGGCCGATGGCACCTGTGTATCGGCTAGGAAACGATAGCTTATAGATAAATGGATAAGCTGTCAGTATAACATGTGCATCGGCTAGAAGCCGATGATAAAATAGATAAGCAAAACAGTAAGCCAGCCGACTGCCGAGGAAACACATGTGCATCGGCTAGAAAACCGATGATAATATAGATGACAAACAGTAAGGATAATACAGTCGGCTTTATAAAAAGATAACCTATCGGCTAAGCGCTCCGATAGAACGTCGCATATACACCGATCGGCTCGACAAGGATAAATCTATTATTATCGATCTAGTAGTTCAGACCTAACTGATGCAGCACAGATCGATAATAGTAAAGGAACCTCAACAAGCCGATAGACCTAATGCAACTGTGATGTAATAAGATAACTTACCGGCTATACATTCCGATAAGATGCTTGCGCAAAAACCATCAACCTAGTAGGAACGATTTATCGCTGGCAGTTCAGTAGGTCGGACCCAACCGATGCAGCACGAACTGATGATAAATCGCCCAGTAAACTGATAAGATCTACGCACGCGTGATGTGGTATACTGATCGGCCTAAGAGGTGGACGAACCGATGCAGCCGTAGACAGGACAAATACACCTGGGTAAGGGGTGACGAGTCTTCCCTCTCGCAGGAGTTCGGACCTAACCGATGCAGCCCCGCTCGAGAAGCAAGAACCGTCGAAAGGTGGCGATGTGCGAATTTGATTGATCTGTGGATAGTTTACAAGGTCCCTGGGCATACGTGTATATACCCCGAGTTACAAGAGTCCTTATAGGACACACACAACTTCCTATCTATAAAAGGAAAACTAACAAGCCCTGATCGGATACGAGATCAGTTTTTCCTAAAAATTATCAAAACTACCTAATTTATAGATAAGGTAATTAATTGCCATAGCGTGGTCTTCACGATTCCTTCCCGAATCCGGCTTCTTCTGGATTAGCTCTCAACAGCTGATATCACTTCTTTCCTTAACCGAGTCCGACGTGAACCATGCCAAATTTTGGCGTTAACAGCTGTCCAATTTGGTAAAACCACGGCGGCAAAGCCGGTGAATGGGCGCAGGAGGGAGCCAGATCTGCGCAATAGAACACTCTCCTGTGCCAGCCTTTCAAGGAAGATTTCAAGGGAGATCAAGATATGTTTCTTCCCATCACTCCTCACTGGAGACCAGCCCCCCCAATCACACTAATATTATTCTTAGAGGGCTGGGGTTTGATGTGGAACAGATGCCGGAAGAAAATAAAATGGGGTTCCACACCCAAGAAGCATTCACAGAGAGTAACAAATATGGAGATCTGAAGAATCGAGTTGAGGTTCAAATGCACCAACTCCAACCTGTAGAAGTCAAGGACGTGGTGGAAGAAATCGGAAGAGGGAAGGCACAAGCCCCGATCGAAAAAAGAGGCAAAAACTACTGTTTCACCAGGTTGGGGATTTGGGACTGCTCACCCTTAGCCGGCCACCAGCGAATCATCTTGGCTGGGCACTTCAGTTGACTCTCCAGCAGCTTCAGCTTCACCGAGCCGCAATCTGAAATCGGCCAAGCACTCTCCGGCGCACCCGCAAGATCCGAGGCTTTCGGCATGGCTGGAAGCGGTAAGATTTAGGGAAAGACGAATTAGGGGCTTGGAACAGACGAAGAGGATTGGAGTCGCCTGAGTTCGGGTGGGGAACAACAGCAGTTAACCCTAGCCGGGTGGGAAGCGAAAAGTTGGGCGCGAAGGTGGAAGACAAAGCGATTGGCTGATTTGGGGAAGATGAAGGAATCTTTTTCTCTCCCCGCTTTTTATAGAGCCAATGCCGACTAAATGGGCTTGGGCCTACACAGTTAGCACCGAGCCACCAAGACATGAGTTCCTATAGTAGCATGCTCCATGTGGGCCGCCCGCAGACTGAGTTGAAATTATAGCGTTGGTGCTACTAACAGGAGCCGATGAGGTAAACAGATATGCTTCATGAAAGCCTTATTGCTAAACATATATGTTTGGGTATCTGCTTTATCACCAGGTCTCGAGGATATATCCTTATAAGGATCACAAGCTGGTCTTCATTAAAATTGGGGATGCAAGTATCTTTCTCGGGTACACTGACACGCAGTGGATTTATTTTCATGCATGGTACCCGCCTAATGCGTGGCCACCAGTTGCATGAGCAACATCATTCCCAGCGACATGACGCTGAAGAGTCTAACTTCGAGTAGTGCACTACTCGGGAGAGACTATAAATATCTTTCCCGCTGACCATGGATGCAGAGGAGTCCTAATTCTGAGTGGGACGTCACTTCGGAAAAGGCTATAAACCCCTTATTCCAGCTGACATGAAGCGAAGAGTCCCATATACGAGTAGCATCCTACTCGGCAAGACTATAAACACACATTCCGACTGATATGAAGTCGAAGAGTCCTATATACGAGTAGTACCCTACTCGGCAAGACTATAAAGTTTATTCCGGTTGACATGATACCGAAGAATATCATATACCAGTAGTAATCTGACTCGGGAAAGATTATCAGGTTAAAGATCTTTGACTTTTGTTAATTGTCTTCACAATTAAGCACAAAGTCGGGGGCTACACCTAATAAGTGCGCCTATTCGGCGCACACTATTCATACATCTACATGAAGCCCTTCATAGCCTCGCTGCCAGCTGACATGAAGCAGGAATCGGGAAGAAGCTCACTCGGACAAAGAGTACTCGGGAGCATCGCAGTCGGGCAAGCTTCACCGTGGAGGATGAGCACTCGGCGTCAGCTGTGACTCAACTATGAAGGTCTCAGGGGCTACTGTGGAGGCCATGGGCCCCGGGTACCTCATTACCAGTATATGGGCCACTCGGATAGAGTATGGGCTAGATCATGTAATTAGAGATAAGATAGCACCCGGCAGGCCTTGCCTTGTATAATAAGGAAACATAGTCCTAGTCGGTTAAGTTTCTATCTCTAAGAAGGATCTCCCTTGGCCGTATCCTGTTGGCCATGAGGGTAGAACAACACACGGAAGATCATTGATCACCAAACACCTCATAGGAATAACACCTCAACTGGACGTAGGGTATTACCTCACATCGAGGGCCTGAACCAGTATAAAACCTTTCTGTGTTCCTCTGCAATCCACCAAGTTTCCCTTCACTGAGTAGCCCTATCGTTTTATTGCCGGTGCAAAGCATTGACACTTCCGCTTGCGGCTGCCAGACTTGTTTTAAGACGGCTCGTTGTCGGCTTTTGCCTTTTGGCCTTTCTGTCGGGATTCCTTCTTCTCATCAAGGGCCTCTGCGACCGCTTCAGCCAAGTCGGCGTATTTGTTGGCCATGTCGAAAAGAGCCTGGACAGAGGGTGGTGGCTTCTGAGTGATTTCACGATGAACGGGAACGTCTTTTACTCCCTTTCACAAGCAGCGATGACGGCCTCGTCTCGGATATTGGGATCTTGTTGCGCTTCTCGGAGATCTCTGTTGATAAAATCTCGTAGAGACTCGTTCTCTTCTGGTGTAGTTGATACAGATCATGTTCAGAAGAATGGCCTCTCGTAGGTTCCCTGAAATTAGCGATGATTCGCTCCCTAAGTTCTCCCTAGGAACCGATCGACCACCTCGGGAGCCCTGTTAGCCATGTCCTAGCCGAGTCGGCTAGGGCGACCGGGAGGTAGTTAGCCATGGCTTTACTGTCGCCCCAGCAGCTCGAACTGCCAGGGGATATACAGTGAGCCAGAACTCGGGATTTGTTTTGCCGTCGTACTTTTTGATCCCTGTGGGCTTAAAACCAGTCGGCCAATCGACGTCCTGCAGCTCCCGTGTGAAAGCAGGAATGCCTTCCTCATCATGAGGGCTCGGGCTTCGACCACGGCGGATAAACCGCTCGTGATGGAGACCGAAGCGCTCGTTTTCGTCCTCCAGTCGGCGGCGCTCGTCGTCTTCTCGTTCGTGGCGCCGGGCGTTGATGGTATGGCGGAGGTCATGTTGTAGGCGTACTCGGAGGTCTTGGTTGGGCCGGCGGTCATACTGGTGACGCCGCCGGTTGTCATTGTCGAGTGACATTTGCCTGGACTCCTCGTGTGGCCGACTTGAGCCGGCTACCCGACGCCGTGCTGACATGGATGAGCCCGCTGCTGGAGATCCCGACCGGTTAGTCCGGTACCACGGTGTCGCCGACTGCTGTTGTTGTTGTTGGCAAGCTGCAGCCGTGATCATCGCCTTGATCTTGGCGATAGTTGGGGTGGCCTGGTGATCAGGCCCGAGCTGGAGCGTGTCCAGCAAGGTTGCGACGGCCACAACATTCTGTTGTGGCGTGACGAAGACGTCGTGATCGCCGACTTTGGTCTGGAGAATCTGCTGCTGAGCCGCTTGCCCAGCCTTGCGTAGCTCGTCATTGCGAGCCTCGCGATAGCTCCTCCTGTTGTCGCAGTTGGCGCGCCTCTCCTGTTGCTCCTCTTGTAGTCGCACCCCAGATGTGGTGTTGAAGCCATAAAGATCTCACGAGACAGAAGAAGATTTGCCAGACTGGAGTCTGAGCTAGTTGCTCGAACCGTTATCAACTTGAATCGGACTCCCGAGTAGTTTATGCGGATAAGAACGACTCTGACCTCTCTAGATCCAATTCTAAAACAACACTTGGCCGTGTCCAAACTGAATCGTAGGAGATCGGGTCTGCGCGCGGGATATAGATCCACAGCTGTCGCCGAATCTGTGTGGGTAAATCGACGATCTCCCCCCGTTCTTGGCCCACCGGGCTGCTCAAGGCCTACGCCCTAAGTCGGACGCCGAAGGAGAGAGTTGTCCCAATTCTCGCAAGTAAGGACTGCGCCGTGGATCGTTGAAGGAGATCGCGGCGTCCTGTTGGGCCGACTGGCGCAACGTCGACTGGTTCTCGGCCGGCTGGATTGGATCTGCTTCGCCAAGGTTGAGTTTGCCGATCTGGTCGGAACGAAGTCGAGGCTTTCGAAGGAAATGGTGTGTCTCCAGGAGAGACTTGTCGGCGTCGATCCGCTTGTTGGATCCATCGAGCTTGTAGATGTGAAACTCACCGAAGCTCTACCTGGCGCGCCAACTATTGATGTTTTACACCGGCAATAAAACTATAGGGCTACTCGCAAGGGGAAACTTGGTGGATTGCAGAGGAACGCAAAGAGATTTTACTAGTTCAGGCCCTCGATGTGAGGTAATATCTACGTTCAATTGTGGTGTTATTCCTCTGGAGTTATGTCGATCACTGATCTGTGATGATCTCGTCGTGCCCCTTGAGGGGCGCCCTTGCCTCCCTTATATACTGGGGGACAGGGGTACATGATAAGGATCCCAGCCGGATATGGCCAAGGGATTTCTTCTTAGAGATAGAAACTTATCTGACTAAGACTGCTATTCCTTATCGTACAAGATAAGGTGCGCTCACCGGGTGCAATCTTATCTCTAATTACCATTTGCTCGGCCCATCCTCTATCTGAGTGGCCCATATGCTGGTGATGAGGTACCCGGGCCCATGTTCTCCACATTGGGTAAAACTTGTTTTACGAGAACGTTTGGAAAACCGACACCTGTCGGGTTGGGTGCCTGTGAAAGCAAAATGAGTTTCAAAAACTGGAGATTCGCGACATAGGCCAGTCCGGTGTGTGTGATGCCTATGTGGTCGCTTTAAGGACCGATTCCTTCGGAATTTCATCCGAACATATGACAGTACACACATATGGGTAATGGGAAGCCGCTGGTGAGTAATAAGTCGCCTAGGGACGTCTTGGATCGTGCCATTGGACCGTGGATCGGCGGGAGGACGACGGGGATGCCTTCTAGGGTTTGGCATAGCATGTCTTGGACACTACCCTGTTGTTGGTCCCTCGAGGACCCTCCAGTTGGCAATGGGGTAACTTGGGATGGCTCGGGGAAATCCTTGTCAATCGGAAAACCTCTACATCACCAAATCATACCCAATCCGTGTGAGCTAGTGACTAGAGTGAGTCCGCGCGTGTGGGTAAAGTGACCCCCTCTACAAAGTCTAAACTGTCTGAACAGCGTGCCCACGGTCATGGGTGGATGTGTGGGCCTCCGACTTAGTGGGAGGGCCACATGTGGCAATAAGGCACCGATCCAGGATCACAGTAGTCGGGTACGCACAAAATGATACAACAGAGTTACAATAATAACATAACAGAGTACTTACATATACGTACAAGGAGATCATCCAGGGAAGACCTCGGATGGGCAAAATAATCAACTGGTAAACAGCGAACAGCAGAACAGGGCGGAAAGCTGGACAAAAACTACTCCACGGCTCGGTTGGGAACTAGGCTCGAACCTTCAGAGGTCTTGTAGTCCGGCTGGTCTTGGAGGAACTCGGCAGAGTCGGATCTTCGTCTTCACTCAAAACCTAACTATACATATATATAAACAAGGTGAGTACTTTCGTACCAGCAAGCCGGGAATGATGCCATGTTGGGTTAGCAAGAAGAGCTAAGGGTTTCATTTGCGAAGACGGCCTTATAACTCTTTTCTTGCCAAACACTAGTGAGTTCCAAATTTTAGTTGGCGGACAGAGGCTCACGCCTCCATCCAATCCGCAAGTTGCTTTTCAACAACTCACCACTTAAGGAATCAAGAGTAAACATACATGTTCTTATTATCTTTTACTTTGCATTTGTTGGTCCTTTATCTCCCGAGTAGCTACAACCACTCGTTGACCCTGAGACTCGGCTACAACCAAATCTCAGCTGTGGCACTTGATGCCCGCTACACTGGCTACAACCAGCTAGCTAGTCGGCCGCCCTGGCTACAACCCGGGGGCTCATCATCGCTGCCCTGGCTACACCGGGAGCATGATCATGGCACTAAATGCCCGCTAGGCTGGCTACAAACCAGCTAGCTATCGGCCGCCCTGGCTACAACCCGGGGGCTCATCATCGCTGCCCTGGCTACAACCGGGAGCATGATCATGGCACTAATGCCCGCTAGGCTGGCTACAACCAGCTAGCTAGAACACTGCTGCCCTGGCTACAACCCGGGAGCGTGCTCATCACCGTCTTCTGGCTACAACCCGAAGACTGAATTGCCGCCTGGCTACAACCTGGGGGCTTAAACTTTGCTGCCCTGGCTACAACCCGGGAGCATGATCTTCATCCTGTTTACTTTTCATACACTTGTTTATGGTGCTTAACACCCCGGACCACACAGATCCGTTTCTGGCCACACAGGCCTTCCGTTTGCTTACTCGGCAAACTCAGGTCACGGTTCCCTTTCGATCAAACACTTTTCACAAATCACTGATAAACAAATCTACGCCATGGGAATCGATCCTTAATGATAATACATAGCCAAGCCACACAGGCACTGTCTCTGTACATCAAGATTTTCACAAATCTTTCCTTTATTTCACAAACGCGCCGATACACAAGGTATCGGGTTTTCCAAACTGTTTAGTAAACCCATCATTTTTCCCAACGACAAACAACGTTGCAGAGCTAAGCCATTTTACTCGGCATCGTATCCTCAGATAGGATGCTAGCGTGCCATTTGTGGGGCTCTTCAAGGGAGAAATATAACAACATCCTACCAAATAAGTGCTACTACTGGGCGGGTCCATCGGTTGCGCTTGCATAACCGAGGCCAACAGTTTAAAAAGGTGTAACTAAGCATGCATATATTTTCCAAACAACATAGTTTTGCATATATGGGAAACAATATGATCAAAGAGGCTTGCCTTGTTCCAAGGAGGGGTCTTCTTCGGCGAAGGTGGCTTCGGGATCGTCCACCGGTTCAGGTTCTGAACAAGCAGAAAGAAACACTGATAAGCAGGAGAAGTAAAACACCAAGAAAAAGGATCAAGAAGTAGTCGGCTGCAGAAAAGGGGGCAGTCGGCTGAACCAGGCTTGCGAACCAGGCGACAGAGCTCCAAAGCTTGAGAGGATGAAAACTTAGCAGAGCTGGAGCTGGCCGGTTTGCAAAAACAAAGGAAGAAGGGGGCACGGTTGGCCATATATATATAGCCGACGTGCAAGGTTGAGGCACGGTGGAGCTGGGCAACGGGTGGAGCAAGGAAGTCAAGATGAACTGACAGGGATATGACAGGAAGTGACTTTGGAGTCCAACTGGTCAGAGGAGTTGGCAGGCACTGTAGCTGCGATGAGACATTAAGGTCAAGGCTAGGACAGGTTGGAGAAATCTCGCTGACCGGGCTTCGGACTGACCACTGGTCCAAGCGATACTGCGGTTAGGTGAAGATTGATTCTTCACTACTTCGGTAGTCGGCGTCCAACGGGTGGGTGCAACTCGGGGGACAAAGAAGCAACAGGTCTCAACAAGGTAGTCGGCCACATCACCGTGCTCACTCGGCAGCAAAGAGGTCCGAGTAAGACAAGGATAAGGGCAGGATACAAGGACTGAGTAGCAACTCTACTCGGCACAAGAGAGAAGGAAGTCGGCTGGCCGGGGAGAGGGAAAACGGAGGCACAGCTGACAGGATGGGAAAAGATTAAGATCCAGAAAACCAGTTACAACAGGGAAAAGGAAAGCGGGTCGTTACAGGATGTGAGGTGATTTCTTAGCGTAGTTTTGTTTTACCTTGTTTGCAAAGTGTGGGTGTGGTTTGGGAACTGTGGGAAGGAAGTGCCATTAAGGACGCTGGAGGTCCGATGAAATGACTTGGCTATCGTGAACAGCAGGACTTGGGAAGTCTAGAGAAATGTTTTGGCTTGGGAAGCTGATTGATGTGAATTCTTGAGATTGCGAAAACTGAAGAAATAAAGATTGATGCATCTTTCACTCCGATCAGGCGAGACTCACCTCGCCCTGATTGTTGAGAAGCACGCACTTAGTGGATTCTAAAAGACGTTAAATAAAACAGATTATAAAGTATCCAGCCTCTCGTTGTGGCCTGCAACAACCACCTAAGTTCCCCTGGCTTGCTGAGTACGTAAGTACTCACCCTTACTCTATATAATATAGTTCTCCGTCGGGAGCTGAAGCTGGAGTTGCAGTGAATTGAAGATTAGGGTTTTGTCCTGGTTCCCAGTTGTTGCCTGTGTGTTGGCACTTAGTCCGTTGTTCCGCTGCTGCCGCTACCTCTGTGCTGTTCGTTGCTATCTCCGGCTTGCTTCGAAGCTACAACGTAAGTTAAGGTATTTGCCTATTTAATTATTTATTTAATTAAGGTTCCTCAATGATGTGTATCTGATTTCCGTGGATACCAGCACTGCGTCCTAGAACTGGTATCGGTATCGTGGTTTTGTGGGGACACAGTTCACGCTATTTTCCTGCGACACGCCCTATTTGGTGCCGTTGTACGGCTGTGCCAGATTGGGGTGTGACACGGTCCTACTCGCCATCTCGGCTGTCCTTAATGGCTAGCGGCAGTGGTCACATCTCGCCTTGCCGGTGAACGGTGGATGACAGCGATGTCGACGACTTGGCCGTTGGTGCGGAAAGGCGGTGCCCCTTGTCGGCGGCGGGCGGCGACGGCACAGGCGGTAGCCGCGCCACCAGTGGCGTGGCTCTAAGCGACGAGAGCACTCAGGACAGCAACGACAGCGGCATGGATGGTGGTGACGGCAGCGACGATGACGGCGGCGACGCCGGCCAACTCTACCGGGCCAGCCGGAAGTACCCTGAGCAGTCCTGCCTGCTCGAGGACTCATCTATCATCCAGCATCAGATAGAGGCGTTGGTCATTGAGGGAAGACTCCCTTCACGCGGCAAGCGCGGCGATCGCCCCGCGGTGAGGTGGTGCAGCCCTGGAGCCGCATGAGGCGGTGGTGTTCGAGGCCTTCTTCACTGCCAGCTTTGGTTCGATCCCCTTCCATCCCGCTCATTGCTGGCCTTCTGGAGTGCTTCCATGTCGAGCTCCTGCAGCTGACGGTGAACGCCATGGCCCAGGTCGCCATTTACGAGTGGGCCATGTGGGTGGACGGGAAGAAGGGCTCCGTGCAACACTTTGTGGCGCTTCACGTGGCCAACTGCCAGCCGAAGCCAGTCACTGACGAGGGGGGTGGTCAAGGCGCTGAACTTTGCCTCCATCAACATCCAGGTCCAGCCCTCGTTGGTGGAGTACTTCCCCGCCCGAGCCACAAGCGACTGATGGCCCACGGGGTGGTCACAACAGTGGTTCTACCTAGACGTGGGGGCCTCATCCGGGCTTCACTCAATGAACCAAGATATCAACTACTAGAGGGCCCGCATCATCGACGCGCTGGAGGGGGAGCTCAGCGTGCTAAGCAGTATCCTCCGCCGTATCTCCGCTCATCATGGGATGAGGTATCTGGTGGAGGAGTTCTTCCTCCTGCGTGTCACCGTGCTAAGGATGGGGTGGACCCATTCCCTGACATCTGGAACCTCACGGTTGCCCGAAAAGTACCTAGGCCCGGTGTCCTCATCGGGTACGTCCCCTGGCGTGCCCACGTCTCCGTATCGATGTTTTGTATCGGCAATAATAATATGGGGCTACTCGTGAGATCTAAACTTGATTGATTGCAAAGGAACATGAAACAATTTATACTGGTTCAAGCCCTCGAGATGAGGTAATACCCTACGTCTAGTTGTGGTGTATTGCCTTTGAGGTTTCTCTGGTGAGATTTCACTATGCCCTTAGGGGGTGCCCTGCCTCCCCTTATATACCGGGGGACAAGGTTACAGAGTAGGAGTCCCAGTCAGACTCTGACCAAGGGATTTCCTTCTAGGAATACAACATTCCCGACTAGGACTGTATCCTAACCTTGTTGTACAAGGTTATGTATGCTGAGTCCTATTGTATCCCTAATTACAAGCTTAGGCCCATCCTCTGTTCGAGTGACCCAATAGCTTCTCATGAGGTACCCGGGGGCCCATGGCCTCCACAACAGCTCCTAAGACCTTCATAGTTGAGTCACAGCTGATGCCGAGTGCTCATCCTCCACAGTGAAGAATTCTCGAGTGCATTGCTCCCGAGTACTCTTTGTCCGAGTGCTTCTTCTCATGAGTCCTGCTTCATCTCAGTTGGCAACGAGGCTATTAAGGGCTTCATAGAAAAATATGAATAGTGTGCACCGAATAGGCGCACATATTAGGTGTAGCCCCCAATTTTGTGCTTAATTGTGAAACAATTAAACATAAAGTCAAAGATCTTTAACCTTGTAGTCTTTCCCGAGTAGTATACTACACGATATGTAGACTCTTCAGCATCATGTCAGCTGGAATAATTTTTGCTCAGGGCAATTGTTGGCTAAGTATGTAAGCCGAGTGCCACTTCATGGATTTTAACCCAATATGTGGTCAGGTGTACTTGAGAGATACCTGCATCCTCAATTTTAATGGAGATCAACTGTCGATCCTTACAAGGATATATCATCAATACCTTAAAATAATCGAGATACCCAAATGTATACACCCGGCTGTAGGCTTAGCATGAAGTATATCTGATTATTTAATTGGTTCTTGTAAAATAGCACCTGCATCGCAATTTTAACGCGACCAGCGGGCGACCTACTAGGGCATGCTATTTAAAAACTCATCTTTGGCCTACTACTAAATAAGCCAGCCTAAACCGATCTACCTAGCGCAGCCCTATAAAATCCGAAGATTTTGATCATTGTTTAACCTACCCGTCACTTTGGGGGTGTACCACTGAAGCTAGCAGATTTTCATGCCGAAATCGTTGCAGAAATCTTTGAATATGCTGCCCATGAACCGAGTAGGTTGCCCATAATGATGCAATTGAGGACGCCAGATCTGTAGATCATACTCAGTATGTGTTGCACATATGATAGTCTGCATACTCCTATGCCGGTAGGTGAGTTTGCCGCCGAACGAAAAAATCGACATCCCTTGTAGGACAGGAGAGTACTTCAGCATCGGTAATCACAATCTGCCAGAGGAATCCTTGTCTTAAGCCTTTCCGACTTATGTTCTGGACGCAACATGGTTGCCAGAGCTGCGCCTGAGTGGATATATTGCAGGATCTGCTTGCCCTTCTCAGGTGTGACACAGTGCATGAGAATCCGGGATGCGGCTTTGACGATATTAGCTCTTCTCTAACTACGATAGAAGGTTTTGCCCGTGTGCGCCGATTTACTCAGCTTCATTGCAATCTTTAGGGAAGTTCAGCTTCCAGTAGGAATTGAATGCATTGGGGTCTTCCAGTCTTGAATAATGAGCACCTCCGTAGGTTCTGGTTTTTGATGCTACTCCGACTGAAACTCCAGTAGTGGCTTGTTTTCCCTGTTTTGGCAAATAGGTACCGAACGCTGCGCTAGCACAGGATTTTGGCCTGGCGACCCTCTTGGGGCGTACCCAAC